>CM022705.1:19848379-20183379 GCA_012295165.1 Asparagus setaceus
TACACCTTTCGTGTGTTTGGACTATAGATCCAAAACTTTTCGTTTAGCCGATGAATCTAATTCAGATTGGATCGCATCTTTCCATTTTGACCAATCATTACTTCGCCGACATTCATCAACCGTTCTGGGTTCATGATCCTCGTCTTCTTCCATAATATCAAGTGCTACATTATATGCAAATGCATTATCGATAATTACTTCTCTTGGTTCCAACTCTTTCTCGTAATGATAAAATTTATTGAATTTTCTATAGTTTCATTCTCTTTAGGAGTTAGCTCTTCAGGAGTAACCTCTTCAGGAGGTTGAATTTTGTCATTTGTAATATTTTGATCATTTGATCCTCTTTTCTTTCGAGGATTCTTATCTTTGGAACCAAGGGGTCTACCACGCTTCAGGCGTACTTTAGACTCGTTAGCACTTTTAATTTGTCCTTCTGGGATATCAATTTTAACCGGAGCATTTTCTGCTGGAATAAACGATTTCGTAATTCTTCTGGAATCACTAAAAGCATCCGGTAATTGGTTTGCAATTTTCTGTAAATGTATAATCCTTTGAACTTCCAGTTCACAATCTTTTGTACGAAGATCAAGGAAGTCTAATGATATTTTCCAAGTAATTTCCTTTTTCGGTTGATCTTTACCTCCCCCTAATGTCGGGAAATGTGATTCATCAAAATGACAATATGCAAATCTTGCAGTAAATAAATCACCTGTTAATGGTTCAACATATTTAATTATAGAAGGTGATTCATATCCGACATATATCCCCAATCTTCTTTGAGGGCCCATTTTAGTTCGTTGAGGCGGTGCAATAGGAACATATACCGCACAACCAAAAATTCTTAAATAAGAAATATTTGGCTCGTGGCCAAGAACTAATTGTAAGGGAGAATAAGTATGGTAACTTGTCGGCCTAATTCTCACAAGTATTGCTGCATGTAATATAGCATGTCCCCAAGCAGATAGAGGAAGTTTAGACCTCATTAACAATGGTCTTGCAATTAATTGAAGCCGTTTAATAAATGATTCGGCTAGACCATTTTGTGTATGAACATGAGCTACAGGATGTTCAACACTTATTCCAATAGACATGCAATAATCATCAAAAGCATGTGATGAATATTCACCAGCATTATCTAGACGAATTTTTTTAATGGAATAATCAGGAAATTGTGCTTGTAATTTAATTATCTGAGCAAGCAATCTCGCAAATGCCAAGTTGCGACTAGATAATAAACATACATGTGACCATCTTGTTGATGCATCAATTAGCACCATAAAATATCTAAATGGTCCACATGGTGGATCTGAGCCCACATATATCACCATGAATTCGTTCTAGAAATGCAGTGGATTCAGTTCCCACTTTAGTTGGTGATGGTCTAACAATTAACTTCCCTTGGGAGCAAGCAACACATGAGAATTCATTAGAATTTAGTATCTTTTGATTTTTCAATGAATGACCATGTGAGTTTGCAATTATTCGCCTCATCATTATAGAACTAGGATGTCCAAGGCGATCATGCCAAACCATAAAATCATTAGGATTAGTAGGCTTCTGGTCTACAAGGTGATGAATTTCAGCTGCACTTATTTTTGTATAATATAAACACGAAGGCAAGGACTTTTCTAATCGCATTTCTTCTCGAAATGGTATTTGTAATCAATAAGTATTCACCATTTGTCTCATTCATCGTCTCGATATGATACCCATTTTGGCGGATATCTTTAAAACTTATCAAATTTCTTGAGACTTTATCGAGTAGTGCATTATTTATGACAATTTTAGTTCCTTGGGGAGGAATACGATGGCTCTTTAGAGCCATCAATCAATTAGCACTACCACATATTGTGTTAACATTTGATTCTTCCATTTTAAATGAGAAAAATACTTCATGTTTTTAAATATAGTGTGCGTAGTAGCACTATCAATGAGACAAATATCATCATCACCATTATTTGATCCTAAATATTTGGCATCCATATCTTCTTGAGAAAGAAATGACAAAGAAAATTACAAACAAAAGTAAATATTAATAAAGTCCATAAATTACGAAATTCATAAAGAAAATTACATAAAAGATGGGAAAATAACAAAATTCAAAATATTGGGTATTTGTCATAGGATCATTTCGCAACTTCAGGTTGCTCAAGGAAATCAGCAACATCGAGGTGTGTGATATCATCATAAACATTGTTTTGATCAATGAAATTTGTCTCAGTATTTTTACCTCAAAGTTTACTCAAAATATGAACACGTGCCCAACGATGAATCCAATGGACTTGAAATGGATTGCCTCAATGGTAGATCGTCGTGCTGATAACGTATTATGAAACTATAAAGTAGAATAGAGAAAATAGACAAGAAGTAGAGAGTATTATTAACTCAATTGCTAATTATTATTGAGATTCAGATTGAGATTACAAGTGAGGTAGGAATACCTCTATTTATAAACAATGATACATGAACCATATTAACTACTCATTAATGAACTTATTCATCCTAGAACATGTATTGAGTTGTTCCAAAAGAAGGTTAATGTACTAGGGAATATCAAGGAGTAATACATGTATCAATCTTCTTGAAAAACTAAATATCATTGAATTGTTTCATAACATATAGTACTAAATTATTTAAGAGCATAATTTAAAAATTAAATTAGATAAATATTTTATAGTATAAAGACAGTATAATTATTTTAATAGTATTACTTGAACTAAGAATTATAATACTAAATAAGGTAAATTACAGTAAACCCCATGAACTTTTACCATTTTGTAGTGAATAGACTCTGTGAACTTCGAAATCACACTAAACCCTAATAACTTTTGTAAAAGCCCCAATATCTTTTAGATAAATTACACCAAACCCCAATAACTTTCAAAATGCTTTTTATGCCATTTTCTCGTTCTAATTTATAGGGTTACCTGCAAAATTTAGAAAGTTATTGGGGTCTTCTTTGAAATAGAAAAGTCATTGGGGTTTTGTGTAATTTTGAAAGTTCATATGGGTTTAGTGTAATTTACCCTATTAAATAATTATAATGAGAAGTAACTATTGCAATAAGTTGTAGGTGTCAAGTGCAAATATCTAGGGAACATCAAGAAAGATTAATGTAGCTTAGTTAATTTAGAGTTAAGTTAATAACTTTCAAGTTGGAGGGGCATATTTAAGAGAACTTATAGAATTAGTAGTTTTATTTAAGAACAATTTTAGATTTGGGGACTTATTTAAAAAAGGTTAACACTGGGAGATCATTATAAGAAAAACATTTAATTACAATAACTACACGACAATAATTAATTCATATATTTCTTTTTAAGCAATCTTATTATACAATTTTATTTACTAACACATAGTTTTACTATTCAATAAAACTTTCAAAACTTAAAACATGTGCGTTCACGTGCAAAGCACGTGCCTTATACTAGTTAATAAAACACATTCTTCCCTACTGCAAAAGTCTTCAAGAAAGAGTATCTGCTAGATAATGAGAAACTTGCATTGAACTCAATAGAGCATATAGTCTAGTCAATATTATTATAGTTATGAGGCTTCAAGTTAAGGAATGATTCAATAAGTATATAATTGTTTGCTCAAAATCAAAGTTTGACACACTTAGAATGTGTACGGGATCTATCTCATATACACTTATGCTTCAAAATTAGAAGCCTTACATAACTTGATTAAAAAGTTAAAAGTGTGAATCTAACCATTGATTCTTAGGATTTCTGCTTTCTAGATCAAATGACCAATGCAACCAAGTCGATCTAGAGACGCCGAGGAGCAAATTGAAAAATGAGATCTTATACTAATAAATTTTACAGTAATTATGATATCATATAAATGTTTGAAAAAAATGGACCACAAAGATTTTTTCAAAACAACTAATTAAGTTGTGATTTATGTGGTAAAAGTAGATACTAAACACATGAATTTAGTTGAGAATTCGATCCAACTATAAACACATCATTGCATACATGATATTTGCTTCTCCATTTTTTAAAAATATAACTCTTTCTTGCAATACCTAAAAGAATATTTTTGATATTTTTCTCAATGTTTTCTTGATATCATAATTAGTGATGGGAGAACTTAATTTAAGCTAATACTAAAAGAGAAGGATAAAAGAAACTTAAGAAACTATTGGATAATATATAGATATGGAGGACAATTTGACCATCACAAAACAAGAAAAAAAAAAAAAAGAAATAACCTTATATGCTTCATGAACAGAAAAACCAAAATGCAAAAACATCAGATAGAAAAACAAACACATAAAAAGAAGAAGATGTTCAAAAGATTTCTCTTGAGATAAATAAATTCATAACATGTAAATAAATTCATAACATGTACATAAATTTTTATATATGATATTAAAATAATAAAAAATTGTGAAAGATTTATTAATCATTATGAATTGGATGGCTACATCAATTAGGTGCTTTCATGTCAATTGCTTCAAACATCTTCCATTCCTTCCTGTTCTCCTTGATTCGTTTATTGCTTCAAACTATTTCTATGCTATTAACTTTCTTTAATAGCAATTTCTCTACTCTAATCAAAGAAAGCTAAAAAGAGAAATTATATGATTATAGTACTCAAACCATTTATCTGACTTCTAAAACTACTGATACTTTCTTATCAAGTAAAACAAAATTACTGAAGTTTCAAATTTTAAAACTCCTCTTCTAATGATCAAAACTTACAACCAACACGAATGAAATCAACATATTACTTTTAGAATAGATTATCTTATACAAAAGTGCATGTAGCAAATAGAACTTTAGAATTAGAATTTTTAAATAAAGTTTAAAATAGAGAAACATAAAGTCGTTGGTTGCAAGTTTTCAAATTCCATATATTTTTACAATTTTAAACTTTTGAGGGTGTCTTTTTATAAAATTTGAAACATTTGGGTACTTTTGGCAAATTTCAAATATTTTGTGGGCTGTTAGTAATTTCCAGATTTCATGTGGACCGATTGTAATTTTTAAAATTTCAGCATGTTTTTTGCAAGTTTAAAAATTTTAGGATTTTTATATCAAAATCACCTTAACTTTGTCCCAAATTGATGGTGATGGTTATCACCTACATTTTTTTTGATGTAAACCACCTAAACTTGCTAACATGTTTGCAATGTCACCCCTAATCCAGTTTTTAGCCAAAAAATACACGAAATGACCATTTTACCCTCACCATTTTCTTATTTTTTCAACCCCTTCCTCACAAACCCTAACCCTATCCTCCTCATCCTCCTCTTCTCCCCATCTTCCCTCTCCCTCCTCCCCCAACTTCCCTCCCCCTCTCTTGTCCTCCCTCTTCCTCCCGACCTCTCACTCTCCCATTCTTTGCCAAATAGGAACTAGGATTAGGGTTAGGATTTGCGGGAGGTGGTGGTCATGAGTTAGAGTTAGTATTTTGGAGGAGATGGCGGCCATGTGTTAGAATTTTGAGGGAGGTGGTGGCCATGATTTAGGGTTAGGGTTCGTAGAAGAGGAGATGGAGGAGGCTAGGGTTAAGTTAGAGTTTGTGAGGAAGAAGATGGGGGTAAAATGGGAATATCAGATTTTTTCGTGGGTGAACAGTAAAAAATGTGTGACATTGTAAACATGTTAGCAAGTTTAGGTAGTTTACATAAAAAAATATAGGTGATAACCATCAATTTGGGACAAAGTTAAGGTAGTTTTGATGTAAAAACCCAAAATTTTAAGGTATTTTTGTAATTTTTTGAACTTTGAGGGTGTTTTTGCAATTTTTGAACTTTGAGGGTGTTTTTAAAATTTTTGGGGGCTGCTAGTAATTTCTAGATTTCATGTGTTGTTGTAAGTTTTGAAATTTCAGGATGTTTTTATAATTTTAAACTTTGAGGGTGTTTTTAAAATTTGAACTTTGAGGGTGTTTTTGCAAATTCTAATGTTTCAAATGGCTGCTTGTAATTTTCTGATTTAATGTCTGTTATTTGTAAGTTTTGAAATTTCAGGATGTTTTTATAATTTTAAACTTTTGATGCTGTATTAGAATTTTTGAACTTTGAGGGTTTTGCTAATTTCAAAATTTTAGGCTGTTTTTATGTAATTTTTAGATTTTGAGGGTGTTTTTGCAATTTTCATAGTTGATGTAAGTTCTCAAATTACAGGGTATTTTTCCAATTTTGAACTTTGAGGGTTTTAAAAAATTTTGAAACTTTTAGGGTGTTTTTAGAAAATTTCAAACTTTGGGGGCTACTAGTAATTTCTAGATTTCATGTGTTGTTGTAAGTTTTGAAATTTCAGGGTGTGTTTTTACAAGTTTGAAACTTTAAGGTTCTTTTTAAAAATTTTAAAAGTTTGAGGGTTTCTTTTGCAAACATCAAAGTTTTAGGGGGTTGCTAGTAATTTTTAGATTTCATGTTTGGTGTCAAATTTTAAGTTTCTGTGTGTTTTTTGTAAATTTGAACTTTTTAGGGTGTTTTTTTTGCAATTTTTGAACTTTGAGGGTGCTTTTGCAAATTCCAATGTTTCAGGGGCCTCTGGTAATTTTCATATTTCATGTTTCTTATTTGTAAGTTTTGAAACTTCAGGGTGGTTTTTATAATTTTGAACTTTTGATGCTATTTTAGAATTTTTGAAACTCTAAGGGTGTCTTTTATAAATTTTAAATTTTAGAGTGCTTTATGTAATTTTTAGATTTTAAGTATGTTTTTGTAATTTTCATATTTTGAGCTTGAAAACTCAGGATGAATGTTTAGAAGTGTAATTGATTCATCTGTGATTTAAATAGAGATATGTAGGATTTTGGATAGTATTAAGATTAGGTTAAATATTTAAATAGATTTGAAGTTGAGGGTACATTAGGATTAAAATGTTATATCCAAAAGGGTTAAGGGTTCGTTGTTGTTGTGAGTTCTCAAATTTCATCGTATGTTTGCAATTTTGAACTTTGAGGGTGTTTTTCTATAAATTTTGAAACTTTTGGGTGTTTTGGGCAAATTTTAAATTTTTTGGGGGGCTGCTAGTAATTTCTAGATTTCATGTGTGTTGCTTGTAAGTTTTGGAACTTTCGGGTTTTCATCGCAATTTTGAAACTTTTAATGTGTTTTTTGCAATTTTGGAAACTTTGAGGGTGTCTTTTGCAAACTTTAAACTTTCACAGGGATGATGGTAATTTTTAGATTTCATGCTTTGGGTGTAAGATTTTAAGTTTCAGGGTGCTTTTTCATATTTTTGAACTTTGAGGGTGTTTTTTTAAATTTTTGAACTTTGAGGGTGTTTTTCTAAATTCCAATGTTTCAGGGGGCTTTTGGCAATATTTTATGTTTTTTTTTGTAAGTGTTATTTGTGAGATAAAGTGTTGCAAGTGCACAGCCAAGTAATGGTATAGAAAATGTCGAACCACAAGGAAGGGGTTTTTGAAAATTTTAAATTGCAATTTTTCTTTTTGAAAGTTATTTGAAGAGAGATTTTTATGAAAAGTGGTTAAAAGTGGGTTTATGGGTTTTGATAAAGATAAAAAATAAGAACTTGAAAAATGGAGAGGAGAGAATAGAAATGTAAATAAGAAAAGAGAAAATAGAAAAGTAAAATAAAAGAAACAAAAATAAAACAAGAGAAAAAGGGGAAAGAAACATGAAAGGAAAAAGATGTAGAAAGAAAACGCAAAACTAAAATAATTAGAAAAAGAAAGAAAATATAAAACTAACAAAATTAGAAGCTAAAAGAGAGAAAGAGCAAGAGAATTAAACTAGAAAATTAGAATAGATTCCACTCGATAACTATTTATTAGATTTAGAAATTACTCTCCTTTTTAATTCATTTTAGAATTAAAAGCATAACCTATCAATCTAATTAAAGAAAACATAGATTATCAAGATAGATTCTAAAATGAAATTACAATTGATGCATAGATAATCAATTGAAAATAATAATCCTAGAATACTAATCAGCATAGATTATCAAACCACCTAAAGAAAGTATGACATATTAAATTAGAATATTCTATCAACTATTTTCTTAATTGATTAATCTCTACATAAATAATTAAGGCATAAAAGAGAACAATTCTACTTTAATTAAATAAGTTATACTAGTTTTCTCTTATCCTAATTATCCTAAAATTTTAGCCACACATTTTATTAAATACTAAATTATGAGCAAATAAAGAAAGCTTGAATAAAAAGGTGAGAAAGGAAACTAATTATAAAAAGTAAACAAAAGCAATAAAATAAACTAACTTTTAAGCATGAAATTAAATCTACTTCTTAATTAAGCAAAAAAATTAACTAAGCATGAAAATTAAACAAGTAAAGCAAAACATGAATTAAATATAAACTATTTCCTAAACATGCAACTCTAAGTAAACAATAAAAATTAAAAACTAAAAACACATTGCAAGGGTTTGGCCTCTTCCGTAGACCAAAGAAAAAATTTTCAAGTCTTCATCAATAAAAGAGAAGAAGAAGAAGAAATTTGAAGAGGAAACATAATTTTTATTTTTTTTGCAAAAATAAAGTTTTACAATATTTGGAAGACGTTTATCAAAGAGTAGCCCTCTTATCCCCACAAGAGAATTTATAAAAAATTTCACACCTCTCACCTCACTCTCTACCCCCATTTATGGTCTACAGCAAACCAATATCAGCCATTGGATCAAACTTGGGCTCTAAAAATCCAAAATTAGTTAGAATCAATGAGAATCTCTAGAATCTGCCACTCTGGATGGCTCCGTCTCGTTTAGATAGACAATTTTCATAAATAATATGTTAGACTCTGATTTTTTGATTGGGAGATAATGCCTTTTCTTTGCGGTTAACTATCATAAATATGAATTTGATTTGATTTCTTTTCATATTGGATCATTGGTTTTTGGGCATCTTCTGGGCTTCAATTAAAGATCTTTTGGGCTCGAGATATCTTCGTTTAAGCTCTATTTTTATTCAATCCTTTATTTCCTGAAAATGCATAAAAAAACCACTTAGTAGCAAATAAAATTATTCAAAAATTACAGGAAATGAGGGTATAAAATGTAATAAAATTATTAATCAAGAAGTTTTGAAATTTCATGGTTTTTAAATAATATTGAACTATTGCTATTGTTTTTGGACTTTTGAAACTTTGAGGGTGTTTTTATAATTTTTAAATTTTTAGAGTGTTTTATGTAATTTTTAGATTTTTAAGTGTGTTTTATTTTCGTAGGTTAGGGCTTGAAAACTGATGTTTAGAAGTGTAATTGATTTCATCCGTGATTTAAATAGATATATAGGATTTTGGATAGTACTAAGATCGGGTTGAATATTTAAATCGATTTTTAGGATAATTAGGATATTTGAAGTTGATGATATCATGTGGGATTAGGATTAAGTTAAATAATTAATATATATTTTGAGCATAATTAGGATATTTGAAGTTGAGAGATTAGAGTTAAAATGGAATATCCAAAAGCGATAAGGGTAATATTCTCCGAGTATTTTTCCCAAAATCATACTTTTATACAGTATGATATGATATGATATAATCTCTCCTTTGTATATAAAGACAAATTGGTGGAACTTCTAAAACCATAAAAATTTGACATGTGTCATATTATAAAGGCACGAAAAGATGACATATGTCATATCATAAGTATTTGTGTCTCCTATCCTATTAGAAGATAACATATGGATACCTAATCTTATATTTACTTAGAAATCTTGATCAAATTAAACATATCCATTATTAAAAATTCTAATAATCAAATATTTTGTAATCTTTATCAAATTATAACTATCTATAATTTGAAAAATATATATCATAATCATATCCCTTCTTTATATGTAAAGAAAAATTGGTGGTTTAGCTAAAGTCCCCATGTAATAGCTAGTGGTTTACCTTAGGTTACCATGTGGCAATTAGTTAAGATTTATGGATAAGTATTCATTTTTCCAATTAGTTTAAAATTCTAATTGATTCTAAGAGGATTTTAGGAAAGGTTAAGTATTTAAACACATTCTTTTCAACTAAATCTCTATCTATAAAAGTTAAAGTTTCATCACATACCCTATTTTTGAATTTCAGATTTTATGTATACCTTTTCTTAATTAACTAGATCTAATTATCCCTTCTTTGTTTATATATAAAGAGAATTGGTGAACTAATTCAAGGCAAAAAGTGTCATGTTTCATATCCTCAAAATACCATTTTCTTACATAAACAGTCACGTATTGTAAAGTCTATGCGTCCTTTCTATTTTCACATTATTTGAGATCTAATTATCCCTTCTTTGTTTATATATAAAGAGAATTGGTGAACTAATTCAAGGCAAAAAGTGTCATGTTTCATATCCTCAAAATACCATTTTCTTACATAAACAGTCACGTATTGTAAAGTCTATGCGTCCTTTCTATTTTCACATTATTTGAGTTAAATTAAACTAAAATTCCAATAAGTTTGGTGTTTTGCAGTAAACCCCAAAAGTTTAAAACTCTCATCAAACCTCCAATAACTTTGGACTTTTGAAAACCAAAAAGTTTTTATTTTATGTACTAACCCCTATAATGGTGTTACCCCATAATTCTATATGGACAAAAATACCCTCAATCTCAATAACGGTATGAAAAGAGGAACAAAGAGGATTTTTGCTCTACAAAAATTCTTAAAATTACACAAAAGCCCTAAAAAATTGAAAACATTACATAGAGCCACTAAAAATCTAAAAGTTACAAACCACAAACTAAAAAAATCTGAAAAATTGCAAAAGTACATTGAAATAAGAAACTAAAACAACCCCTCAAAATGAAAAAATTACAAAAACCCTAAAAATTCTAAAATTTTATTAAAAATATTGAAAAACCAAAAAAATTATAGAAAGCTCCTGAAAAATCTAACATTTCAAGTAGCCCTTTAGATTTGAAAATTACAGACAACCACCTATAAAATCTTAAAATTACAAACAACCTTTTAAAAATCTAAAAGTTACAAATTGTCCCCTTCAAAATATGATCATTATTAAAAATTTCCTTAAAATCCAAAATTGCAAACTACCCTCAACATATCTGAAATTACAAAACAACCCTAATGATTTGAAAACTACAACTCACTCCTTGAAAAGTTGAAATTACACACGCCCTCTGAAATGTAAAATTCCAAACCACTCCCTATAATTTTAAAATTGTAAACAATCCCTGAAAAATCTAAAAATTACAAGTAACCCCTAAAAAGTCTGTAAACTACAAACAACACCATGAGAAAAAATACATTAAACCCCCTTTAAGATCCGACAATTGCAAACAACCCCTTAAATTCGAAAATTACCAATAGACCACTAAAAATTTTGAAAGGGCGAGGGCGGAGGAGTTTCGGGGTTTTTTGTGCAAAGAGAAGATTTGGAATTTAAAGCATTATCTGATGGGGGAAAGGAAATGATGGTTGAGGCCTGCCAGAATGAGGAGCGCAATTAGAGTTTATAGAGACGAAGAGTGAGAAGTGGGTAGAACTTATGGAGTGGTTAAACAACACGAAATGGGGTTTAGTGAATCGGTTTGGCTTCAAGAAGAGCAGAGAAATTAGGTGACTTGATTAAACCATATTCATTTGTGCGGTCACGTGAAAATAAAAGAATAAGTGTTAGCCAAAAAAGGAAGGAATTTAAACAAAATTCCATTTCGAACAGCAAACAAATTAGAATTTAAGTCAACATATACAAATTAGAGAAATCATATCAATCCGTGTGAGCATGGGCTTAAAACTTAGCAATTAAGGGGAAAAACCTCATGTAGAGAGCCTCTCTACATAAAATTATAGATTAATTTTAGAAACCTCCCCCTCAACTATGGAAGTGTGTCTCAGAAAACTCCCTCAACTATTTTAATTTTAGAACCCCCCTCAAATTTGAGCATATTATAGATAACCCCTCTGAACTATGAACCTTGGAGGTAACCTCTTAAACATTTCTCATTTAAACCCCGGGTCAAGTTTGAAAATTCGAGAAACCCCATGAATTCTTCTCACTTTACACCCTGAATGCTAATACTGTTAGGTCTAGCATGTCACATGAAAAGTAGGCGATTGAGGAAAGGCAAAAACACCCCTCAATCATAAAAAAGTACTTTGTTTTTTTAGGATGAGAGAGAGAGAGAGAGAAGAAAAAGGAATAATCATTGTAAATTAATCAAGATACTTTTTTGACTGTTTGGGAGTTTCTTTGTAATTGAATGAGTTGATTATCAAAAGGATATTTCAGTTATTTTATATTTTAAAATGACATCAGGGGGGGTTTGGTGAGAAAAGTATGAAAGATTAGAGGAGGTTTTGCGAGACACCGCATAGTTGATGTGGGGGTTCTCTAAGTTTCAAAAAGTTAAGTGGAGTTATCTATAATATAAGCAAACATTTTTTTTCCTGTGAGGTGTTTTTTTTGGGTGTGTGTGTGTGTGTGTTGGGAGGGGGGTGTTTGATCTCAGATTAAAGTATTTGGGGTTTCTGATGCATCCACCATAGTTAGGGGTGGGTGTGGTAGGCCGGAGTGGGCCGTGACGACCAGCCGGGTTTAAGGCTGGGCAGGGTCCGACCGGGCCTTAGGGTCGAGTGGGCCATGCCCATTTCTCGATCGAGTGCGGTGGACGGCTCGACCCGCCTAAGGGTGGGCGGGTTAGACAGACCCGCAGTCGTGGAGTCGCCCGATGATTTTTTAACTTTTTCTTCTTTTTATTTTTAATTTATAAACTATATTAACTTTGTATTTGTATCTATTAAATTATATTTAAATTATTTCTTTTCTATTTTACTCTTCATTTAAAATAATACATATATATACACACACACACATGCAATGACACATATTGTATAAAGATAAAATATCACAAACACAAAGATATATGTAGTTCGGACTTCGATGGAAGACCTACATCCACGGGAAGTTAATAACTTTCCTTTAGTTTAAATTTAAATTATAAATATAAAAGGAAAAAGGAAAAAAATGTTAACCATTAATATTTAAGGAGTCGAATTCCTCCAAGTTATATTTGTCAAATTCTTTAAGGAAAAGTCTTGTTTGCTGTCCTTGTGACCATTCTTCTGTATCGAGCCAGTCCTTTAAGCACACACACATCTCCACGTGTGCTGCTGTAAGTTGTGTTCTCCATTCGGATACGACTCTTCCGCCTGCTAAAAAGGCACTTTCTAATGCGACCGTGGAAGCATGGGGAGTTAATATATCTCTAGCCACCCTAGATAGAACATGGTAGTTGTTGGCTTCTTTCTTCCAATATTCAAGTACATTAAAAGACTCCTATGGACTTTCTTCAATTGCAGGTAGTACTGCGCTTTCTAAGTACATTCGGACTTCAGTCAAACCTGCATTTGAGACTTGTTTTTGTTTCGATTTGCTCACCATTTTCTTCATCCATTTTGGCATCGAAATAGAACTACTATTGGATGAGCTTGACATGCATCCTTCTTTTGAAATCTGTTATGGACACATAACATCTCTATACAAAGAGTATAATTTATCTAGAATTTTATTAATCTCTTTTATAATATCTGCTATATCATGCCCATAACCCATAACCCATATCTTATGACTTGTTATTTATATTTCTGAAAAAAAATTAAAAATTAAAAATGTGGGCCGGGTCAAGTTCTCTCGTTCTGGGTCGGGCCGGGTCTGGCGCTGGACCCGGCCCGACCCGTGTATATCACGAGCCGGGTTGGACCCGGCCCGCTATGGGCCGGGGCAGGTCGTGACCCACGGCGGGCTGGGGGGTCAACCCGACTCGTGCCCAACCCTAACCATAGTTGAGGAGGTCTTTCTAAAGTTAACCCAAAATCATATATTCAATTTAGGAAATGTTCAGTCAAGAAGTTCTGAATCGAAGTTCAGTCAAGAAGCTGCACATAAAAAGTACATGCCTCCAATTTAGGAAAGGTTGCAACAAAAATTCCAGAAGAATAATACAGTACTGAAGAACAAGGAAAAAAAGACTATCCAAATTCAGCTCTATCGAAATATATCCCAATCTTAATCTTTCATTGACATATCAGTATGCTCCTCTTGAGATACATCATCATGAACTGTGAGAACTGAACACAGATATAATGCCCCTGTATCAAAAAAGTTATACTAGCCAACAGCGGCATCATGATCATCACTGGAAAATCATAGCTCTCGGCTGCATTTCATTTTACACTTTAGCATGCACATGATCAATACGGAGCAGGGCCTAATGAATCTTATCCGAAATTGACAACTTCAGTTGTTCACTGTCATCATAATCTGAATCCTCGCTATCTGAAGATTCTTCTTTGTGATTCTCTTCTCCTCGATGTTCTTCCACATCATCACCACTTGTCTTAGTTTTCTTTTCTTTCTTCTTTTGTTTCTTCTTTTGTCGTTTTAAGCGTTTCTTGGCAGTTCTCTCTTCTGCAGCTTTCATTCTTTCCTCCCGTCTCATGTTAAACTCAGCTATCTCTTTCCTCCTTTGGTAGTCTGCATCCATCCTTGCAAGCCGATCTTGTTCCTTTCGTCTCATTTGGCGATACTGTCACAAACAAGCAAATGAATGTTTAGATATATTATTATTCTTTTATAGGTCTCTCCTCTATTATAGTAGGCAATGGACGACTAGACACATGCACACTCTATTCTCCCAATACGATAGATACTTATGACATATATGAAGAGTGAGCAGGCGCTGTATAATAAGATAACTGAAAAGAAAGCAACATGAAAAACCTCACAGACCTCAACACGGTATCGACATACTAAACAAATAAAGTTTCTGAGGCTTCTTAAATATTATTACATATTTATATAGCTTGAAGATAAAATTATAACCCTCGACTGTCACCATAACTCCGGAGTTTTAGTACATGGGAAGGGACTTTAAGATGGTACTGAAGCAACCCAATTTCAAATGTCACTGAACACGTATTTAAGGTGTATTCTAAAATAAATATATATTGTTTCATAAAATAGTCCAAGTTTCTAGCCAAAAAGGAGAGCTCAACCTCCTGCAAGTCGGAATATAAAATAATAACAATTCCAATTCTCAACACAATTATAGAGTTTCACTGCAGCGGAAGGGACTTAAAGATATATGATAGGGACGATAAAGAAACCAATACCTCCCAAGGTGCGCGCGCACACACATACACCCACCACAGACACGACAAAATTTACTTGAATTGAACTCAGCACTTGACATGTTATAAAATCCAATTTATTCCCTTACTAAGTAGCAAATTGAAACTTCAAGCTACTAAACAAAATCAGCATAAAAACAAACTCGAGAACTAAGGAAAGCAAACGAAATTCTCAAAGAGCCCAATCCGGAATTTCTTCCTCCCATCTTTTCTAATTTTAGGTCATCTGACGGCCAATAACTGCAGCCTCTCCTCCAACCCCAACTACATGGTGTTGAGCTCCCAGTGCAACCCTTGGTTGTCCCTCCTTTGAAGTACAAATATGGAAGGAAAAACCAAAGATTGCAAAAAAATACTGGAGCAACAGAAAAACGAAAAAGAAAAGGCTGAGCAAATCTAAAGCCTGACCCGAAGCTCATGAAAAGTCGCATTTGCTAGCATCCACCTATACTACCGGCTAAAGCGACATTTGTACTTCGTGGAAGGAACAACCAAAGATTGCAATGGAACGTCGACATTGGGTGGTCGAGGTGGGAGGAGAGGTTGCATCTAAGGCTGAGAAAGAGATTGGGCCATGCATAGACATAGAGTTAGGTCAATCTCATCACCGTCCAACGGCGAGGATGGAGGAGACACCGGTTAAGGTGAAGCAGTGGGGTTGGTCGTACTCATAAAATTGATTAGGTAACAAATCACCATTGAGAGAGGAAGATTTGTTGAGGCTAGAGATGAAAGAAGAGGGAGGTGGTAGATAACGAGAGAGTATCACACTAAAATAGGCGATTCTAATCAAAATAATTAAAATATTGAAAATAGAAGGGCACACGTCCAATCGCAATTTGATGATAGAGGGGGCACTAGCAATCTTCTTCTGCATTGGATTTCACTCTACCATGCACCAGCAATATTTACGGTCACTAAACAAATGACCATGAAATAATTACCCACTCAATCTCTCAAGTGGAATGAATCTTGACTATAGTGCGACAATAATAAGGCAAAATCAAGGAGATCAAATAAGACAAGAGGTAGTGCACACTCAAATAAACAAAGGATTCCTCGCACCCAATAATAATAATAATAATAAATAAACAGAGTATAGGCAGATCATCCTTTCCATCAAGAAATAAAACAGAGTATAGTCAGATCATCCTTTTCCTATACTCGTGTCATGTTGCATCTGATTTAGGTGGTACTTGTGGGTTTACATTTGAATAAAAAACCATAGAACATTGAAAACATTCCAAGGCAAAAATCGTTTTTAGAAATGATAGTGGAATAGTTTCCAGCATCCATGTAATACTCTTGACAATTTTATGCCACAATTTACAGACAAGGACAATAATGACATGCATTGATACGGGCACAAAATGTGGGACAAAACTGCACGCCGAATATAGATATAAAGAAACAACTATATGTGAAGTGCAACTGAGAATTCTAATGTATGCGAAGAGACATTCAAAAAAATCTTCATCGATACGTCTGAACCTCAAAACTATCACTAGTGGATATTAGGCTTTTATCTTCGGCAAATATCGCCGACTTGGCATGCCGCCGATGATACATCTCCATTCGGCCAATACCGCCAGATATAACGCCCGGAATCCCTTTCCAATGATATTAGCATCGGAAGAATATCGCTGACGGATACCCCACGATGTTTATCTATAAAATGCTTTTTACCCGTCATTTCTTGTAACCCTAGTTTTTTACCGTCGGCCGTATGTAATTTCTCCGCCGCCCGTAGCCATTGCGGTCGTCAAGTTTCCGTAGTGAGCCGCCGCCACCATCTTCTCCGGTCGAGCAGCCGCCGCCACCATCTTCCGTGAACGCTGCTTCCGCTTCTCCGCTGAACGCCGCTTTCCGAGCTGGCTTTCCGCCACCACTGAACGACGCTTCATTGACGCCGTTTCCACCTCTACCTCTTCCACGACGTGTCTCAGGTTGCCCGATCTACTCGAGGTATAATCTTTTAATGATTTCTAATTTTATTACAATTTTATGGATTATATACAATTGAATTAGGGTTATATACAATTTTATTACTCTTATTTTAAGAATTGAAATTAAAAACCTAATCCCTAACCTTTAATTATAATGATCTACCCTAATTGATATTTATCATAACCCAAATTGATCATATAACCCTAATTAAGATAACTTAAAGTTTGTTAACCCTAACCCTAACTTTAATTTTTAGTAAATCTAGCCAATTAAACTTATATACCCAAGTATATAACCCTAATTCAACTAACTTTAATAAATAATTTAGCATTTTTCTAACTCTAATTAATTAATTTAACTTTAATATATTTAATCCTAACTTTAATAACTCAATAATCTACTTTAATCCTAACTTGAATAACTCAATTAAATTAATCTCCCAAATATATATGAGCCTAAGAGTAATCCTAGTTATCTTTTTTATAACCCTAATCCTAACTTTAATGATTTATAATAATATACTTAAATCCTAACTTTTTATAATCCTAATCCTATCTTTAATGATCTTTCTTAACCTAATCCAGTAAATAATGGTATTAATTAAACTTTAGTTAGCCTAATCCTAATTGAACAAATCTAATCAATTAGAAATCCTAATTATTACCTTAAATTCATTTCCCAAGACAATGACCAGATAATTAAACTAACTTTCACTCAAATTTTATCTTAATCCTAAATATTAATAACTAATTTAAATATATATAGCGCTAATCCTAACTCTATGAAGTAACTATAGAAAATAATCCTAATACTAAATCTAATTACATTACCCTAAGTCCCTAACCATAATTAAACTAACTTTAAACTAACTTTAACAATAATACAATCATGATTATATTACTATAAGTCTAATACTCTAATTAAACAAGTAATAGTTATGATAAAGCTGATTCTCTTGTTATTGATGCATTCAATTTAGTTAGATATATGATATTGTATTGTGTTATATATCATGATTATATGAATCGGAAGTCGTTACCCTAGTTTTCAGTCTAATAATGTTGGATGTGAATCTCTTCTAATATAAGCATGCGTAATTCTAGTTGGATGTGAGAATACTTTTATAACTAAAGAGAATAGCGTGATTTATGTTAGAAGCATGATCTACATACAATAATTATTTGATCGTCAGGAGGATTCCTTCTCGTCTGAGTTAGGAATACGATAGTGTATCATCTATCTTTGTATACATTATACATTTTATTCATTAAAATTTCGATAACATCGTGTCGCATTGTTCTCCGTGTACAATAAGCGTTATGTTGTTTTCGTGTCGATCTATTATCGATCTATTATCGATCATTGATACGCATTATAACATCATACGGTACTTTCGAGGAGAAACGTGAATGGTAGAAATTTTAAGAAATAAAGCATAAAGTATGTAAAGGTAGTTGTAGACACTACTATATTCCTAATGGGATAGATCCATTTCCTATGACGGTAGTTAAAGTGTCTTATTGAAAATATGGCGTTAGATTTTACGCCCACATAATTTATGTTCTGACAATTCCCCCTCTAAGATTATTATAATTTGTATTTCCTTGATGTCGTGGAAAAAGTTAATATCACCCAACCGTTTATTTGATGCTTTAATAATAAAATTTCACATTACCTAATTATGCTTAATTTCATTTATGAATAATATTATATATATATCATACAGATGAGGATAGTTCGACAAATCATGGATCGATATTCCTGCATTGATAGATGGAGGGACAATCGATATAAAGATGGAATAAATCAATTCATACTGATGCATGAGACCCACGAAAGTTAAATAGTAATGTCGTGTATTGTCCTTCTTTGTTGGTGTAAAAATATGGCATTGGTGGATAAAAGTGATTTACATAAACACTTAATATCAGGATTTCATGATGAGTACAAATATTGGACGTTTCATGGGGAAGGATGTCTTGAAGAAATGAAATTGATGGCGGAGACCGTGCGTCGAGATGGGAGGATAGATGATACACATACAATGCTTGCTAATATGTTAACAGTTCCTAATATAGATGAAATTGAAGGTACAGGGATCTTTGATTCTGAAAATGCTAGAGGTGTGAATGATCACGAGGACAGCGAATAATGAAATTAATAGATGACAATGAAAATGATATGTATGAGGGTTGCCCAGAGTTCACGAGTTATCATTTATCTTTGCGTCTTTTAGATATAAAGTCTCTTAGCGGAATGGCGGATAAATATTTTAATATGTTGCTTGTGTTCTTTGAGAAAAGTGATTCCAAATGGAAAAGAGAGCATTCAAGAGATTATGATAGCATAAAGAAGATTGTTTGTTATAGGACTTGATTACAAAAAATCGGCATGCCTAATGATTGTATCCTCTACTATAAGGATAACAAAGATCTTGAGTGTCGGTTGTGGAGTATCACGGTGGGTACAACGCAAAATTATTCGACACATGGGACGACAAAGTCTATGCTTAAGCAAAGGAAGATTCGACAAAGGTCCTTCGTCATTTTCCCTTAATACCTAGGCTAAAGCGGTTGTATATGAATAAAGACAACGCTAAGCAAATGAGGTGGCACATGGAAGAGCATATAGATGATGGTAAAGTCGGACATCCTACGCGATGCGAGGCATGGAAGCATGTGGATCGAACTTATCCTTGGTTTGCGAATGAGTGCGGGAATGTTAGACTTGGTTTGTCTAGCGGATTCAATCCATTTGGGCTTATGAGTTCGGTTGGTCTACATGGCTGTTGTATTAACGCCATACAACTTACATGTGGCTTTGCATGAAACAACCGTATATGATACTTTCATTATTGATACCGGAAAGCATGCACCAACAATGACATAGATGTGTTTTGGAACCGCTAATTGATGAATTAAAACAACTCGGGTGAAGGGGTTATGACATATGATACTCCGCATAAGCGGACTTTTAGACTCGTGGTATTTTACTATGGACAATTAATGATTTTCCGACCTATCGCGAATCTGTCGGGTTGGTCTGAAGGGAACATATCGTGTCCGTGTGTGGTCAATTCAAAGGTCTTTATCTGCGGCCGATCGTAAATTTTGTTATTGGTTTAACGAAGGTGATTGAACCTAAAACACAGTCTGAGAACAAAAATGGAGCAAGTTTTTGATGGTGCTTGTTGAGAAGCGAGATGCTCCGCGTCCATTAGGTGGAGATCAGTTATGCGCTTGCTTGGCGGTTCCTCTGTCGGGTTTGGAAAGAAGCGCTATTCGAAAGAAGATTTACTTGGAGGAGGGATCTTGCGTATTAACAAAAGGATTCTAAAGCGAAGAGAAAAGCACAAGTGGTGAGGGATGGGGTGAAATCGTAAAATTGCCCTCGGGATGGACAAAATTGATTTTTTTCAACTCCCTTCTTGGAAAGAGCTAAAAATACGACACAACTTGGGCGTTATGCACATTGAAAAAATATTTGTGATAATCTTTTATCCCACCTTGTTGCAATGTGCTAATAAATCAAAGGATGATCTGGCTTCGTCAAGATCTAATTGCATTGAACATCGAGAGATGACCAAAAATGTCGAAAATGCGGATATGAGTTGCCCGTCTCGTATTACTATGTCGAAGATTGAGATGCAAATATTTTGTCAAGTCCTCAAATCAATGAAGTTACGGAGGGTTACTCATAAACATATCGAACAATGTCCGGTGTAGGAAAGGAAAATATTGGGCCTTAAAACTCATGATTATCACGTGCTTCTTCATCAATTGCTACCGTGGCACTACGCAGATACTATCTGAGAATGAAAAGGTAGTGAAGGTTATTATTGATTTTGTGGATTTTTGAAAACTTTGTTCTAAAGTTATAGGCGTCCAGTGAATTTGAGAAACTTGGAGAAATTATTTGAAACTATGTGTGAAATGGAGATGCTCTTTCCTCCATCTTTTTTCACAATAATGGTTCATCTCACACAACATCTCATGAGAGGAGGGCAATAGCGACCGGTCCATTATCGTTGGATGTATCCAATAGAAAGGTTAGTATTTAGAAAATATTAATCTTAAGCTATCAATATTTACATATGTTAACTATCAATATCTTTACTTCTATATCTAATTAATTATCATTTTTAGATATTTGGGTTCAATAAGCGTCAATTGCATATGAGCTTCGACCGAAGGTTCAATAGGCGAAAGTTACGTGAGAAGAGTGTCTCTTATTTGCCTCTCGTTATATGAGAGGGAACAAACAATACTTCAAGTACACATTGATAACAAGGATAACACATTTCTACATCCTCGCGGGATGAACAAAAATTATTCTAACCTATTGTTAGATCAAGCATGCATCGTAGTAAATAATCTTGAAATCTTCTCGAGTGCAGGAGGTAAAATATCACATAAGAGTTTTGAATATCATTTAACTAGTAATTTTAAATTTGACAATGACATAGATTGTTTATTGCATTAATAAGCAACATCGGGAAAAACTAAAGAATGAAGTTCTGGTAGTACGGTATACATGACATTAAAGAAAGACATATGAAGGAATTCCTGTTTGGTTGAAGAATGAAGTAAGTATTGTTAAATTTAGCAATATTAATATTTTTACTAAAAAACAAAGACATTGATTTAATAGTTTTCTTATTTTTTATATTTAGATCCGGGAACAACTTGTCCTTAATAACCAAATATCGGAAGAAGTAAAGGTTCATAAGCGGCCTTACTATCTTTGTAAATCAATATGGTGGGTATCGTGTTACGGTATAAATTTCATACAATGGAGGTTGATGATACGAAGGTCACCCGAATAGTGGTGTCATGGCTACCTTCTCACGTGAATGTTTCTCAAATAGAAGAGATCGAATCGGTTGAAAATAATATAACATATTATGGGCGGTTGGAAGATGTGGTAGAGATATTCTACGGCTATGGTGGACCAAATGAACATAAATACACGATGTTCATGATTCGTTGGTGCTTTGCAAAGACTCAAAAGGATCCCTTTGGATTTACAATTGTCAATCTCGATAAAGAAATTGATAGTGATGAAAAATTCATGTTTGCATCTCAGGTGGGACAATGTTTCTATGTGAAAGATCCTATGGTTAAAGACGAGTGGGTTGTCCTATACAAGGATTCTAGGGCTTATATTCAACCTTCTACCAGTGAAGATGGTGATGAGAGCTATATAGACAACTTCAATGAGCCAAATGCGTGATCGATGAATTCTCGTACCCTCAAAATGTAGTGTTTGATACGGATGCTCCAACAACTCGGACAGACATTCCAAATATTATCACAGACATTTATAGGAGCTAAATATGTAATCGGGACTTCATGTAACTTTTTTTTAGTTTACAAATTGTAAAATGAAAACTTTAATATCACTACGATGTATCTCAATTACCTTTTGGACAATATAAATTGCATATAAATATGTAATATCTTTTTGTATATTCAACTTGCGGATGCCTACAAGCGAGATATGAAATGAAAATTTTATTAATGTAATAATACATCTTGTTTTATTTTGGCCAATATAAATTGCATCTATAATATATTATTTTGTATATTTATTCAACTTGCGGATGTCTAAAACATTAGCGAGGAGGCTATCATTCAAGAAGCCAATCCGTCAAGACCAATCCACCGAGGAAGAGCCACCGACTTCAACAGAGATCGGAGGTATAACTTCACATAAGTTACGTATTAATTATTCATGATATATGCACAATAATAATTTATTTTTTATTTCTTTAGGTGAGGCGAGGATGAGCCATCTCTGTACCATTATATGCGAGATCCTCGGTAGTACTTGATGCATATATTCCTGGATTGGCGTGGGCCTTTACCGGCGTAATGCGAGAGGAGTCGGACTCAGCGGTGAGAGAGGTACAAATTGGCCAAAAGCGATTGGATGAATGGGCCTTGCAGATTGATGAGATATTAGGCGATGCAAAAATGAAATCGACAAAGATTTGGTGAGTTTAATCAATTATTTTCGAGTATTGGAAAATGAATAATAATAATAATAATAATAATTTTAATAGAAACAAAGAATTCACTATAATACTTTGATTTTGTTTGATGCTTCAAACCCATTAAGGCGATTCAAAAGCTCGAGCATTGTCCTTTGCACTTCACTATCACCATTACGGACCGATTCCATTCTAGCGGATCCATACTATCACAATTATGAGTTCTAAACATGCTTTCATACACACCTAGATCCACAATTATGAGCACATGTGGACAAAAGAAGAATGTAAACAAACTCATTCCTTGCACCACAATAACAATTTGAAATGATAAACTATTTAGGTCGCTACCAATAAATAGTGTTGCGATCAATGGTTTCAAACTTACGTTGGATATTTTCATACAAAGGTGTGAAGAAAAATATTATATGTTCTCGAACAATTCTAGAACCCTCTCCAACATATTTGAACCACCTCGAGAACGGAACCCGGATAAAGGTGCAAACAATTTGCGCTTAATTTTGTGCATATTAGACACGAAGAGATCTTGGATTACCTTGCTTACTAAACAGTAGATAGTAAGAGATAAGTGCAAACAAGGTCCTATATCAATTTTCACTTTTGCTTTTATTTTCGAGTTGTTGATATTTAAATTGAATTCTGAGAGCTTAAGTTGAATAAATAAAAGTGGTACATATTTATAACTTCTACAAATATTTTTCTTTATTGTAGGAGAAAAATATTCAAGAAAAAGACGACAGGAAGTGACTTTAAAAAAGTTACCACCGGATGGCTTTCGTGCACTTGTAAGGTGGGAACATAATGGGATTCCAACCGGGCAATGGGCTAACAATTTTAGCTCATATCTTGGATGCTTGATACGGAGAAGTGATAATCAATCCTTACTATGAGGTGAGGAGCGACCCTTTGATGTCCTCGAGTCTATATATCGCGATCTTTGGGTAAAATTCACTATTATTTATAATTATTTTACCTTTCGTCAATGGCCATGCTTAACTATATGTTAATATTTAGAGATATTTCAACATCGAAGATAATCCCGTAGGGTGGGATTTTATTTGGTTACATGGGAAAGTTTAAGCATTCTCTTGAGTGGAGACATGAGATAAAGAAGAAATGCTATGAAAGTTTCGGTGGTGGGAGAGGATCTACAAGCGAGATAAGAGGGTTGAGCCAGATCATTTAGCTACACTTATAGTATTGTGGGGCCAGGAGGAGCACCAGGTAAATATGTATAATAGAAATTAGATTCAAGTTATTTATCTAAATGTTGTATATTGAAGATTGTACTAAAATCCTCTTTGTTCATGTTGAAGAAAAATGTCTGAGAAATAAAGCGAACAGATGGAAGAAAGATTATAATCATCATCACGGGGACTACTTCATTTGCCCGGATGCGGATCAATTTTGTAGGACAACGGTATAAAGTATTTTAATATTCTATATATATTCTCTCCGCTTCCTAAAATATTTGATAAATAAAACTAATAAATATGTTTTGTAAATCTTAGAACGCTCCCTATATCCCGCTTCGAAGCGCATAAGAGGACGATGGTTCACTTTAAGAAGAGTGCGATCTTGACAATGATAGGAAAGAAAAGTGGAATTGGCTAAGAAAGCGGTAAACATATCTATTTATCATTACTTGGCATAATTTTCTTTATTCAATACATATATATATATACACATTCCTACCAATTTTGAATTTCTCATTCGAGGTGTAGTAAATACTAAATATAAGTATCTCACCATTTCACAATAATGCTTCTTAACGTGATTTTTGATAGTGTAATTATATTTTCTTTATTTTTGAAATGCCAATTCATAAATTTATTTATTTATTCCATTTCTTAAATTTATTTTTTATTTTTAGGCTGACTCGGAAAACACATATCTTGAGGTTGTTGCCTGAGCGAGGCCTAACTATAGAGGAGAATTATAACGTGAGCCATTTGGTTTGTGGACTTCCCAAAAAGGGAGGACCGGTGGATGGGAGTTGGAGTTCGAGGGTGTCTACACCATTCCGACCTCCGTAGAGTTCAACGCCATCGACAATGCCCTCAAGACCCTCTTACATGCCGCAGAGGATTGCACTCCGCGTGATGCGGCTTGTTTCATCGGTGATGAATATTTTGGATGGTCATATTCAGGAGATGTGGGAGGACATTCAAGAGGAGCTTATGCGAGTGATCCACCCTCTTGCTACTTTGCGATGATTTCCGGGCAAATATTGAAATCATGCGGCGGGTTCCTACTGTGCGCAAAGTCGATTATGAACTTTTGGGCTCTCAACGGGCATTTGGTGGTAGTGGAGAGTAGTAGGCAGTATCGTATTCCAAACGTAAAACATGCATGATTACACTCTTTCTCACAATATGATATTCTAAATTTCATTTATTTTGTGTTAGCATGAGGATGATATCAATGGGAGCACGAGTCGTAGGGATGGAGCCGGTGGCAATGCGGACGATGACATGGATAGAGGCGGACGACTGTCTTAGTGAGTTATATCCTAGACTTCGTGTTTGTATATTGGAACTCTTTATATTGGAGATTATGATATGCTTGTATGCTTAACATCCTAAACTTCGTGTTTCTTGGAATTGCGAGATGTGTGGGCATGGATGTGATGCATTATGATATATATATGGATTTTAGCTTGTTTGTGCGTATGATATATATATGGATTTTAGCTTGTTTATGCATTATGATATATGTGGATATAGAACTTATTTGTGTGGCAACTTATCATTATAAGTTATGGAATGTTGTGGTTTGTTATTTGTTGTTTGTGAAATTTGGATTGGAAATTTATAATTTGTAATGGAATGTGCGCAAAATTGGTGGTTGCATATATTTGTGAAATATGGATTGGGAGTTGTTTGTGCACGATTTTTGTGAAATTTCTTACGGAACGTGTATATTTTGAATGTTTCTTTGGATTGTTGTGAAATATGGATTGTGTATATTTTGAATGTTTCTTTGGAATGTGCAGGGAATCGAATTTAGTTTGTATGTACAGGGAATCGAATGAAATCAGGAAATATTTTTTACCGACTGCAATCATCGCCGACGGACTCGATCGACCATATACATCATGGCGGGAATCGTCGTGATCAACATCGCCGACGGCTTTACCGTCAGTGATACATATCTCGACGGTAAAGCGTCGGCGATGTTGAATCATCGGCGGCGGCTTCGCGTCGATGATATATATCGTGGCGGTATCTCGTGGCGGCGATAAAACACATCGTTGACGGTATACCGTCGATGATATACATTCGGCGGCTATCGCCGTCACCGATATTAAAACATCCACGGCGGGTTTGCCGTCGGATGTTCATATGGCGGCTTGCCGAATCAGCTCTGCCGTCGATAGTAGATATTATCGGCGGCTTCCGTCGAGGATGCTACTTCCCTGACGGGACTTTTGCTGACGGGATATCTTTGACGGCTTGCCGTCAAGGATAACTATCGCTGACGGCATTTTTGGCATTCCTGACGGGAAACCCCGTCAAGAATGCTTACTTTTCCACTAGTGTATAGTAGTATTAAAATATACTGTAATGTTTAAGCTAGTGAATTCCAACCCAAAGAAGGATAAGTACAGATTGCAGATATGTTATCCTAGTACATTAGAATCACAAGCTATGTTTAGCCAATGATATGATACGGCCTGTTTGGCAACTTCTCAATATGGGGCCAAGTTTCATCCTAGCCCAATTTTGAGAAGAATTGTGTTAGGGAAAACATGGTCAGCATTCTACCAGTTCTTGCAAGGCCAAAATTGGCCCGTAAAACTGGTTTTGTTTTGGTCCACCTCCCCTCAGATCAAAAGAAAACTCGTTTAGACTGTTTGGTTTAGAACTAGGCCATGATCAGTCCTAGCCTAGTTGTAGGGTGTTTGCCAAACACACCCTTAATGTTTCAACTTGTGACATTTGAATTGACATCTTCCTTGAGGAACGCATGAAGTTGTAGCCCCATCCACAGCGAATTAGATAATATCATGGTTGCCAATGTCATCAATGGTACAAGAAACTGCATGCTGCAAGCAAGTAGAGGTGCAAATAGTAACTTGGTGCCAAGATTGGGTGGCAAATAGTCACTACAAGCTTCTCAATTTGCAAAATTGGACAGCTACAACTACACTCTTGATTGGGAGAATATTGTACAGGAATGATGAACGACATTATTCATTAGCCATGTATCAGCCCCTCTTTTAGAGAAACACCCATGTTAGGCACAAGTTAAATGACAACATACATGGTGTTCAATGGTTTTCTATGAAAAGTTAGGATAGACACTAGTGAAGCTATCTATCAAGTATTTGGGGCCATTTTCATGAAACTGTTTTTTTCTTTCTTTCATCCAATCTGTTTATGAAGTAATCAATACAATCAATTCCTTTGAATCTTTATAAGGAGCGAATGAGGTCCTAAACTCTGACACAAGTAAACAACTTAATAAAAGGGGACCTGGTAGGCCAAGAGGAAGTTCAAGTAAACCAAATTCAGGGGGTACTTCTGCTGAGCTGAAGGGTAAAGGGGCTAGTAGTGCTTCTCATTCTAACAAACCTGGATGAGTATCTTTGGAAGCTGGAATATAAGAGGTCTAAATGACCTTAATAAACAGAGGGATGTTGTGGACAGAATTGCTTATGGATGGGATTATGCACACAACTTTGATGATTGTGATAATGGTAGAGTATTGCTTTTATGGGATAATAAGCAGATTCGTGTTCAACCTCTATGGATCACATCTCAAATGATTCACTGTTTGGTTGAATGTCAAGGGGGTTCAGTGGTTATCCTCAAGTTACAGGAACTTGGGTTATTTTGGGTGAATTTAACTGCATTGCACAAGTCGATGAGAAGAAAAATGGTAAGCCAGTTAGAAGACAAGATCTTTGTGAGCTTCAATCCTTACTGTTGGATACTTGTTTGGTTGACCTAAAGTTTACAGGTCAGTACTTTACCTGGATTGTTAAAGCTTGTCAATCTTAGAATTTTCCAAAAATTGGACAGCTACAACTACACTCTTGATTGGGAGAATATTGTACAGGAATGATGAACGACATTATTCATTAGCCATGTATCAGCCCCTCTTTTAGAGAAACACCCATGTTAGGCACAAGTTAAATGACAACATACATGGTGTTCAATGGTTTTCTATGAAAAGTTAGGATAGACACTAGTGAAGCTATCTATCAAGTATTTGGGGCCATTTTCATGAAACTGTTTTTTCTTTCTTTCATCCAATCTGTTTATGAAGTAATCAATACAATCAATTCCTTTGAATCTTTATAAGGAGCGAATGAGGTCCTAAACTCTGACACAAGTAAACAACTTAATAAAAGGGGACCTGGTAGGCCAAGAGGAAGTTCAAGTAAACCAAATTCAGGGGGTACTTCTGCTGAGCTGAAGGGTAAAGGGGCTAGTAGTGCTTCTCATTCTAACAAACCTGGATGAGTATCTTTGGAAGCTGGAATATAAGAGGTCTAAATGACCTTAATAAACAGAGGGATGTTGTGGACAGAATTGCTTATGGATGGGATTATGCACACAACTTTGATGATTGTGATAATGGTAGAGTATTGCTTTTATGGGATAATAAGCAGATTCGTGTTCAACCTCTATGGATCACATCTCAAATGATTCACTGTTTGGTTGAATGTCAAGGGGGTTCAGTGGTTATCCTCAAGTTACAGGAACTTGGGTTATTTTGGGTGAATTTAACTGCATTGCACAAGTCGATGAGAAGAAAAATGGTAAGCCAGTTAGAAGACAAGATCTTTGTGAGCTTCAATCCTTACTGTTGGATACTTGTTTGGTTGACCTAAAGTTTACAGGTCAGTACTTTACCTGGATTGTTAAAGCTTGTCAATCTTAGAATTTTCCAAAAATTGGACAGAGTTAGTGTTAATTCTTATTGGTTGGCCGCTTTTCAAGAATCATTTTGGAGGGAGTGATGACAATTCTTCCTTTTTTTATGCAAAAGTCAAAAATAATTGCTCCGTACAATGAGGTGAAAAAACCGAAACTTTCGAAGCTTTCGAAGCAAAACCTGATGGAAATCGCCGGAGCCGGAGCCCGCAGAGCTGCCGGAGGTGTTGCTGACTTTAACGGGAACGTTATCGATGATTCTTCGGAGCTTAATCTCAAGATCCTCTTCGTCTTCCCTCAGGAGAGGCCCAGGCTTCTGGTACTCTACGATCGCCCCCTCCTTCGCTCCTCCACCCACCGCCCTCGCGGCGACCAAGGCGCTCCCCGAGGAGGCGGAGGCGGCGGAGGCGACGACCAATTGTAGGTCGCCGCCTCGGGGGCCGTCGGAACTTCTCGGTGGACCGCCGGACATTTGCAACGCGGGGAAAATAAAACCCTAAATCTTTTTGTTGCCTGAAAGTGGGCATACAAAGAAACAGAAATTACGAAACCCTAGAATTAATATGGGCCTACTTTTAGTTATTGTATGTGACAAACTAATGGGCCACATTCTTATTTGACCCCAGTTGAGCCTCTGCTGGGATGAGCAGGCCACATAAAAATTTTCAACAAACCCTTCAGTCAATGAATTTTCCTTTCTATTGTTTTCTTCTTCTTTTTCTCCTACCAAGTTTAATGCACTTGCATTGCACATGGTGAAATACTTTGATTCTTTATTTTAGATTTATTACATCTTTACTATAACTCTCTTGGTAAATATTTTATGGTTACCATATCATATATTGCATAAAATAAAATTATTTTTTAAAATTTCTACTTAATGATGATAAAGAGGATTTTTGGTCATAGACAAGATTTCATAGACAAAATGCATGATACAATCAGTTTAAGAACAATAAAACTATCTATGAAAATATTGCAAATTGCTAATTACTGCTACACAAAACTAATATTATTCTTAATATTGTAAAATATTTGTAAACAAAAATTAAGTTCCCACAAAATTTAAAATAATAGCATTTTTAATTATTTGTCATGAATTATTTGTTTTGGGTTTGGGGTGGGGGGAGGTTAGAGAGAATTTTGTCGTAGTTGTAGTTGTTTGTCCTTAAGTTTCATTCAGTATCCATTATGATTTATCCGTAATTTGTCAAAAAATAAAATATTTAAATCAAAATTGTCTATTAATTTTAGAACCATAGTAATTCATTTCTTTATACTAATGTAATACAAAATATATAAAATATTCACCATTAGAATTTTTTAATCTTTTGTTCGCTATCTTTAACATGTTTTTCTGAGCATTATATTTTTGGATGGAACAATCCATCTTGAAACTAAGAGTATGAGCATTTGAAATTCATTACTCTCTCGACTTGATTACAACTTTATTTATTACTACCAATAAAACTCAATTTACCTTTTCATGAGTTCAATGTCAAACACAACGAGTAAAATTATCATCTCTAATTCTATTATCAAAAGCTTAAGTCTAACGGAGACACAGCATCACCATCACATTCAACATTATCGCTAGAATAGCATTAAAAACTTAAAAATCTGAAAGCAAGTTTCAAATAACTCAAGTCAAATTCCCAAAATTTACATGCACTAAGCTAAAAAAGGGCACAAACAATCACACCAATCAATCTCAAAATCTAAATTAAAAGGGGGAAAAAATCACAATAGAGTCGCTGAACAGCAATCTACAAAGCCAGAAACAATGATATTTACAATCACACTAAAAAAGGGTAACCAAAAATAGAAGACAAAGCTAAGACTAGAGTTTGCTACAAGCATCCACCTCTTAATTGTGATATTTACAGAAAGTGGAATCAAAGTCCTGATTAAAAATCATTCTTTCCATTGGATAATATTTATACACTTATGAGTAGTAGCTGAGAAAATAAAAAAATGAAAAATATCCACATCCAATCATTAATAGTTAGTATAATTGACCATTTTATATCATATAAATATTATATATTACCTACTAAAATCATAGATAAAACCCATAAATTTTGTGTATGCGGCAATTTAAATACTGAGCAAACAACTTTACAAATTCCTTATCTCCTAATTATTAATTTCTTATATCCTAATTTAAGAATATTAAGATAGGATAACAATTTTTCCTAATTTAATTTAAAGAAGAAAAACTAACTCCCAGTTATCAATTTCTTATCTCTTCATTTAAAGATATTAGGATCTAAATATATAAAAAAGATATTAGAATCGGATAACAACTTTTATCTTTTACTAATTACTATAGATTAAATATTCACGTTCGGTGAAACACATCTGTTAATTTATGTAGATCTGAATAAAACACATATCACAATTTTTTAAAAGAATCACTAAAACAAGAAATAAAATAAATCCAAAAATAATGTATAGCTAAACATATGAATGAAATAAAAAGAAGCATGAAAGGATAATTATAATAAAGATTCAATTAACCCAAATATCTAATAATATCTAATTTGGAATTCAAATATCTAATTCCTTATTACTCATCAATAACAACTTGCTACGATATATTTTTGGAACCCAAACTTCTTCAGTAAGAACCTTTTTCAAACATTTATCAGCATTATGCCCAAAAGATGCACAATCATTGCATCTTTTAGGGACCCATTCATTTACTTGAATTTTGCGTTTGATTGCATATAGAACAATATGTTGCGCGGGAACAATCATTTGTAAACTTCTTTCCACATTTTCTTAAGATTTATTTGTTATCAATCAGGAGCCAGTGGTCTAATGAGCATCCAATCATATAGAATAATATGTTACGGTAATAATCATATGTTACGGGACCATTTGATACTTTCTCCTTGTATGATACCCATCACTTTTTCCTGAACACTAAAAGTTGATAGTAACTAAAGAAATGGTGTCATGTAATTCATATATAGGCAAAATAGCAAGCAATGGTTCCCAACACATTGTCATCAATGCATAAATAGTGTTTTATTGTAGATAATATTACAAGCTCTAAGAGATATGATGCCTGAAACATATATATATGGGAAATTTCATGGAAGTAATGTTTTACAACCGAGCTGTGTGAAATAGCTGACTGAGCTGGGGTATTCAGTGAAACAATCCATGATGAAATTCTTCAAGAATGATGCGATTGGCTTGTGTCGAGAAGTAGAATTTAGAAAATTGTTGACAGAATCATCAGTTGTGCAAAGAATGCCATCTGGGTTCTTAGTTCATAACGTTTCTCCGAGACCTGGTTGGATAGGGACGTATCAAGGCTGCAAAAATAAGCAGGTAATCAAGTTCAAAAATTATAAATAAAAAACATAGACAAAATGAAACAAAATTAGAGTTAACTTCGTTCATATCAAGGATATCCATCTTTCTAGTAGTAGTAGTAGTAATAATAATAATTAATACAAACATACATATATACCCACCCACTATCATAAAATTTGACATCGTAAGTTTTTCTTTCCTTTTCTTCGTTGAATTGCAATCCAACTATTAATTTGTCTTTGGATCTCTCCTTCTTCCTCTTCACCTCCATGGCTTCTCCAAATTTACCAAACTCGTCTTGCCTGTTACTCATGGAAAAAGGTAATATTCTTCTTAATTCTCTATATTTCTTCTCTTTTTTTATCATAATGGTAGCTATACAATACTTTTTATCTGAGGTTTTATTTTTCATTTACCTGATTTTCTATGAACTCATATTGTGGTTTTTAATGTACAGGTTAAGTTTTGTTAACCATAAAGTTACTGTTCTGTTCATGGTCGTTCTTTTACTTTAGCCGTCTTTTACTGCTGGGTTTTTTTTTTCCCTTACAAAGGAGATCCTACTTTCTACAGAATTATTGGCCATGAGTGATTATTGATTTTGGTGGACTTATGTCATTGGTTTTATTTATCAGTCTGAATGTGCTTAGAAGTACCAAATGGAGGGTGAACACAAGAATTGAAGTTAGTGCGCTTTTCATACTGGTTCTTTTGTTTTAGCCACCTTTTACTGCTGGTTTCTTTTTTTTCCCCCTCCCCTCCCCCTTATAAAGGAGATCCTACCTTCTACAAAATTATTTTCATGAGTGATTACTGATTTTGGTAGACTTATGCCATTGGTTTTATTTTTCAGGGACTGGATGCCCTTAGAAGTACCAAATGTAGGGTGAACAGAAGAATTTATGATGTTTTAGAAATCATGTGGAATGCAGAAGGGAATTTTGTACATCGTGAGGATCTGAGTAAAGTCCTATGCTTATAATAATTCAGAATTTATAATGTATTATGTCTTTTAATTAGGATTGTGGTATAGCCGTCTATAAATTGTTCTCTTTCTCACATGTTATGGCTCAGTCGCTGATTTCGCGTGAAAATACTGATCTGAGTAAATTTTGGGAACTTTTTAGGATTGTGGTAAAGTCCTGAACTTGTTAATAATGCGAAAATTTGGGATGCCATGCTCTATAAGGACTTTATTGGAATTTGTGATCAAGAACTACGATGAGTTCTCAGTGATGGAGAAGGACGTGAAAAGATCTTGGATTGCAAAATTTTAGAATATTGCTTTGGTATGGTGCATTTACAACCGTAACTGGTGCATATCAAGTGTTAAGATGGAAGAACAGATGTGTAGATCTTAGTTACAGATTATATTGAAACATGCCTGCAAGGAGCTTGATCAGGATTCAAGCTCAAGTATTTTAGTTTAGTTAATAGTAAGAGGCAATCAAGAGTTTGCTTAAATTATATTAGTAGTTATACACACACACACACACACACACACACACACACACACACACTACATTATTACAAAAGAATATGGGCTTAACAATTAGGTGATTTTAATTGCAATTTTGGCCATTACCTAATGATTTTTTTTTTTGTTGCTCGGAGAAAATATGAATTTTATTGGAAAAACATAGGGTACAAAGATTCCAAGATGGAACCACAACAACATTATATAAACGACTAACACATACATAACATAAATCTTAAGAATAATCAAGAATGATACCGGCTGAGGAAACCAATTACTAAGTTACATCCAAAGGATTTTGGTGATATAATTAATATATAAGATATTTCATTTTGCTTCGTTGTAGTTGACTCCAAATGATTTTGGAAGTTATGCATTTGAGAATTATGGGGTTACAAATCTAAACTGTGTTGAAAGTGGTGAGGGTTAGATAACTGTGAGGGGGTTAACACATGGTTGAAAGCTATGAAGGGATTAAAAGCAATTTTCCCTTAATAAAAACAGTATTAATATAGCAAGCCTTGTAGAAATTTATGAAAATTATTTTTTAGTATGACCCTTCAAATCCTTCTCATAACCCCCAATTAAATTAAATATAATATTTATTTACAATCCTTTCATACCATAGTTAAAGCTAGAAACGAAAAACGGAAATGAATTTGCAGGCTATATCAAGAAACGCCAATTATCGATGAGTGGGATGTAAATAATGAAGGATAAACCAACATGAAGATCAAAAGATAGGCCTAAAATTTTGCAGGCATTGAACATTAAAAAAATTTAAAGAAAACTAGCGAATTCTTGCTGTATGGTTGTGCAAGGACGTAACTATGTAAGGATAATGAGAAACATGCACCATGAGTTCTAAAGGTAGTAAACTGCAAATGAACAGCTAAAAACCAACCAGAACATACCTCTGCTCATGTAAGGATGAGGGATCTAATTCTGCAGCACCAGAATTGTCTTCTCGGTGATTTTTGCTATCTGTAAAAGATAAGTTGTAGACAAATGACGAGAGTAGTGGATCTGAAACAGAATCGGATAAACTTCCCCCTTTTTCGGTTGGACCTCTAACAAAACAATTGTGTCCATATGGTTCCTTTCCAACAGGTTCTGGATTACAACACCATAAATTTGCTCTACGAGATTTCGTACGCTGCAAAAAACAAATGCTTGAAAAAACAATTTTCACAATCTTTTTTCACTACAAAGTCCTATTCTGTAAGCAACTGTCGTACCTTCAGTAAGTATGAATGTTGCACCGTCATGTGCTCAATCATATCTTTTGCTGGATTCGCTGCACAAAGAGGGCATACCTGATAATAGCAAAATGGGGGAAATTTTGAGTATGCAAGTGAATATGTTGATATACACAATATAAGTTATGTAATGTTGAAGTAAAAGAATGATATAGGCATGGGTGACCACATGATCACCAGCGACTAAGATGGATGAAAGAAAACTAACAAAAATATCATAAAATTTTACATAATCATGCAATAGCAGATGCTTAGCATCTTGTCTTCGTCCTTAGTGCATTAGAAAAAAGGAATGAAAGTTCAGAAACTAATAATGAGAAATTTATTTCTTAGTAGATTCTTCTATATTGGAAGAGCTCAACTATAACTTCAAGCTTATTTAGTAGAATGGGAAGTTGTATAATGTCATTTTGATGTTCTCCATGTTAGATCTGAAGGATCTTAAACATGATTAATCCAAAGAGATAAACATCATAAGTGCGGAAGCAATACCTGAATCCATGATTTGGATCTTGTGTGGATTGATGGATCTTCTAATCTTAGGGTTCTTCTCTTCCTTAGATCTCTTTTTAGATGGGGTAAAAGAGATGAGAATTCTTATGTTAACCCTAGATTAGGGACCATAACCCCATATATATAGGTGTTGCACTTTTACAATTTGGCCCCTCATCAAATTGTAATTACAACAGTATCTGCACATTTAGCCCATAATTTATTTAAATACCCATTAACCCAACTTGATTGATCACTTTAGTGGGTTAGCTGAGAGATAGCACTACATTAATGTAACATATGTGCCCACAAATAGATTTAATTAGATTTAAATCTAACAATCTCCCACTTGGGCACCATATGTTTCCTTAAAATGTGTATAACCTTATGAGCTCAAAAATTGCTATCACTAATAAGGGTATTTCCAAACAATCTCGTCCATCAACTATATCAATATAGGATCAAAGTGGTCGTCGTCACATTTATCGTGACTAAACCCATCAATGGTCACAAATACTAATACAGTCAAATGACATAGATCAATCATGGATGTGCAGCATGAAAATTACATGCAATGTGATCTGTGCATGTCTATTTTCAACTGGTCCTACCTTAAACTTTAGTGAGGTCATCCTCAACCATAATGTAGCGAGTGTATAATCAGAATACTTTATTACGATGGAAAATAACCAAACATAAATTTATCCGAAATTCTCATAAAGCAATAAACTCACAACTCCCACTAAAACATGATATCCTCAAATATTACAACACCCATATGAGCGGTGTGCTCATGAAAGACCTGGGTGGTAATCCTTTAGTAAGAGGATGGCTATCATGGAGTTTGTCCCAATATGCTTTATGGATATCGACCACTCTGTACCCTTTCTTTCACAACTAGGAACTTAATGTCAATATGTTTTGACTTAGTTGAGCTCCTGTTGTTATTGGAATACATTACCGATTTATTGTCACAAAATAACTTTAGTGGTCTTTCAATATTTTCCGAATGTGCGATCCGGTGACAAAATTTGCAACCATATTCCATGATTGGATGCCTCATAGCAAGCTACAAATTCTCTGCCATAGTGGAGGAAGCTACAAGTGTACGTTTGACACTTTTCCATGATATAGCTCCTCCTGCTAACATATAAATGTAGCTCGATGTAGACTTTACGCTATCTTGGCATCCGGCAAAATCGAATCGAGTACCCAATGACCTCCAACCGATCGATTTCACGTATGTGAGCATATAATCTTTTGTTTTCTCAAGATACCGTGATAACCCTTTTGATCGCTATCCAATGATCCATACCGGGGTTGCTTAAGTATCGCCTAACATACCAACAATGAACGCAATATCGGTGACGTACATACACGAGCATACATTAGACTCCCACTGCAATGAGCATAGGGAATCTTCGCATTTCTGAATTTCAAGATTACTTTTGGGGCCGATTGAGACTGAATTTATCTCCTTTAGCAGGGGTTTCACAGTGCAATCTTGCATGCCAAACCTTTTGAGTACTTTATCGATATAGCTCTTTTGAGATAATCCAAGTATACCTCGAGCGATCTCGATGTATCTGGATTCCTAATATAAAAGAGGCGTCCCCAAGATCTTTCATCTCAAAATTCTTTGATAGAAATCTCTTGGTTTCGTGCAACAAGCCTATATCATTAGTGGCAAGCAAAATGTCATCCACATACAGAACCAGAAAAATATACTTACTCCCTGAATTTTTGATATACACAATCATCAACAATATTCATCTCAAAACCAAACGAGATAATTATTTGTTGAAACTTGTGGTACCATTGACGAGGAGCTTGCTTGAGTCCATAAATGGATTTTCTTAGTTTACAAACCATATTCTTTGGGTCTCGACACAAAGTTTTACAGTTGTACCATATAGATCATCTCATCAATGTCTCCATTGAGAAATGCGATCTTAACATCCATTTATTCAAATTCTCATAAAGCAATAAACTCACAACTCCCACTAAAACATGATATCCTCAAATATTACAACACCCATATGAGCAAGGTGCTCATGAAAGACCTTGGGTGGTAATCCTTTAGTAAGAGGATCGGCTATCATGGAGTTTGTCCCAATATGCTTTATGGATATCGACCACTCTGTACCCTTTCTTTCACAACTAGGAACTTAATGTCAATATGTTTTGACTTAGTTGAGCTCCTTGTTATTGGAATACATTATCACGATTTATTGTCACAAAATAACTTTAGTGGTCTTTCAATATTTTCCGAATGTGCGGTCGGTGACAAAATTTGCAACCATATTCCATGATTGGATGCCTCATAGCAAGCTACAAATTCGCCGCCATAGTGGAGGAAGCTACAAGTGTCCGCTTTGACACTTTTCCATGATATAGCTCCTCCGCTAACATATAAATGTAGCTCGATGTAGACTTTCGCTATCTTGGCATCCAAAGAAAATCGTAATCGAGTACCCAATGACCTCCAACCGATCGATTTCACGTATGTGAGCATATAATCTTTTGTTTTCTCAAGATACCGCGATAACCCTTTTGATCGCTATCCAATGATCCATACCGGGGTTGCTTAAGTATCGCCTAACATACCAACAATGAGCATATCGGACGCGTACATACACGAGCATACATTAGACTCCCTACAATGAAGCATAGGGAATCTTCGCATTTCTGAATTTCAAGATTACTTTTGGGACTTGATTGAGACTGAATTTATCTCCTTTAGCAAGGTTTCACACAGTGCAATCTTGCATGCCAAACCTTTTGAGTACTTTATCGATATAGCTCTTTTGAGATAATCCAAGTATACCTCGAGAACGATCTCGATGTATCCGATTCCTAATATAAAGAAGCGTCCCCAAGATCTTTCATCTCAAAATTCTTTGATAGAAATCTCTTGGTTTCGTGCAACAAGCCTATATCATTAGTGGCAAGCAAAATGTCATCCACATACAGAACCAGAAAAATATACTTACTCCCACTGAATTTTTGATATACACAATCATCAACAATATTCATCTCAAAACCAAACGAGATAATTATTTGTTGAAACTTGTGGTACCATTGACGAGGAGCTTGCTTGAGTCCATAAATGGATTTTCTTAGTTTACAAACCATATTCTTTGGGTCTCCTGACACAAAGTTTTCTGGTTGTACCATATAGATCATCTCATCAATGTCTCCATTGAGAAATGCGATCTTAACATCCATTTGATGTAACTCAAGATTGAAATGAGCAACAAGTGCCATGATAGCCACGAAAGAGTCTTTCGATGAAACCGAGAGAAAGTCTCAGATAGTCAATGCCTTCCTTCCGAGTATAGCCTTTAGCTACAAGCGTGCTTTATACTTTTCCACATTACCATTTGCATCCAGCTTGGTTTTAAATATCCATTTACAACCAATTGGTTTTGCACCTTCTGGCAATGGAACAAGTTCCCAAACCTTATTGTCTTGCATAGACTTGTACTCCTCATTCATGGCATCAATCCACTTTTGAGAGTTAGAACTTTTCATGGCCTCAAGGAAGTTGATTGATCATCTTCCATCATTCCATTACTTTCCTCATGTTCTTGAAGAAATACAATATAATCATCCCAATAGCATTTCTCCTTTCTCTCGTGGATCTCCTTAATGGCACTGGTTCTTGAGGTTGTTGAGTTTGTTCTTCTGGAACAGGGAGTTGTTCAAAATTGCCTTCTTGAGGTTCCGAATTCATTTCTTGAACAATAACAGGTATAGGTACTTGAATATTGTCAGAAATGACTGTATGGATTGGATTTAAAGCCAATTCCTCCTCAAAGGCAATGTTCTAACCTTATTTCTCCCCAAACTCAACATCCTCAAAGAATGTTCTTGTTCTCGTCTCAAAAATATTCCCGAGTGTGGGATCATAAAACTTATAGCCCACGGATCGTTGAATACCCAATAAAGTAGCCGCTAAGCTGTTTGGAGTCCAATTTCTTTTCATTTGGCCTATAAGGCCTTGCCTCACCTGGACATCCCCAAATATGTAAGTGCTTTAGACTGGCTTTCGACAATCAAAGCTCATAAGGTGTTTTAGCAACCGCTTTACTTGGTACTGCTAAGAATGTAAGCCGCAGCCTTTAGTGCTTCTCCCCAGAGTGACTCGGTAAAGAAGAATGAGCAATCATACTTCTTACCATATCCTTAAGAGTCTGTTTGTCTTTCGGCTACACCATTCATGCTAGGTGATCCCGCATGGTAATCGACGACAACCAATCCTCTGGTATCTAGCAAATGGTCACGGGCGTTGTTCACGAACCATCATATCCGCCAGTAGTACTCACCACCACGCATCGATCTAACGGTTTTAATCTTTTATTGAGTTGGTTCTCAACTTCACCTTAAAAGCTTTGAATACGCCCGAGACTCAGATTTTCTTTAATGAGATATAGGTACCCATAACGTGAGTAATCGCCTATGAATGATATAAAATATTGTTGACCATTCCGTGATGCCGTAGGGAATGACCCACAAATATCTGTATGTATCAATTCTAAGACGCTCAAGACCATGGAACCTAATCTCTTAACTTTAGTCGCTTTCCTTGATACCAATGCATACATCAAAGTCTCAGAAAATCAAGGGAATCCAAAATACCATCGACACAAGACGCTCAACTCTACCTTTTGAGATATGACCTGCCATAATGATCTTGAATTTTTCTTATTTAATTTACGCTTAGTACCACGTGATTCCACATTCGGGGTTTCATTATAAGAAGCAAGCGTATCAAGCAAATATAGGTTATCAAAAGTACTCAAGAAATCAGTTCCCACAATATTTGAATTTAAAGATAAGCTAGCACGGTTATTTCCAAATGAACAATAATAACCCGATTTGTCCAATAAAGGAATAGAAACCAAATTCAGTCAAAGGCGGGACTACAAAAGTATCTTTCAAATCCAAATAGGAACGGTTCTAACAATAACCTAAAGTGCCCAATTGCTTCCACATCTACCGATTGTCCATCGCCCACAAAGATGTGTCTTTCACCATCACTTGGCTTTCGGTAGCTCGGGCAACCACTGCATAGAAACACTTATGTGAGTAGTAGCCGAATCTAACCACCAAGTGTTTCTAGGTACCGAGACTAAATTAACCTCGAGCGGACCAAAGTAAGGAACGCACCCTTTTGACACGCCAGCGTGATATTTGGTACAATCCTTCTTTACGTGTCCGATTTGTTGCAAAAGAAACAACCCGATCATCCTTATGTTGTTTCTTCCAATCGGACCCTTAGCGCTTCTTTATCATCCTTTCTTTTCTTGCCCTTATCCTTAGGGGCATAAGCCAAATGAGCACTTTCGGTCTTATCTTGCTTCAATTAATCATTTAGAATGAGAGACCAACTTAATTCCTTAGTGTCATAATACTTGAATGAAATAATTGATTAACGAATTTAATGAGTTGACTGCGAGTTCGACTTGAGTTGACTGCGAGTTCGACTTGAGTTGACTGCGAGTTCGACTTGAGTTGACTGCGAGTTCGACTTGAGTTGACTGCGAGTTCGACTTGAGTTGACTGCGAGTTCGACTTGAGTTGACTGCGAGTTCGACTTGAGTTGAACGGCGAGGTTCGACTTGAGTTGACTGCGAGTTCGACTTGAGTTGACTGCGAGTTCGACTTGAGTTGAACGGCGAGGTTCGACTTGAGTTGAACGGCGAGGTTCGACTTGAGTTGACTGCGAGTTCGACTTGAGTTGACTGCGAGGTTCGACTTGAGTTGACTGCGAGTTCGACTTGAGTTGACTGCGAGTTCGACTTGAGTTGACTGCGAGTTCGACTTGAGTTGACTGCGAGTTCGACTTGAGTTGACTGCGAGTTCGACTTGAGTTGACTGCGAGGTTCGACTTGAGTTGACTGCGAGTTCGACTTGAGTTGACTGCGAGGTTCGACTTGAGTTGACTGCGAGTTCGACTTGAGTTGACTGCGAGTTCGACTTGAGTTGACTGCGAGTTCGACTTGAGTTGACTGCGAGTTCGACTTGAGTTGACTGCGAGTTCGACTTGAGTTGACTGCGAGTTCGACTTGAGTTGAACGGCGAGGTTCGACTTGAGTTGACTGCGAGTTCGACTTGAGTTGACTGCGAGTTCGACTTGAGTTGACTGCGAGTTCGACTTGAGTTGACTGCGAGTTCGACTTGAGTTGACTGCGAGTTCGACTTGAGTTGACTGCGAGTTCGACTTGAGTTGACTGCGAGTTCGACTTGAGTTGACTGCGAGTTCGACTTGAGTTGACTGCGAGTTCGACTTGAGTTGAACGGCGAGGTTCGACTTGAGTTGACTGCGAGTTCGACTTGAGTTGACTGCGAGTTCGACTTGAGTTGACTGCGAGTTCGACTTGAGTTGAACGGCGAGGTTCGACTTGAGTTGACTGCGAGTTCGACTTGAGTTGACTGCGAGTTCGACTTGAGTTGAACGGCGAGGTTCGACTTGAGTTGACTGCGAGGTTCGACTTGAGTTGACTGCGAGTTCGACTTGAGTTGACTGCGAGTTCGACTTGAGTTGACTGCGAGTTCGACTTGAGTTGACTGCGAGTTCGACTTGAGTTGACTGCGAGTTCGACTTGAGTTGACTGCGAGTTCGACTTGAGTTCGAGCAGCGAGGTTCGACTTGAGTTCGAGCGGCGAGGTTCGACTTGAGTTGAACGGCGAGGTTCGACTTGAGTTCGAGCGGCGAGGTTCGACTTGAGTTGAACGGCGAGGTTCGACTTGAGTTCGAGCGGCGAGGTTCGACTTGGCGAGGTTCGACTTGAGTTCGAGCAGCGAGGTTCGACTTGAGTTCGAATCATGAGGTTCGACTTGAGTTCGAACGGCAGGTTCGACTTGAGTTCAACGGCGAGGTTCGACTTGAGTTCAACGGCGAGGTTCGACTGAGTTCGAACGGCGATGTTCGACTTGAGTTCAACGGCGAGGTTCGACTTGAGTTCAACGGCGAGGTTCGACTTGAGTTCAACGGCGAGGTTCGACTTGGCGAGGTTCGACTTGAGTTGAACGGCGAGGTTCGACGAGTTGACTGCGAGTTCGACTTGAGTTCGAACGGCGAGGTTCGACTTGGCGAGGTTCGACTTGGCGAGGTTCGACTTGAGTTCGAATCATGAGGTTCGACTTGAGTTCGAATCATGAGGTTCGACTTGAGTTCAACGGCGAGGTTCGACTTGAGTTCGAATCATGAGGTTCGACTTGAGTTCGAATCACAGGTTCGACTTGAGTTCGAATCATGAGGTTCGACTTGAGTTCAACGGCGAGGTTCGACTTGAGTTCGAACGGCGAGGTTCGACTTGAGTTCGAACGGCGAGGTTCGACTTGAGTTCGAATCACAGGTTCGACTTGAGTTCGAACGGCGAGGTTCGACTTGAGTTCGAACGGCGAGGTTCGACTTGAGTTCGAACGGCGAGGTTCGACTTGAGTTCGAACGGCGAGGTTCGACTTGAGTTCGAATCATGAGGTTCGACTTGAGTTCGAACGGCGAGGTTCGACTTGAGTTCGAATCATGAGGTTCGACTTGAGTTCAACGGCGAGGTTCGACTTGAGTTCGAATCATGAGGTTCGACTTGAGTTCGAATCATGAGGTTCGACTTGAGTTCGAATCACAGGTTCGACTTGAGTTCGAATCATGAGGTTCGACTTGAGTTCAACGGCGAGGTTCGACTTGGCGAGGTTCGACTTGAGTTCGAACGGCGAGGTTCGACTTGAGTTCGAACGGCGAGGTTCGACTTGAGTTCGAACGGCGAGGTTCGACTTGAGTTCAACGGCGAGGTTCGACTTGAGTTCGAACGGCGAGGTTCGACTTGAGTTCAACGGCGAGGTTCGACTTGAGTTCGAATCATGAGGTTCGACTTGAGTTCGAACGGCGAGGTTCGACTTGAGTTCGAATCATGAGGTTCGACTTGAGTTCGAACGGCGAGGTTCGACTTGGCGAGGTTCGACTTGAGTTCAACGGCGAGGTTCGACTTGAGTTCAACGGCGAGGTTCGACTTGAGTTCGAATCATGAGGTTCGACTTGAGTTCGAATCATGAGGTTCGACTTGAGTTCGAATCATGAGGTTCGACTTGAGTTCGAATCATGAGGTTCGACTTGAGTTCGAATCATGAGGTTCGACTTGAGTTCAACGGCGAGGTTCGACTTGAGTTCGAATCATGAGGTTCGACTTGAGTTCGAATCACAGGTTCGACTTGAGTTCGAATCATGAGGTTCGACTTGAGTTCGAATCATGAGGTTCGACTTGAGTTCGAATCATGAGGTTCGACTTGAGTTCGAATCACAGGTTCGACTTGAGTTCGAATCATGAGGTTCGACTTGAGTTCGAACGGCGAGGTTCGACTTGAGTTCGAATCATGAGGTTCGACTTGAGTTCGAATCATGAGGTTCGACTTGAGTTCGAATCATGAGGTTCGACTTGAGTTCGAATCACAGGTTCGACTTGAGTTCGAATCATGAGGTTCGACTTGAGTTCGAACGGCGAGGTTCGACTTGAGTTCAACGGCGAGGTTCGACTTGAGTTCGAATCATGAGGTTCGACTTGAGTTCGAATCATGAGGTTCGACTTGAGTTCGAATCATGAGGTTCGACTTGAGTTCGAATCATGAGGTTCGACTTGAGTTCGAATCATGAGGTTCGACTTGAGTTCGAATCATGAGGTTCGACTTGAGTTCGAATCATGAGGTTCGACTTGAGTTCGAATCATGAGGTTCGACTTGAGTTCGAATCATGAGGTTCGACTTGAGTTCGAATCATGAGGTTCGACTTGAGTTCAACGGCGAGGTTCGACTTGAGTTCGAACGGCGAGGTTCGACTTGAGTTCGAACGGCGAGGTTCGACTTGAGCTTAATCGGTTCACTGGAATTGAACCGGTTTGACGTGGCAAACACGCAGGTTCACTAAAATATGAGGTTCGCCGTGAACACAAGGTTCGACCGAATGAACACGAGGTTCGCCAAAATGAACCGAGGTTCGCCAAAAGACGAGGTTCGCCAAAAGACGAGGTTCGCCAAAATGAACCGAGGTTCGCCAAAATGAACCGAGGTTCGCCAAAAGACGAGGTTCGCCAAAATGAACCGAGGTTCGCCAAAAGACGAGGTTCGCCAAAATGAACCTCGAACCTCGCCCCGAACACAGAACCCCTTAGATTTAGATTCGAACCGCCAAAGCCGCTTAGGCTTTTGAACCCATTAGGGTTTATTCGTGATGGTCGCCGCCACAAAACCAAATAAATTTTTTTTTTTTAAAACCTCAATCCGCATCCAAAACCTTATATTAATTTTCTAAAATCATAGAAAATTTAACCAAAAATCGAAAAGTTACTGTTCACGATGCAAAAAATTACCGCTCGTCATGGATTATTTAATTTATCGCTCATCCAAGATAAATTACCGTTCATCGAGATCAAACCTTTCTTGTTCATCCGAAAAGAAAAACTTTCTTGTTCATCGGCCAAAATATTTACTGCTCATCCAACCCAAAAATCCAAAAAGATTTGATCTTTATTCATAAATCCACCAAAAACATAGAAACTCAAACAAAAATCTCTAAGAGTTAATCACGAATTTGGCTCGATACCACTTGTTAAATCTGAAGGATCTTAAACATGATTAATCCAAAGAGATAAACATCATAAGTCGCTGGCAATACCAATCCATGATTTGGATCTTGTGTGGATTGATGGATCTTCTAATCTTAGGGTTCTTCTCTTCCTTAGATCTCTTTTAGATGGGGTAAAAGAGATGAGAATTCTTATGTTAACCCTAGATTAGGGACCATAACCCCATATATATAGGTGTTGCACTTTTACAATTTGGCCCCTCATCAAATTGTAATTACAACCCGTATCTCACATTTAGCCCATAATTTATTTAAATACCCATTAACCCAACTTGATTGATCACTTTAGTGGGTTAGCCTGAGAGATAGCACTACACATTAATGTAACATATGTGCCCACAAATAGATTTAATTAGATTTAAATCTAACACTCCACTCAGCAAAACTGAAATGTTGTACAAGCCTCTTTCGTGGGGTGAGTTGAATAAAGGAGTCCTTCACCTGCCAATAAACAAAGAACCTGCCAGGGCTAACTACGACAGAATTTTTTAAAACAGTGAGAAAACTATTGCCAAAGGTGTTCTTACGGATCGATAAATTTAAGCTCATGGGTTCCATACCCATGGAATGAAATTCAGATGGCTTATTCTTTAGATAGCATTCTTTAGATAGCTGCATGCTCTGCACTAAAGAAACTCTGATTGATCAACTTGTAGTGCATGTAACAATATGCTAGCTCGTAGTCTAATCCTAGATGAAAACCCACCTTAGCAACTGCCTTCAATATACCCCAAACATGTGTTACTGGTTACAAATCAAGTTGTATACTTTTGTAGTATTATGCTTGATCAATAAATTTAGAATAATATTTTTAATATTCAAGGAATCAAGCAGTATGTCATCAGTAAAGTGCATGAAAGCCTATGAGAAAACCAGCTGCGAAGTTAGAGGAGTAACTATCCAAGTTATGTTACTCCGCAACTTGTGTGTGGCTTAATATATCTATATCTATACATCTATGTGTGTGTGTGCTCATTCTCACATACACACACACTTATGATGTTTATTATATCTGCCTCCCATTCTTTTAATTTAGCATCTGTCAAAGGCCTGACCCACCCTTCATCCATTTCTATGAATCTGAAATTGAGTCCCTCAAAACATATTTAGAATCCAATTTGAATGTGACCAAATATCTTGTTAGCGATCTTAGTCCTTTTGAAGGTTCTACAAATTATCAAGTACTAGTTCCTTCATATGCCATGACACGGGAACCGCCGAGAAACCACCACAAACGATAGCAAAACACAATAATGTAACATATGTGCCCACAAATAGATTTAATTAGATTTAAATCTAACACTCCACTCAAAGAAACTGAAATGTTGTACAAGCCTCTTTCGTGGGGTGAGTTGAATAAAGAAGTCCTTCACCTGCCAATAAACAAAGAACCTGCCAGGGCTAACTACTACAGAATTTTTTAAAACAGTGAGAAAACTATTGCCAAAGGTGTTCTTACGGATCGATAAATTTAAGCTCATGGGTTCCATACCCATGGAATGAAATTCAGATGGCTTATTCTTTAGATAGCTGCATGCTCTGCACTAAAGAAACTCTGATTGATCAACTTGTAGTGCATGTAACAATATGCTAGCTCGAAGTCTAATCCTAGATGAAAACCCACCTTAGCAACTGCCTTCAATATACCCCAAACATGTGTTACTGGTTACAAATCAAGTTGTATACTTTTGTAGTATTATGCTTGATCAATAAATTTAGAATAGTATTTTTAATATTCAAGAAATCAAGCAGTATGTCATCAGTAAAGTGCATGAAAGCCTACGAGAAAACCAGCTGCGAAGTTAAGAGGAGTAACTATCCAAGTTATGTTACTCCGCAACTTGTGTGTGGTTTAATATATCTATATCTATACATCTATGTGTGTGTGTGCTCATTCTCACATACACACACACTTATGATGTTTATTATATCTGCCTCCCATTCTTTTAATTTAGCATCTGTCAAAGGCCTGACCCACCCTTCATCCATTTCTATGAATCTGAAATTGAGTCCCTCAAAACATATTTAGAATCCAATTTGAATGTGACCAAATATCTCGTTAGCGATCTTAGTCCTTTTGAAGGTTCTACAAATTATCAAGTACTAGTTCCTCTGTTGGGCGCGCGGACCGCGGAACCGTCGCGAGAAACCACCACAAGCGATAGCAAAAACACAATAAAAGAGTAAAGACACGAGATTTACGTGGTTCGCAAGTTGCCTACGTCCACGGGGTAAGGAGGGGATTTTCACTAATAGAAAGAGAATACAAATTAGGATTACAAGTTCTCACAAAGAAACCCTAAAACAAACCTCTCAATCTCTCAAAAGATCTCCTCTCCAAAGATGCACAAAACCCTCCAAAAGCTGCTCCAAAACGTGCTTCATTAGCTTTCAAATAATCGGTTTAGGGTTATTTATAAACTCTAAACGAACCGGTTTAAAACCAAAACCCGTTTTGAATCTGCCCGATTAGTCGACTACTACTTCAGATTAGTCGACTACTACTTCAGATTAGTCGACTACTACTTCAGATTAGTCGACTACTACTTCAGATTAGTCGACTACAACACGATTAGTCGACTACTACTGCAGATTAGTCGACTACTACTGCAGATTAGTCGACTACTAAGCCCGAAAACTGCTTGTGCATGTTTTTGTGCATGTTCTACATCCTCTATTTATGACAGAAAGGATCATTTTAATTTGAACAAAGAAAGGTCCTTTGATTCAGCAAATAGAAGGCCATGCTAGGAACTGGAAAGTTGAAAGGTCCTTTAAGTTTTGAAAAGGAGACTTGGGTTCAGCAAGTCAAAGCCCTTTGGTTGTGAGATCAATATCAGACTACCAGCTCCAATTTGTAAGGTAATTTACTTGAGCAATTACTGCTTTGGTTTTTTTCCATTTAGCAGTCCCTACAAAGCTCCTATAGAGATCCTTCGCTCCGCGCAGACATGTTCTCAAGTCAAAGTCACTTGGTCCATTGGTTCTATGAATAAAAAGAAAGGAAAAGAGCAGTCCTGATGCACAATGTTAACACCCACTTCACAAAGAGGATTAATGAGGGGGAATGAATAGAATTTGGGATCAAAAAGTTATTTCCGTGCAGGTTAGAACAGACAATACACCCCCTGAATAGGTTTACGTAAAACAAACATCCTCAACATAACATTATCTGGACGGATATGCCATCTTATTCTATTACCAATATGCGTTGAAGATAATGGGACATATATGCCATCTTGTGAAAAAGGGTGAAAATCAAGTTGAAAGATTAAATCATATGCTGTACTAAGACACAACCAAGTGAAGCAGGAGATGATATTTGATAGAATTTGGATTTTAAGTAGATCCGGTTAGTTAGACTCTTCGTCATGAAGGTACCCTCTAACTTCTTCCACCGTCCTTGACGTTTCCTCTCCATCTACCAAGAAAGCTACATCCCTCTCGAGGCATAGGATAATCGGCCTTGGTGCTTCCGGATCAACTCCTCCCAATCCTCATCGGACATATCCTTGTTCTTCTTCTCCTTTCCATCCAAAGTCTTGTGCAATTTTTGCGAAATTAGAAAGTTTTCATGCATCCTCCAATAAGAAAGTCGTTCTTCCCATTGAACTTTTCAATCTCGAATTTTCCCACTTTGGTGATTTCTTGGTTGGCCTTATCTCTGTTTGTCTTGATGAATCCGCTTCTCTCGGGAATCATAGAACACCCCTCAAATTAGAAATTACACCACTTCCAATCGAACAATAGCTCGATACCAAATTGATGGTAGCGGACCATGACCGTCGAGAGAAACCACCACAAGCGATAGCAAAAACACAATAAAAGAGTAAAGACACGAGATTTACGTGGTTCGCAAGTTGCCTACGTCCACGGGGTAAGGAGGGATTTTCACTAATAGAAAGAGAATACAAATTAGGATTACAAGTTCTCACAAAGAAACCTAAAAACAAACCTCTCAATCTCTCAAAGATCTCCTCTCCAAAGATGCACAAAACCCTCGAAAAGGCTGCTCCAAAACATGCTTAATTGCTATCAAATAATCAAGTTTAGGGTTATTTATAAACTCTAAGCGAACGGGTTTAAAACCAAAACCCGTTTTGAATCTGCCAGTTAATTAGAGCTACTACTTGGTCCAATTAGACTACTCACTGTAGATTAGTCGACTACAACACGATTAGTCGACTACTTAGTTCTTAGCGAGAAACACACCTTTTCACGTAGATGCAGTTAGTCGACTACTGCCAGTTAATTGACTACTCTGTTCGGTAGAAAACACGTTTTTCTGTCCGGCTGCCAGTTAGTCATTACAATCCAGTAGTGATTCTTTGAAATTCTAGCTGTCTTGTGCATGTTTTTGTGCATGTTCTACAATTAGTAGTCGACTACTGAACCTGAAAACTGTCTTGTGCATGTTTTTGTGCATGTTCTACAATTTGTAAGTGGAACAAAAATAAACATATCTAAGAAAGAAATGAGTAATACCTTCGAGAAAATGCAGAAATATCGTAAGGTAAAAGAAATAGCAGAAAGAGAGACATACAAGAACGGAGTGAGAATAGGAAGGAAAAATAAAAGAGAAGTGCAAAGCAGTAAAAAGTTAAAAGAGAATAAAGATTCCGAAATTAAAACTTAGAAGGTGGACACAATAGAAACTATGCAGAGTTTGCCTGAAGAACTATGCAGAGGTTGCCCCAGCTAGAGATGTCTTAGAGAAGCAGCAGAGAACAAAGCTAAATACATTGAAACTTGCATGGTGAATACATAATATAGGGAAATTTTAATAGAAGATGCATTTGAAAAGAACATCTGACAAAACAATAAAAGTTTTCCGTCAACTCCACAACATAGTTTCAGATTCCAAACATGGTCCAAGCCTTCAACAATGCCTTACAGAAAGGATCAAATGTGAGTATCCTTAATGTCAAGATGCATCCAGAGAGAACATTTGCTGATACAGAAAACTTTCTGCCAATTACAACAACATAGGTCCTATTATAATATGGTCAAGGTAAGTAGGTAGAGCCCATATTCTCTATGGTAAGTAAAAGTTCCATCTACATCTAGACCAAATGATTGTCAGATCATATCGGCTTCATTAAGATGTCATTCATCAGCCGCTGCCTGTAGTGTATCCAGTTGTGGTAGATAATGTATGAGGTAGAAGCACATGAATTATATCAGAAAGATAATAAATGTGTCCATCATCATGATGAAATATCACAAGCGAAAAAAGCAAAGTGCTCAGGAAATAGCATAGGGGAGAAATGTATCTACTATCTAGATTCTAGAACATGTAATGAAAATTATATCAGATACCATGTGTAGGGCTGCATGTGTCACTCATTAAGTGAAATTACAATAATTGAGAAAATGTAGTCCTAGTTTAAACACTTAAACTAGCTAAAATAAAATAACTTGACATGCATTGTTCTTACACAAGTGTGAAGATAGTCGTTCCTCAATGCCAAAAGAAGGGTTTGAATTTATATTTCTGATTTATTCATTTGATTTATTATCCACTAACACTAATAAGAACCATGAAACTACCTGTAAAAGTAACCAATAATTTGCAGGGGTTCATGGATTTACATAAATACAGGGAAAATATTTCAGAATATCTCACACTGTTACAATATTTGCAAGTAGAATACGTACAATTGAATACAAATCTTTAAAAGGGAGTAATTTTCACATATTAAAAGGGTTGATGAAGAAAATAAATACGAACCACTTTCAAATTGTATCTTCTCCTAATATATTCAACTTTCATAACAGAAGCGCTTATAAATTTGTAGCCATTTGCATAAAAGTTACAATGTTGTGATAATTACTGGCTTTGTTAAAACAGTTATGTCCTCTTCCAGTGATTTTAGGAAGTGTGTTGTCCATATACAATTAGACATGCATATAAAGATATGCATAGGCTGTAAATCTACAAAGAAATGAACCAAACAACCTGGGACCTTTTGCACTCAGCAAAATCTCACAAATAACTATTAAATTCTTTTCTGAATCCACAAAGAATAATTTTCAGTAAACAAATAATATTGTGCAGAAACAATAATTAAGTTAGTTACCAAGCCTATGATTACAAAATCTCAAATTTTAGCAGAATGATGCAGTAAGAGTGGTAAGTGTTTTTATACCGAATTTTTTATATCAAAGCAGTGCTCCTCTAGCAGATGAGTATTGAGAACAGGTACTTCAATTTCAACATAGCAATAAGGGCATGGAAAGTAGTCCCATGTACCACCACCGTCATCTGAATCATTCAAGACAAAAAAAAAAAAAATGCAATTCAGTTACTTAAAGTAAAACATGACTCGAAGGTAAAATAAAATGAAACAGCGAGAGTAAAGCAAATTTTATGTGAAGAAAGTTTTGGGTTTGATCTCTCAAAGTGGGCCATCAGATGATGTAAAATATAGCAACTTCCTTGGTGGAGATCTATGCCCCAAGAACTAAAGTTTTCAGAAAAGGAATATGTAAAATATCACTAATACTAATTAATGTTTCCAACTATAAGCATTAATTATAGTAGTTATGTATAAGAATGGCCATTCTTTTACTGATGAAACCAGAAATAAATCAATTGGAGTATTGCCAGTTAGGGATTGACGATCCCGTATTCCCGTCTTCGCAACCCAGAGATCAAATACCAAGCTCACAAGATAGTAACAATGATAAGCAAGTAAGAGGAACACACAAGATTGATATGGTTGGGTCTATCAAGTTTGACCTACATCGACGGAGCAACAATATGAGAAACCCATTATGTATGAGGGACAAGATTACAAGAGAAATCACCACTCTCTTTTATCTCTCAACTTCAAAAGAACATACATAGCCACCATCTTATATTTAATCCAAAGCACCAATCTCCTCAATGGTCTCTCAAATAAGGGTCATAGTGTTATGACAAGAAACCTAGCAGTAACTTGGCCCAAAGGCCAACCGGGCTAAAAACCCACTTAACGCTAAACAAATACGAGAAATATCTCATAAATCACCACGGCTCGTATTTGAGCCGCACCTATGTGGATATAGCTCAACCTTGCATAGAAAACTATGGGCCACTTCTCCGGACACCATACACCATCTGTAGGTAAACCGGTTTTCGTGCTTCACAAAACTAGGAGATACTCCGATATTCTCACCTTCCACTTCTTAGACAAACACCATATATGCCCAGTCAAAGCTTTGGATAGAATTTGTACAAGTATGATCATCATTGTCTTCTAAACAAGCATCTTTGATCGCTCAACATGTTACACCTGGACTACCGTGATCACACCATGCTCCATCTTGGTCAAAACTTTGGGATCATTTTGAGCACCACGCTCCACCTCGATCTAAACACTATGTGTTGGGTGCGCGGACCGCGGAACCGTCGAGAGAAACCACCACAAACGGAAAGCCAAAAAACACAATAAAAGAGTAAAGACACGAGATTTACGTGGTTCGACAAGTTGCCTACGTCCACGGGGTAAGGAGGGGAAATTTTCACTAAGAGAAAGAGAAAATACAAATTAGGATTACAAGTTCTCACAAAGAAACCCTAAAAACAAACCTCTCAATCTCTCAAAAGATCTCCTCTCCAAAGATGCACAAAACCCTCTCAAAGGCTGCTCCAAAACGTGCTTGAAACTTACCCTAACAATCAGGTTTAGGGTTATATATAAACTCTAAACGAACCGGTTTAAACCAAACCCGTATTCGGAATCTGCCAGATTAGTCGACTACTACTTGGTGATGCACTCTAAAATAAAAACGAAACAGCATGCTGCACGAAACTGCAGATTAGTCGACTACTAACAGTGTAAACTACAAGGTTTCACGAAAAGCACGCTACGTCGCTCTGATTGATGTCGACTACAATGCCTATGATGCGACTCTCTTGAACCTGAGCTGTCTTGTGCATGTTTTTGTGCATGTTCTACAATTCTCCACCTCGTACATCATTTGATTTACCTCAAATTTTGGACCGAACACCGAAGAACACCAAGAACATCTAGAGATCTCCATCGGTAATCAGGCCATCAATTTCGCGCCACTACTACCCTGTGCCCTCATACTCTCCGGGATCAAATGTTGGTTTTCATCATCTGGCCAGAATGGCCTCTTAGGCGAGATCAACGGTTGATATGAAGCAAGTCTAAGCAATGCTTAAACTTACTACATGTGACCACCTTGGTTAACATGTCAGCGAGATTCTCATTCGTGTGCACCTTCATGAGAGAAATATCACCTTCCTCTATGACATCCCGCATAAAATGATACGACATCGATATGCTTGAATGCGAGCATGATGAACTGATTCTTCGCCAAGTGAATTGCACTCATTTGTCACACCACAAGTTCCGTTTTCTGCTCAATCCCCAAATCGTCTAGAAGACCCCATAACCACGATGCTTCCTTCACTCCCTGTCATGGCCATGTACTGACCTCTGTAGTAGAAAGTGCCACTTGTAGCTGTAACATCGATCGCCAACTAACCGAGCTCCATGTATCTTAAATACATAACCCGGTAGTAGATCGCCGTCTATCTAGATCGCCCGCATAATCGAGTCCACAAACCGGTCAATCGACATGTTTCTCCACCAAAACACAGACCATATCAGCGGTACCCTTTAAGTACACGAGGACCCACTTCAACTGCTTCCGGTCGCCTTTTCGGATTAAGCCATGAATCTCGCCGACCACTAACCGCTTGTAAATATGCGAGTGTACACACCATTGCATACATTAAAGCGCCAATTTGCACTAGCATAGGAAACACACTCCAATGGCCTTCTCTTCATAGTAGTGGAGATTGATTACTGAGAAACCTAAAGTGTAGAGCCAATGGAGTCACCACCGACAGCACTTTGCATCCCGAACCTCGCGATCACCCGGCTCTATGTAGCCCTTCGACAAGAACAATCGTCGATTAGCGGCTCTCTTCTAATCTCCATACCGGTATTTTCCTAGCGGCACCCATGTCCTTCACTTCATCGAACTCTTCACCAAGTTGAGATTTCAACCTGATTAATCCAAAGAGATAAACATCATAAGCGAAGCAATACCGAATCCATGATTTGGATCTTGTGTGGATTGATGGATCTTCTAATCTTAGGGTTCTCTCTCTTCCTTAGATCTCTTTAGATGGGGTAAAAGAGATGAGAATTTTATGTTAACCCTAGATTAGGGACCATAACCCCATATATATAGGTGTTGCACTTTTACAATTTGGCCCCTCATCAAATTGTAATTACAACCCTGTATCTCACATTTAGCCCATAATTTATTTAAATACCCATTAACCCAACTTGATTGATCACTTTGTGTTAGCCTCAGAGATAGCACTACACATTAATGTAACATATGTGCCCACAAATAGATTTAATTAGATTTAAATCTAACACTCCACTCAAGAAAACCTAAATGTTGTACAAGCCTCTTTCGTGGGTGAGTTGAATAAAGGAGTCCTTCACCTGCCAATAAACAAAGAACCTGCCAGGGCTAACTACTGACAGAATTTTTAAAACAGTGAGAAAACTATTGCCAAAGGTGTTCTTACGGATCGATAAATTTAAGCTCATGGGTTCCATACCCATGGAATGAAATTCAGATGGCTTATTCTTTAGATAGCATTCTTTAGATAGCTGCATGCTCTGCACTAAAGAAACTCTGATTGATCAACTTGTAGTGCATGTAACAATATGCTAGCTCGTAGTCTAATCCTAGATGAAAACCCACCTTAGCAACTGCCTTCAATATACCCCAAACATGTGTTACTGGTTACAAATCAAGTTGTATACTTTTGTAGTATTATGCTTGATCAATAAATTTAGAATAATATTTTAATATTCAAGGAATCAAGCAGTATGTCATCAGTAAAGTGCATGAAAGCCTATGAGAAAACCAGCTAAGTTAGAGGAGTAACTATCCAAGTTATACTCCGCAACTTGTGTGTGGCTTAATATATCTATATCTATACATCTATGTGTGTGTGTGCTCATTCTCACATACACACACACTTATGATGTTTATTATATCTGCCTCCCATTCTTTTAATTTAGCATCTGTCAAAGGCCTGACCCACCCTTCATCCATTTCTATGAATCTGAAATTGAGTCCCTCAAAACATATTTAGAATCCAATTTGAATGTGACCAAATATCTCAGTAGCGATCTTAGTCCTTTTGAAGGTTCTACAAATTATCAAGTACTAGTTCCTCATTGCAGCAGGACCGCTGAACCGGCCGAGAAACCACCACAAACGGAAAGCCAAAAACACAATAAAAGAGTAAAGACACGAGATTTACGTGGTTCGACAAGTTGCCTACGTCCACGGGGTAAGGAGGGGAAATTTTCACTAAGAGAAAGAGAAAATACAAATTAGGATTACAAGTTCTCACAAAGAAACCCTAAAAACAAACCTCTCAATCTCTCAAAAGATCTCCTCTCCAAAGATGCACAAAACCCTCTCAAAGGCTGCTCCAAAACGTGCTTGAAACTTACCCTAACAATCAGGTTTAGGGTTATATATAAACTCTAAACGAACCGGGTTTAAACCAAACCCGTATTCGGAATCTGCCCAGATTAGTCGACTACTACTTCAGAGTAGTCGACTACTAAGGCCTAAAACAGAGCAACGCCTTTCTGTCGACTGCAGATTAGTCGACTACTAACTCAGTGTAGTCGACTACTAAGGTTCCAACCAAAACTCCTCGTCATATAGCAGTAGTCGCTACAATGCCTAGTAGTCCATCAATGAACCCTAAACTGTCTTGTGCATGTTTTTGTGCATGTTCTACATCCTCTATTTATGACAGAAAGGATCATTTTAATTTGAACAAAGAAAGGTCCTTTGATTCAGCAAATAGAAGGCCATGCTAGGAACTGGAAAGTTGAAAGGTCCTTTAAGTTTTGAAAAGGAGACTTGGGTTCAGCAAGTCAAAGCCCTTTGGTTGTGAGATCAATATCAGACTACCAGCTCCAATTTGTAGGTAATTTACTTGAGCAATTACTGCTTTGGTTTTTTCCATTTAGCAGTCCCTACAAAGCTCCTATAGAGATCCTTCGCTTCGCGCAGACATGTTCTCAAGTCAAAGTCACTTGGTCCATTGGTTCTATGAATAAAAGAAAGGAAAAGAGCAGTCCTGATGCACAATGTTAACACCCACTTCACAAAGAGGATTAATGAGGGGAATGAATAGAATTTGGGATCAAAAAGTTATTTCCGTGCAGGTTAGAACAGACAATACACCCCTGAATAGGTTTACGTAAAACAAACATCCTCAACATAACATTATCTGGACGGATATGCCATCTTATTCTATTACCAATATGCGTTGAAGATAATGGGACATATATGCCATCTTGTGAAAAAGGGTGAAAATCAAGTTGAAAGATTAAATCATATGCTGTACTAAGACACAACCAAGTGAAGCAGGAGATGATATTTGATAGAAGATGGTCCGCCAGAGAAAAAACTCTGCGTTTGTAAGTGGAACAAAAATAAACATATCTAAGAAAGAAATGAGTAATACCTTCGAGAAAATGCAGAAATATCGTAAGGTAAAAGAAATAGCAGAAAGAGAGACATACAAGAACGGAGTGAGAATAGGAAGGAAAAATAAAAGAGAAGTGCAAAGCAGTAAAAAGTTAAAAGAGAATAAAGATTCCGAAATTAAAACTTAGAAGGTGGACACAATAGAAACTATGCAGAGTTTGCCTGAAGAACTATGCAGAGGTTGCCCCAGCTAGAGATTTCTTAGAGAAGCAGCAGAGAACAAAGCTAAATACATTGAAACTTGCATGGTGAATACATAATATAGGGAAATTTTAACAGAAGATGCATTTGAAAAGAACATCTGACAAAACAATAAAGTTTTCCGTCAACTCCACTATAGTTTCAGATTCCAAACATGGTCCAAGCCTTCAACAATGCCTTACAGAAAGGATCAAATGTGAGTATCCTTAATGTCAAGATGCATCCAGAGAACATTTGCTGATACAGAAAACTTTCTGCCAATTACAACAACATAGGTCCTATTATAATATGGTCAAGGTAAGTAGGTAGAGCCCATATTCTCTATGGTAAGTAAAAGTTCCATCTACATCTAGACATCTATGCTCATTCTCACATACACACACACTTATGATGTTTATTATATCTGCCTCCCATTCTTTTAATTTAGCATCTGTCAAAGGCCTGACCCACCCTTCATCCATTTCTATGAATCTGAAATTGAGTCCCTCAAAACATATTTAGAATCCAATTTGAATGTGACCAAATATCTCAAGAAGCATCTTAGTCCTTTTGAAGGTTCTACAAATTATCAAGTACTAGTTCCTCTGCATAGCTGGACCGCTGAACCGGCCGAGAAACCACCACAAACGATAGCAAAACACATAAAAGAGTAAAGACACGAGATTTACGCGCAAGTTGCCTACGCCCACGGGTAGGAGGGGGATTTTCACTAATAGAAAGAGAGAATACAAATTAGGATTACAAGTTCTCACAAAGAAACCCTAAAACAAACCTCTCAATCTCTCAAAAGATCTCTCTCCAAAGATGCACAAAACCCTCAAAAGTCTGCTCCAAAACGCCATTAGCTTTCAAATAATCGTTTAGGGTTATTTATAAACTCTAAACGAACCGGTTTAAAACCAAAACCCGCTGACCGCCTGATTAGTCGACTACTACTTCAGATTAGTCGACTACTCATCAGAGATTAGTCGATACAACACGTATTAGTCGACTACCGCACTCCAACGCGTAAACACACCTTTCGTCGTTTGAGATTAGTCCATACTACCGCATTAGTCGACTACTAAGCCCTAAAACCGCCTTGTGCATGTTTTTGTGCATGTTCTACATCCTCTATTTATGACAGAAAGGATCATTTTAATTTGAACAAAGAAAGGTCCTTTGATTCAGCAAATAGAAGGCCATGCTAGGAACTGGAAAGTTGTAAGGTCCTTTAAGTTTTGAAAAGGAGACTTGGGTTCAGCAAGTCAGTCCTTTGGTTGTGAGATCAATATAAGACTACCAGCTCCAATTTGTAAGGTAATTTACTTGAGCAATTACTGCTTTGGTTTTTTTCCATTTAGCAGTCCCTACAAAGCTCCTATAGAGATCTTTCGCTCCGCGCAGACATGTTCTCAAGTCAAAGTCACTTGGTCCATTGGTTCTATGAATAAAAAGAAAGGAAAAGAACAGTCCTGATGCAAAATGTTAACACCCACTTCACAAAGAGGATTAATGAGGGGGGATGAATAGAATTTGGGATCAAAAAGTTATTTCCGTGCAGGTTAGAACAGACAATACACCCCCTGAATAGGTTTACGTAAAACAAACATCCTCAACATAACATTATCTGGACGGATATGCCATCTTATTCTATTACCAATATGCGTTGAAGATAATGGGACATATATGCCATCTTGTGAAAAAAAGGGTGAAAATCAAGTTGAAAGATTAAATCATATGCTGTACTAAGACACAACCAAGTGAAGCAGGAGATGATATTTGATAGAAGATGGTCCGCCAGAGAAAAAACTCTGCGTTTGTAAGTGGAACAAAAATAAACATATCTAAGAAAGAAATGAGTAATACCTTCGAGAAAATGCAGAAATATCGTAAGGTAAAAGAAATAGCAGAAAGAGAGACATACAAGAACGGAGGAGAATAGGAAGGAAAATAAAAGAGAAGTGCAAAGCAGTAAAAAGTTAAAAGAGAATAAAGATTCAAATTAAAACTTAGAAGGTGGACACAATAGAAACTATGCAGAGTTTGCCTGAAGAACTATGCAGAGGTTGCCCCAGCTAGAGATTTCTTAGAGAAGCAGCAGAGAACAAAGCTAAATACATTGAAACTTGCATGGTGAATACATAATATAGGGAAATTTTAACAGAAGATGCATTTGAAAAGAACATCTGACAAAACAATAAAAGTTTTCCGTCAACTCCACGACATAGTTTCAGATTCCAAACATGGTCCAAGCCTTCAACAATGCCTTACAGAAAGGATCAAATGTGAGTATCCTTAATGTCAAGATGCATCCAGAGAGAACATTTGCTGATACAGAAAACTTTCTGCCAATTACAACAACATAGGTCCTATTATAATATGGTCAAGGTAAGTAGGTAGAGCCCATATTCTCTATGGTAAGTAAAAGTTCCATCTACATCTAGACCAAATGATTGTCAGATCATATCAGCTTCATTAAGATGTCATTCATTAGCGCTGCCATCCAGTTGTGGTAGATAATGTATGAGGTAGAAGCACATGAATTATATCAGAAAGATAATAAATGTGTCCATCATCATGATGAAATATCACAAGCGAAAAAAGCAAAGTGCTCAGGAAATAGCATAGGGGAGAAATGTATCTACTATCTAGATTCTAGAACATGTAATGAAAATTATATCAGATACCATGTGTAGGGCTGCATGTGTCACTCATTAAGTGAAATTACAATAATTGAGAAAATGTAGTCCTAGTTTAAACACTTAAACTAGCTAAACAAAAATAACTTTACATGCATTGTTCTTACACAAGTGTGAAGATAGTCGCCCTCAATGCCAAAAGAAGGGTTTGAATTTATATTTCTGATTTATTCATTTGATTTATTCTCCACTAACACTAATAAGAACCATGAAACTACCTGTAAAAGTAACCAATAATTTGCAGGGGTTCATGGATTTACATAAATACAGGGAAAATATTTCAGAATATCTCACACTGTTACAATATTTGCAAGTAGAATACGTACAATTGAATACAAATCTTTAAAAGGGAGTAATTTTCACATATTAAAAGGGTTGATGAAGAAAATAAATACGAACCACTTTCAAATTGTATCTTCTCCTAATATATTCAACTTTCATAACAGAAGCGCTTAAAATTTGTAGCCATTTGCATAAAATTTACAATGTTGTGATAATTACTGGCTTTGTTAAAACAGTTATGTCCTCTTCCAGTGATTTTAGGAAGTGTGTTGTCCATATACAATTAGACATGCATATAGAGATATGCATAGGCTGTAAATCTACAAAGAAATGAACCAAACAACCTTCGGGACCTTTTGCACTCATCAAAATCTCACAAATAACTATTAAATTCTTTTCTAAATCAACAAAGAATAATTTTCAGTAAACAAATAATATTGTGCAGAAACAATAATTAAGTTAGTTACCAAGTCTATGATTACAAAATCTCAAATTTTAGCAGAATGATGCAGTAAGAGTGGTAAGTGTTTTTATACCGAATTTTTTATATCAAAGCAGTGCTCCTCTAGCAGATGAGTATTGAGAACAGGTACTTCAATTTCAACATAGCAATAAGGGCATGGAAAGTAGTCCCATGTACCACCACCGTCATCTGAATCATTCAAGACAAAAAAAAAAAATGCAATTCAGTTACTTAAAGTAAAACATGACTCGAAGGTAAAATAAAATGAAACAGCGAGAGTAAAGCAAATTTTATGTGAAGAAAGTTTTGGGTTTGATCTCTCAAAGTGGGCCACCAGATGATGTAAAATATAGCAACTTCCTTGGTGGAGATCTATGCCCCAAGAACTAAAGTTTTCAGAAAAGGAATATGTAAAATATCACTAATGTTTCCAATTATAAGCATTAATTATAGTAGTTATGTACAAGAATGGCCATTCTTTCTCCCCGCTAGTTGGTTCAGCTCTCCACCATTCTTCCCCGCTGGTGTAGACTGACTGCCGTGTGTCGAACAATTTCTCCTGACACAGAACTCCTTGAAAGCACCATCTCAGATACTCTCGGCCGCTATCGATCTCGCGTTTCAATTTTTTCCTGTCCCTGTTTCAACCATTGTTCTCCACTTCTTGAATGTCTCAACACCTCATTCTTGTGCTTGAAAAGTAAATCCAAGTATACCTAGAATAATCATCTATAAACGAGACATAATACCGGAACCACCCTTGAAGTTGTCCGAGCCGACCCCAAACATCCGTGTGCACATAATCTAGTATCCCTCGCTCTTAGACTTGCTGCTCAGAACTTGACCTCGTGACTTTCCATACACACAATCCTCGCAAAAATCCATGCTAGGTTCCTTGATTCTTCGGCAGACCCTCTTTACCAAGCAAAACTAGACCCTTCTCGATATATGCCAAGCCGCCTATGCCATAACCGTATGCTCACATGGGTCTCCACCACTTCCTTCGGTTCCAACCGCTGCATCTCCGCCATCGTCAGCACAGAGAGTATATAGATTACCGTGACGAACACCCTTCATCACTACTAAGGAACCACGAACAACCTTCTTCACTCCGTTTTCGTCACAATCCACGCAACCACCGGGTCCAAAGCACCAACCGAGATAAGATTCTTCCGCAAGTCGGAACATGCCTCACATCCGTCAAGGTTCGAACCACTCCATCATGCATCTTGATTTTGATATTACCTAGCCCCACTGCTTACAAGCATGGTTATTCCCCATCAATACAGTTCCACCATCAATGCCTCGTAGGTAGTAAACCACTTCCTATTTGGACACATATGGTAAGAGCAACCGAATCAAGTATCCACTTCGGAGATATCCTCGCCACCCGGACGACATAGCACTCCTTATCGCTCCCTTCCTCAAACGTAGCTCGCTTCTTCCTTGCCCTCTCCTCTCGGTCTTGTTGTTGTTCTTCTTTCCACCTACTCTCTTATTTGGACGGTCGACTTTGAAATGCCCAAATTTCACCGCGACTTGAAACATCCTTTTCCCAAGAGGTCTTGATTTAGATCTAGACTTTCCTCCCTTGCCTTTTCCTCGCCATTGCTCCTTCCTCTTGCAAACAATCCTCGCTTGTTCCTTGTTACCACCAGTGGCCATGTCACTAGTTGCAATCTTCCGAAGATCGTCCGCTAGAAGTGCCGTTCTAGTCTCATCCATCTTCAAATTTTCTCCCACAAGCATCAGTGTTTGCACCAGGTTCTCATAAGACTTCGCAGAGTATAGTAGCTACCGATCCTCGTCTCCTACTTTAACATCTATGTCTTTCAAATCTGATATGATCCTATCAAACTTGTTGATGTGTTCCCGGATTGATGAGCCCTCCTCCATCTTGCAAGTATACAATTTGGATTTTAAGTAGATCCGGTTAGTTAGACTCTTCGTCATGAAGGTACCCTCTAACTTCTTCCACATCACTGCTTCCTCTCCATCTACCAAGAAAGCTACATCCCTCTCAAGACATAGGATAATCGGCTGCGGCTTCCGGATCTAACTCCTCCCAATCCTCACCGGACATATCCTTGTTCTTCTTCTCCTTTCCATCCAAAGCCTTGTGCAATTTTTGCGAAATTAGAAAGTTTTCATCTGCATCCTCCAATAGGAAAAGTCGTTTTTCCCATTGAACTTTTCAATCTCGAATTTTCCCACTTTGGTGATTCTTGGTTGGCGCCATCCTCTGTTTATCTTCGTGAATCCGCTTCTCTCGGGAATCACCAACACCCCTCAAATTAGAAATTACACCACTTCCAATCGAACAATAACTCGATACCAATTGTTGGTAGCGGACCGCGGAACCGTCGAGAGAAACCACCACAAGCGGAAAGCCAAAAACACAATAAAAGAGTAAAGACACGAGATTTACGTGGTTCGACAAGTTGCCTACGTCCCACGGGGTAAGGAGGGAAATTTTCACTAAGAGAAAGAGAATACAAATTAGGATTACAAGTTCTCACAAAGAAACCCTAAAACAAACCTCTCAATCTCTCAAAAGATCTCCTCTCCAAAGATGCACAAAACCCTCTCAAAGGCTGCTCCAAAGCGTGCTTGAAACTTACCTAACAATCGGGTTTAGGGTTATATATAAACTCTAAGCGAACCGCGTTTAAACCAAACCCGTATTGAATCTTCCCAGATTAGTCGACTACTACTTGAGTAGTCGACTACTAAAACCTAAAGCGAACAGCGCCTTTACATGCATTGCCGGTTAGTCGACTACCTCGGTGTAATTAGACTACTAAGGTTCCATCGAAAACACGCTTTACGTCGCTACGGTGTAGTGGACTACAATGCCTAGTAATTAGAACTCGAACTCTTGTGCATGTTCTACACTATGACCAACTCTGAAGTCACTCGATGATGCATGTCATGTGCCAAATAATGTCTAGAAGTAACCAGCATCCAACCATGAGATATATAAGCATACTTCATACAAATTATCGGCACTATCCATCAATCTTCCAGTCCTTCAACATCTGATCATTTGAAAGTAGATCCAAATGATGGAATCTACCTAATCTACTTCCACCGATATGTCCTAAACATCAAAAAAATGGGGTTCAACTTCTGAATTGCCTCAATCGGCCTATGATCCACCGATCTTCTAATAAACAATCTGGACAATCCAATCAATAATCCGGACCATCCAATCTGGACCTAGAACACCAAACACACAAATAGCAAACACCAGATCCTTGACACCGGATCTACATTATTCATGTCTTTCATTCTCTAGCGTTTCTGATGTAGAACGCACTGCGGATATATTTATGGAGAAATGGGACCGTCACAAGCCCAAACGCGGGCCCAACCTAGGAAAATAATTTGCAACGAAGAATGAGTCATATCTCTCAAACTATACATCAGAATTGGATTAATTATGTATGTAAATCGCGTATTTTTTTGAGACGGAGTCAACCAAACCAACCGTTTTTCGGCTTGCCACCGTCCGTTTTGCCAAATTCCCTCCAGATTGAGAGATATCATAGTTTTTATTAGTTTTTTTTTACTATTTTAGGTAATGTTTTAGGAGTCTGTTTTGATTAGGAAGCAAATCCGGTTTGATTCTAAATTTGACCGATTTACTTTCCTAATCATAGGGAGTCTTTTAAGGAGAGTTTTGTTATTTCTATTTTTGGCAAAGTTCGGGTCATAGTAGGAGTCTTGTTTATTTTCTATTTAAGCAGAGTATTGTAAGCCCTAGAGGCATAACTTTTTATCAATAAATTTCTCTTTTAATATTTTCTTCGTGGATTCGGAGATCGTTCTTTGTGGATTCAGAGAGCACCCCTTGGTGGATTCCGAGGTTTTTACTTCCGCGCTGCGTTAATTTCACACGAGAGAAACTCCACGTGAGAAAAATCTCATGATCTGCCACGGGCTTTAGGCTCAACCTGATAGGTCCGAACCACCACGATGTCCGGCCTCCTCACTGGCTTTTCTCCAGTGCTCTTCTTTTCCTACACGCGAACAGGCCTGCAAAAAACTCTTGCCTCGCTTCTTCCCGCAAACAAGAAACTCCTGTGACACCGCAGCTCTGATCGCGCTCACCACATGATGCCGCCAGTATCCTTTATCGGTGATCTTGCTGATTTTCCCACTGGTTGTCTAAACTCATCGCATATCCAGATCTGATCCATTAGAGCTCAACTAGCTCGCATACAGACTTTGCCTTTTCTACTTCTTTGTGATTCTTATAGAGACAATCTTCAATTTTGCATGACCATAGTCTCTATCTTGCCAACTCGCCCCGGATTCATCGTCATGGGCTCTGATACCAGTTCTTTAGGATTGACGATCCCATATTCCATCTCCACAACCCACAGATCAAACACGAGCTCATAAGATGGCCACAGTCACAAGCAAGAAGAAGAACACATGAGATTTATTTGGTTCGGTCGATCATGTTTGCCCTACATCCATGGGCGACAAGTACGAGAAATCCACCATGTATGAGGAACAAGATTACAAAAGTATTGACTAATCTCTCATCTCTCAACCTCAGATGGACATACATAGCCGCGGTCTCATATTCTATCTAAAACCTCAAGCTCATCAAAGGTCCTCTCACATAAGAGAGACCTATATAGTGCTATGACGAAAAATCCCAGCACAAACTTGGCCAAGCGACCCATCAGATGATTCTAAACAGATACAAGACATATCTCAACATTGCCAAGGTTATACTAAATAGCAATATTATGTTAATAGCAATAGTTGAGATGTCTCATGTAACTAAATTGAGAATGAAGGTCCAAATGTAGTTTCAATAGTACAAAAGTTCTGGAGGGCTATTCTTCTATCGCGTAAATATAAAAGACGTGTCGAGAATGTGGATTTATCTTCTTGCTAGTTAGCCTACTAGATTCTGTTAAAAGGCTCTCTGTTTCTAATCGTTTCCTTGGCCAGGAATGTGGAACCAATAGTGGAGTGTCGTTGGTAGGCTTACCGTAAGTCATGAAATTTATCAACCTTTTCCACATCCCCTCGATGTAAAATATGCTCTACAAGTGGATGTTTTAAAGGAAAGGCTGACATTGTTTTGATTATGCACAGAGAAGGAACATGATTCAAATTCACAATTTTGTCCTCTATCTTTTACGTTCCTACTTCCTGCTGATGCTGGTATGAACAAATCATAGCATGGCTAGCCTCTTCGCACCTTCCCTTGTGCTATTTCCTCCTATTTATGCTCACTATAGATCTCCTAAAAATATTTAGCAAACACAACATATGTGGATTTGTAGCAAAAGATCAACAACGAACCTGCTCTGTTGAGGAATCGCATTGCTTCCGGTGTTAAGAGTTCGAAAGGAATCTCTTACCTACCTAGAACACTAAGCCTAATGTGATGACCAAAAGATTAGTTAATCTCTTTTGCAGGAGTAGCCAGTAGGCAACCCAGACTATTTTAGCTGGCAAGGATTTTGCATCTCGTGGACCAGATTTTTACCTATTAGCTAGGAAATTAAACTGAATGTGCCATTGCTAGCAAAAGTGAGAGTGTTGGTGAACAATGTGCTCCGGTACCACTTTTACGTTCGCTGTGCCCGAATTGGGATTTCTGTTAAACTCTTGTGTCCCAATTCCATGCATACCCTTGTTCTCTTGATGGTCTTAACAACCACCTCATACCTGGCTTGTTAATTCAACAAGGTTGTCCACTCACAGGGATTCAAGAGTGATAGGGAAGATCAAGAAGCGATTCAGTACATTGATCGTGTCAAATGACACTTGAACTCTCAAGTTTGACCAAACGATTTGAACCCTCTGCATTACTTTCTTTGAATATAGACTGCAGTACTAAGGATGATATTTATGTCTCTCAACAAAAATATGAGTTAGAATTACTAGCAGAGACAGGTCTACCTGGTTATCATCCCATTTTTAAACCCATGGATCTAAAATTTTAGCCCTCAAAATTCACCTTAGACAGCGCGTTTTATGATCACGGTCAATGACGACAACTGGTTGGGAACTTATTTACATAAAAATGACTCGACCTCACATAGCATATGGCTAAATTACCAGATTGGTATTTAAAATAGTTCCTATTTATCACTTTAGTATTTATAAATGCTCTGGCAGTGTCTTTTTGGTATTTAAAGTGTGTAAAAATGGCAATTAGGTACGAAAACTCATTACTGTTCATTTTTCCAGCGAGAACTATTTGAAAATTTTCTTTTTCTTCTTCAACCTCCCCAAACTCAAATTTAATATAGGCTATAAATTTAAATGTGTAGGAAATATATACAAGTTTAATAACAACTAAATTAACTATAAGTAGCAAAATTCAAGAAATTATGTGCAGTTCCCACTGCTTATTCCAAAAACTTTCTAAGGCCCGCCTCATGGTATCCAAGTTGAAAGAGATAAATTAAACAATTATGGTCGTCCCCTATTGTGATATACTATTAAACTAAAATCGGAATTATCCGCAAAAAACTACGGAAGAGTAGTTTATGAATATATATGCGGTGAGCTTGATCTTACCAAGGATGATGAATATGTGAACTCACAACCTTTTGTGCGTTGGCGAGACCATTTCTTATTTTGTGCTAAAGCAATTTATAAAGCTGATTTTCACATTTTAATTACAATTTTATACCCTCATTATCTATTTTATATGAATAAAGATATCACTAATAATTATTTTTATCTTAAATTGCAGGTTAATGAAGAAAATATGAATAAAAGCCCAAATGACTCAACTCTCTTATTTTTTACCTTTTATTGAAGCCCAAATACGAAGTCAAAGGAAGGCCCAAGACTACACAATGATCCAAGAGAAATTCGTGGAGAAAAATCAAGAAAAAGACAAAGTTGGTTGCAAACCAATCGGTCGACCAACCGATTGGCCGACCGATTGGCCAACCGATTGGTCTGCAACATAATTTGATCAATGGCTGATTTCTTCTCCTTGGAGCCCAAGTTTGATCCAATGGTCTTCATTCATCACGTTAGACTATAAATAGGGGTAGAGGGGGAGAGGTTTGAGTGTGAAAAATTTTGTAAAAACTCTATTTGGAGAGGAGGGTTACTCTTAATTAAGAAGACCTTTCAAAATTGTAACTTTTGTTGCAAATTAATAAAAGAATTTTTCACCCCTTCATATTTGTTTCTTCACTTTGTCCAAGGACCAAAAGGAGGATGAAGATGAAGATATGAATATGTGGGTTTGCCATTTATTTTTTGTCCTTTCTTGTTAGAGTAGATTTACTTTCATGCAATTTATTTTCATGCAATTTACTTTCATGTAATTTACTTTCATGCAATGTCTTTAATTCTTGCTCTTTAATTCTTGTAATTAATTTTGATTTCTCTTTTCTTTTCTTTAATTCGCCTTGAGGCTTAAGATCTCTTGAGAATTACTCCTTTTCTAAGTGTGGAGCCTTTAATTGGATCCCTGGAGGTTGTTTGAAACTAGCTTTTACATCCAACTCATTCTTGTGAGATTGAGATTTGCTAAGTGGATCTACTCTAGATTCCGTCATCTTTAATTATCCTTCACATTTTACCTTCTTTATTTTCCTCTTTATTTATCGCCTTGTTTTCTCTTTTCTTTTGTTTATGGAGATCATAATTGGGGATCTCTAGAGATTGTTTGAAACTAGCTTCATATCCTACTCACTCTTGTGAGATTGAGATTAGCTAAGTAAATCTACTCTTGACTCCTCCTATCTTAAATCAATCCTCCATCTTTTACTTTTTTTATTTTCATCTTTACTTTCTTGCTTTTCATTTATTTGTTATTTTCCTTTATTCTTGATTCTTGATTTCATTGATTTTTACTTCTCTCTCAATCTCATATTCCCTCCATGTGCATATAATCTCAAACCTAGTTTTGTTATTATGTGCATATAACCACAACCATATTCTCAACTTTATTTTCTCCTCTTTTGCACATAATCACATTCACTTTTCTAATCTCTCCACATCCACATTCACATTATTTACTACTCCTAATTTGTCACACACAACATAAGAATCAATATTGACCAAAACTCATACTTTCACCTTCCTCGTGGGATCGATAACTTTTTCTACTATAACTTGGTAAGTTGTATACTTGCAACTCTAGGAGGTAATCATTTATTTCCCATCAAAAGCTCAAGCCGAAACATGTGAAATCAAAGGCCATTACTTGAATGCAACTTCCGGTACATGTGAAGAGATGATCAAAAGGGCTGTATTTGCTAGAGGACTGGAAGTTCCCATCGTGATGCATGACTGCTTAAATGTTGGATTTACTGAAAATACCAATTTGGCTCGTTATTGCCGCGACAATGGTCTACTTCTTCACATCCACCGTGCAATGCATGCAATTTTGATAGACAGAAAATCAGGGTTTGCATTTTCATGGACTAACTAAAGCATCATGTACGTCTGGTGAAGATCATACCGACTCTGGTATAGTAGCAGGTAAATTGGAAGGGGAATGTGAGATGACTTCAGGTTTTTTTGATTTACTAAATGATGATTATATTTGAAGAAGACCGAAGTAGCGATATTTTCCACTCAAGATTGGGTTTCTACTCCAGATGTTATTCCTGTGGCTTCAGGGGGTATTAATGTTTGGCATACGCCTACCCTAATTTAAATCTTTGGATATTATTCCTTACTACGGTTCGGTAGAGGAACTTTAGGACACCCTTAGAAAATGCACCAGGTGCGACAGCTAATCGGATAGTTAAAAAGCATGTGTAAGGGACATGATCTTGGTCGTGAGGGCAATGAGATTATCCGTGAAGCTGCCAAATGGAGCCTGGAATTACCCGCTTCTTGTGAAGCATAGAAAGAGATCAAATTCGAGTTTGAAGCAGTAGACAAGATGGATAAACATAAAGTATAAGAACTAAGCGCTCATAATTTAGTAAAACTTGGCCCATGGAAGAGCTGAACTTGCAATGTTTACTTTATTTGTTTGATAACCAGAACTAGAATGCATATCTAGTGTCTGATTTAGCAAACTGTTGTTTCCCTTTCATCCAGGGTTTTGATGGATGGATCATCAAAGAAAGACTTAATTGGAACCGCATTTGAGGTTTTTGCATGAAAACTTTCCATACATTACACGGCAAGGATGAGAAAAATCAACGGATAATTATCCCTCGTCTATTAATTCAATCACAAGGCTTCAACTAATAGGATGAAGAATTGCAATAATTCAGCAGATATACGCACAAACACATAATGTTGTAATAGGCGAAGAAGTGTTGGCAGACCCTGACCTGGATAAAAGTTAGATGGATGCTCAGCAGCAGAAGCAGAAGATGACGGTGAAAGCGAAGTTAGTTGCATCTCTAAGCGGATCCTGCAAGTCCCAAACTTCCATGGCCTCTTTATTCTCACCTCCCACTGAAGAAAATGGGGGGTGGAAAGGAAAAGAGAGAGAAAAGATTGGAAAGAGAGCGGAACAAATTAAGGTATTGCGGTTTTAGTCGACCTCTCAAACTTGAGTTAGAGAGGAGACAACTGGATGCATGTAAGTGGACTTTACTGTGTTGTCCATGGACATTCACCATCTCATGCATGCTTTTCTAGGGAATAAAAGTCGAGTTTGTATTCCTTTAGAGGAATCAAAAGTCGAGTTTGTGGCCAAAAAGTCGAGTTATAGTGGTTCTCCAACGCTCCGCCAAACTGTAAAGCCTATATTTTTCTAAAGTTTTTTTAGTTATTCCCAAATACTATTAGGCCCCCAAATCTTTTAGTATTTTGATAGGGCTATTCAGATATTAGTCCCTCAAATCTTCAATGATTCCATATTAGTCTCTTAAATCTCAATAATTGCTCATTAGTCCCTCGAATCCTATAGGGTCTTGCAATTGGTCCCTCAATGACCAAAACATCCCTTAGTTATGATTTCTTTCTTAAGACACATCGTGAGAAAAGGGACCATTTGCACTTTGGTACTCTAAAGTTTACATTTGACTTTAATATCCAAAGTTTTTTGACACTTTAATACCCTAAAATTTACAATATTTTTAACTTTAATACTTTAATGTTTTTCTCCAACACTTTTGTTACAACAAAGTTTATACCTCTGTGACTTTGATTCCTCGAGTTTTGTTACTAGCACTTTGACACCCCAAACTTTAGGGTATCAAAGTTAAAAAATGTGCAAACTTTAAGGCATCAAAGTTTAAAAAATTGAAACCTTTGGAGTATGGAAGTTTTAAAAAATGTGTAAACTTTGGGATATCTAACTGTCAAAAAAGTTTGGGTATCAAAGTAAAAAAAGAGGTGTAATATTTCAGGTATCAAAGTGTCAAAATTTTTTGGGGTATTAAAGTTTTAAAATGTACAAACTTTAGAGTGCCAAATTGCAAATAACCCTTAAAAACATCACCTGAATCCTAAATCATTTAATGTTATGTGTAAGTTATTTCATGTTAAGTCTAGTTGTTTTAATGTTAATGGTGAATATGATCTGGTCATTGTTGGAATGGTGATTGTATTATTTACAACTTTGCTACTATGAGATGACCGGTATAAGGAGATATGCCATCAGCGACAGATGCAGGCCTCCAATGACAAATTGGGTCGCAGAGGGTGAGAAAGCTGGCTCTCTTAGAAAGGAGACAATTACACAAAAGGCAAAAGGGGCTTCAATAACTTTAGTAGAGAAGCCTATTGTGGAAGTTGGGCCACCTCTCTCAAACTACCCGCGAGGAAGGTCCCAAGTCCTAAAAGGAGCAAATTCCCACCCCCAGCAACGAGGAAAGATATCAAGCCTCAGAAGCCTAAACTTCTTGTTAGTGGGAAGAGCCGAAAGAGAGAGGCGAAGAATGATGAAGCAAAGAAGAATGACTCCATAGGCTATGTAAGTTTTCTGTTAAGTCCTATTTCATGTTAAGTTCAATTTGATTCATGTTAAGTCTAATTTCAGTCCATGTTAAGTTTAATATCATGTTAAGTCTAATTCCATTTCCATGTTAAGTCTAATACCAATTCATGTTAAGTCTAAATCGGTTCATGTTAAGTCTAATTTCACCATGTTAAGTCTAATTTTCATGTTAAGTATAATTCCGGTTCATGTTAAGTCTAGTTTCAATTCATGTTAAGTCTAATTTTCATGTTAAGTATAAATCCAGTTCATGTTAAGTCTAATTTCAATTCATGTTAAGTCTAATTTCAGTTCATGTTAAGTCTAATTTCAATTCATGTTAAGTCTAAATCCAGTTCAATTCATGTTAAGTCTAATTTTCATGTTAAGTCTAAATCCAGTTCATGTTAAGTCTAATTTCAATTCATGTTAAATTTAATTTTCATGTTAAGTCTAATTCCAGTTCATGTTAAGTCTAATTTGAATTCATGTTAAGTCTAATTTTAGTTATGTGCAATTTTAATTCATGTTAAGTCTAATTTCAGCCATTGCCGTAAAGAGAAAGAGAAAGGCGAAAAATGAGGAAGCCAAGAAGAACTCAATAGGCTATGTAAGTTTTCTGTTAAGTCCTATTTCATGTTAAGTCTAATACCAATTCATGTTAAGTCTATTTTCAGTTCATGTTAAGTCTAATTTTCATGTTAAGTATAATATCGGTTCATATTAAGTCCAATTTGATTAATGTTAAGTCTATTTTCAGTTTATGTTAAGTCTATTATCAGTTCATGTTAAGTCTAACTCATTAAAATGTATGTAAACCATTTTCATGTTAAATCTATTCCTAATTTCTATTAATCTCTTAAAAATCTTAGATCATTGCAAAGCATCTTGTGATGCTTTTGAAAAGGAAGAGGAGGTGGAGGCTCTGCCTATTGAGAAGTGATCATCACATTTAATTGCACTTTTATACTCTCATTATCTATTTTATTTGAATAAATATATCTTCTAATAATAATTTTTATCTTAATTTGCAGGTAATTTAGAATTATTGAATAAGAGCCCAAATGAAAATTATTTCAAGCCCAAAAGATCTCTAATGAAGCCCAGAATGCCTAAATCCAAAGTCCACGACTAAGTTTAGATGCAAAATCTCAACACTCATTACTTTCTTGGTCAGAATTATTAATAACTTGGCTTGCAATTGAGAATCAAATTAAATATGAAAAAAATAAAGTCAAATTCGTGCTCAGGATGGTCAACCGCAAAGAAAATGCGATATCTCCCAATCCGAAAAGCAGAATTCAACATATTATATATGAAAATCACCTATCTCAACGAGACGAAGCCATCCAAATTACCAGATTTTAAAAATTTTATCAGTAGCAGTGGATTATGACAGAAATCCGAATTTAAGTGATACATATTCAATTATTTGAAGGCTAAGTTAAATTCTAAGAAGCCCAAGAGCATTTAAGAGAAGCCCAAGAGTCTTAAATGAATTAAATACAAAAAAAATAAAGCCCACAAAGTCCATCTCTCAAGTATTGAATCAATGGTTTAGATTATTTTGAGAGATCTTATGGTTATGAGGGTTGCTTGAGAGCCAAGACAAATCCTATGATTGTGAGGGTTACTTGGGGGCCAAGACAAATCCAAAGGTTGTGAGAGATTTTTATTTTCTATAAATAGAGGGGTAGAGTGAGGGCTTGAAAGGGTGAAATATTTTGTAATAACTCCATTTGAAAAGGATGGTTACTCTTAATAGAGAAGACTTTCCAAATTTATAACTTTTAGTTACAATTAATAAAAGAATTTTTCACCTCTTCATATTTTTCTTTTCTTCTCTTTATTTGATCATGAAGATGAAGATGAGATGAAGATGAAGATCAAGATGAAGATTTCCCTTCATCAAGAGGCTAAAACCCTCTTGGAATGTAGGTTTTCTCTTTTATCTTTTATTTTCTTGTATATTTTCTTTTCTTTTCTTTTGGTAGTTTAGATTTATTTTGATGTATTGTAAAATAGATTCACTTTCTTGTCGTTAATTTCTTGCATTACTTTCTTGCAATTTTTAGTATAGATTTATTTTCTTGCATAGTTAGATTTACTTTTATGTTCTTTTCTTCTTTCTTGTAATTTAGATTTATTTTCATGTTTATAGTTTAGATTTTACTTTTTTGTTCTTATTTTTCCTTTTGTAATTAGTTTCTCTTTCATTCTCTCTAGTTTTTATTTTGCTTTTAACTCAATCTTGTGGAAATAAAAACTTGAAGGAATGCTAGAATTGTATGAAACTAGGTTAATCTCTTTTGTAAGTTGTGGATTATTCTCTTGAGCTTAAAATGATTATGTTTAGGATAATCAACTAGAGAACTAATTGGTAGAAGAAGAATTTGATAATCTATGCTTATCTTATGTGGTTTGATAGGTTATACTTATGAATTCTAAAATTAATATCTAGTTTTTGTTCTTTTTATGAGTATTAATTTTACTTGGAAGATAATTTGATAGGTTATGCTTTCCTTAAGTGGTTTGATAGTCTATACTTAATAAATCTAATGTAAAATGTGATAATAAGATAATAGTTCATAATTTATAAGTGAGATAGCGAGTGGATTCAATTCTAGATTTCTCATAATCTTTAATTGAATCCTCATTCTTTACTTTCTTGATTTTCCTCTTTATTCTTGATTTTTATTTATTTGTTTTATTTTTCCTCCATTTGTTCATCATTCTTTCTCCTCTCTCAATCTTATTTTGATTTTTATTTGCACATATTCACAAACACTCTCTTAATCTCTCCACAATCCAACCATTTTTTTATCACACTCCTAATTGTCACACACACAACTTAAGAATCAATTTTGATTAACTCTTACAACACCTTCCTCGTGGGATCGATAACTTTTATACTATAACTTGATAGTTGTATACTTACAACTTTAGGTATTGTTTAAATTCCTATCAAGTTTTTGGCCATTCTTAGGAAGGCACTTATTTGTAGGATTTTCCTATATTTGGTTCTTTAATTTGTATGTTTAAGTGTGAAGAAACCTCTTTGGAGCTTGAAGATCAAGAGTTGAATATTCAAGATTGAAGAATTACCTTCAAAAAGGCTAGGATTGCTTTTGCGTGGGTAACTTTTCTATCTAGTATTTTCAATTCCACCATTTAGATAGTTCATTCACATTAGAGACAATTAGGATTTTAAAAAATAAAAAAAGATTTTACTTTTGTCGACCCTAATAAAATTCACCATCCACTTGAATAATTACTAAAAGATAATAAATTCAAATAAGAGCTCTCCTTCTCACACTTTGTTTGATTGTGGACCATAATAAAAAATAAAAAGATTTTTTATTTTTGCATCCTTTTTAGTTGCTTTTAATTTCTAGGGTTGCATTGCATATAAAATAGTAGGAATTCACCCAAATGATTTGAGCATCTTGACTTGACACACACTTAAAAATATCTTAAGGGCAAAAACTCCTAATCAAGACAAGGTGAGGAATTTCATCACCCTTTTCTTAGCCCACAAATCACTAATTCCTCACTACACAAACCCAAGCCTTCTAAAACTCATTAGACATTGGCCCCTAAGGATTCGAGCTCATTAAGGAACAAGAAATCCTTAAGTAAATCGATCCAAATTTATTTAGATTAATTAGTGTCTAAGGCAAGGTTTAGGGGTTGCGTAAAGCGCTCCGCAAGGAACGAGGTACTTAATTGATCTTTGATCTCCCTCTAATACTATCCTTACCTGGCTAATTATCCGAGTAAACTTTGATCTTTTTCACTAAGGGAATTTTTGGTTAGAAGCTGGTCTAGTGGAGTATAGGCTTAACCCTAGAAGTTAGGGTGATTGAAAAGTGTTTGCACTGATTTGTTTTAGTTAGGTTTTTCTTTTATCTTTTTCCTTCTTCTCATTATCTTTTAGATTTATTTTTAGTTTTCCAAAAAAACAAAAAAACTAACTTTTGATTTTCTTAGAATTTTTTATTTTATTCTCTTTTTATTAAAAACAATTTCAAAAATAATTTGCTTTGGTATATGCAAGTATGGATTAGAGATAATACCAATCGTTTAATCCATGTTGAATTAATTTTGAAATCAAAGTAATAGCACCCATTCTTTAAGACATGTGTGACCCGAGTTTTGAGGAAATCTTTGGTGTGGAGCTAAAGATATTAAAAAATAGATCCGGTCTTTCAAAGCGATGAAGCTGTGTTGAATACATGCTTCTTTGATCCAACTTTTGAAGAACTCTTTTATGATGAACTTAGATTTTGGAAAATAAACAACAACCAAAATTTCAAACCTCAAGCATAGATCTTGTGTTTGAGGAAATTTTAAAGTAGAATTAGTTGGACAAACTTTTGTTAATAAGGAATCTAAGTTCAAAATGCAAAACACCATTGATACCTACCTTCAATTGTTGCAAAACTCATTGAAAACCTTGGAATATTCTGAATTTAAGCACATCATTGAATATATTATTTTGAATGTCTTTAAAATCCGGGTAGAATTTTCAGCAATAAGGTAGGATTTGATGTAGAATATAAGCTTTTCATGTTTAATCATTCATTCTACATCTTTAATTTTTGTCTCATAATAATAAAAAATTTATTCTTCTCTCATTTGAGAGTTTCTTATTCTTTTAAAAAAAAAAAAAAAAAAAAGAAAAATAAAGAGTTATATAAAAAAAAAGAAATGAAAAGAAGAAGAAGAAGAAATTTTAACTTCATCCTCCTCATACCAAAGGTAATTGCAGATTTTCTTTATCATTGTTCGAAGTCGACCGAACAAAAGTAAGTGCTTCAATTTTTACCTACTTTACTTTGTGCATGATAGAGTTTACATTGAGGACAATGTAAAATTTAGGTGTGGGGTGGGGATTAGTCATTTTTCCTCTTTATCTTAGTCATTTTTTCTTTTTCTTACCTTTTTTTCTTTTTATGTCAAATTTTTCTTGTTCATAAAAATATTGTCACTTGCCAACTTAATAGAGTTGATTAATAATTGATCTATTTGATAAAATTAAAATTTTCTAATCCTTAGTTAGTTTTATACTCAAGTTTACCTTTTATGATAACTCCAAATAAATTTTTAAGAAATGATTTACAAAGTAGTATACTTCACTTAAGTCTTACTTAGACTTTTAATTAAAGTAATGAAATTTTTGCTTGCTTGTCTTAGAGTTGAAAATAAATTCTCAAGTTTTCTTGACCTAAATATTTTTTAAAGACATATATATACATATACACATATATATATATTTAAAAAAACTAACTTTACAAAAGAAGAGTGCAAAAATGGGCACCAATTAAAATTCTCTTAAAATTCAAGGTGGTTCTATCTTACTAAGCCTAAGTTGACCGAGTAATTAGGCCCAAGAAGTACTTCCATGCTTAATGACCTAAACCCAATTGGGTTGGGATCCATTGGCCCAAAACTCGTTAAATGCTCACTTAGAAAGCTTGATCGAGAAGAACAAAATCACCAATGAATAAAGAGTTATTAAAAAATTTTACTAACAATGTTTTTATATATATGGTTATATTTGTATATATGTTCTTGGAAAATAAATTGATTAAGAAACTTGAAAATTGTTTAAAACAAAGAGTTAACATGTTCTTTTCAAAACTTTTAAATTAAATTTCTAAGTTAGACTTAGTTTTGTATACTTATAATGAAAAGATTTTCTAAAAGATTTACCTTGTAGTTATATATAAAAATATTTTCTTGAGTAAAACTAGCTTCAATTAGAATGTTTAAATATATCAAGTAAATTAATTATTCATAAACTTCTTTAAATTGGTAATTTGATCGAATTTTGTGGGTATATTCACTACAAACCTTCACGAGACTACAACTCGTCCACTAGGGTAACCTAGGGGTTTAAAGGCTTGTTGTATGCGCTAAATACAACAGCGATTCCTACGAAAGTGAGTTAGGATTTTTCTTTCTTTTCCATTTTCATGTTAAATCTATTCCTAATTTCTATTAATCTCTTAAAAAATCTCAGATCATTGCAAAGCATCTTGACGATGCTTTTGAAAAGGAAGAGGAGGTGGAGGCTCTGCCTATTGAGAAGCAACTGATGTTCTGAAGAAATTCTGCTAATTTTTGTAGACGATTACTCAATGTAACAAAACGCAGGAAGAATACATATTATGAAGTATTTATGATTGAGATTAGAAGACTCAACGAAATTTTAGAATCTTTGGAAAGAAGTGCTAATGTTATAGACCCAGAGGTGCTGAAGGAAAATGTTAAGAAGAAATTTCCAAAAAAAAAGTAAGTTGAAGCCACGGGCAGGTGAGGAGGAATACCATTCACTAGCAAGCTTTATACAGGATTCTGAAAAAAGAGAGGATGAAGATGACCTTGCGGATAAAGATCCCATGAAGAATAAAGCTGAGGAAGACCCCATGAGGGAAAAAGCTGAAGAGGAACCAGTTATGAAGTATAAAGTTGATGAGGAAGTCTCCATTGAGGGGGAAAACCAGGAGGAAGATGAGGAGGAAGTTCAATTTGAAGGCAGAGGAAGTGTTGGAGATTATTTTGAAGATGATGAGGAAATTGTACCTAAAGGAATAGAGGAGAAAATTGAGAAAAAGATTGAGGAGGATATTGTACATAAAGATGGAGAGGAAATAGTAAATAAAGAAATAGAGGAGAAATTGAGACAAAGATTGAGGAGGAAATTGTACATAAAGAAAGAGAGGAAATTGTAAATAAAGATGTGATTGAGCACGTGGATAACATTGTGGAGGACCTAATGAATGCTATGTAAAAGAAAGAAGAGAAGGTAGCCACAAAGAAGAGCCAACCCAAGAAAATTAGGGCACCAAGCAGAAGAGTTCCGAAGAGATCACAGCACGTTAGGACCCCTTACACAGAGGAAAAGAAGAAGAAAGGAAAAGAGGTAATTGAAGTCCCTGATCACGTTAAGAGCCCACCCATCAAATATTACTTCAACAATCAAGATATCAAGTGGGATGTGTTGAAGATGAACTCAATGATGGAGGAGGAGGAATCTCTATTGAAAGATTTAAATGCAGGGATTCCAGATCCTTCAGGTTTTAGCGTACGCATTCTTGATAGGGATATTTTTACATAACTATAGGATACCACCTATAGTATCCTCCAAACTCAACCCAACAGAGAATAAATTTCTAACATATTTTTGCTCTCTAAAGTGTCATAAGTAAGTTTCAATTAATTTTTTTATATATGTTAAGTTAATTGCAGTATATGTTAACTCAATATACGTGCGTGTATATGTTTGCTGATAAATGATAAATCCCACTTTTTCAGAGGTATCTTTGTTATCAAAGCGGATACTTGCCGGTATGAACAGAATATGAGCTGCTATATTTGCTTCATGGTGGTCGGTTTGACGACTCAGTAAGATTCTAAATTAAATAATTGAATGAGCCTTATTTATACTGAATGCTAATTTCAGGTTCATTATAGATAGAAGAAGCGGTGTTAGATAGGCTTCAGAAAGAAGCATATGACAAAAATATGGCATCGTGTCAATGTTCTTTTGTATAAGTATTTCAGTTCCTGTTAATTCTAATTGCAGTTCATGTTAAGTTCATTTTAGTTCATGTTAAGTCTAATTTTCAGATCATGTTAAGTCTAATTTTCATGTTAAGTCTAACTCCAGTTCATGTTAAGTCTATTTTTACTCGGTTCATGTTATGTCTATTTCTAATTCACGTTAACTCTAATTCCGGATCATGTCAAAGTCTAATTTTCATGTTATGTCTATTTTCGGTCATGTTAAGTCTAATTTTAGGTTCATGTTAAGTCTAATTTTCACGTTAACTCTAATTCTAGTTCATGTTAAGTCTAATTTTCATGTTATGTCTATTTCCAATTTATGTTAAGCCTAATTCTAATTCACGTTAACTCTAATTCCAATTCATGTCAAAGTCTAATTTTCATGTTATGTCTATTTCCGTGTCATGTTAAGTCTAATTTTCAGGTTCATGTTAAGTCTAATTTTCCGTTAACTCTAATTCTAGTTCATGTTAAGTCTAATTTTCATGTTATGTCTATTTCGGTTCATGTTAAGTCTAATTTTCACGTTAACTCTAATTCCAGTTCATGTTAAGTCTAATTTTCAGTTCATGTTATGTCTAATTTTCACGTTAACTCTAATTTCAGTTCATCTTAAGTCTAATTTTATGTTCATCTTAAGTCTAATTTTAGCGTTAACTCTAATTCCATTTCATATTAAGTCTAATTTTATTTTCATGTGAAGTCTAATTTTAATGTTAAGTCTAACTCAGTTCATGTTAAGTCTAATTTTTAGTTCATGTTAAGTCTAATCTTAAGTCTATTTCCAGCTCATGAAGTCTAATTTTCAGTTCATGTTAAGTCTAATCTTAAGTCTATTTCCAGTTCATGAAGTCTAATTTTCAGTTCATGTTAAGTCTAATTTTCACGTTAACTCGAATTCCAGTTCATGTTAAGTCTAATTTAATGTTATGTCAATGTTATGTCTATTTTCAGTTCATGTTAAGTCTAATTCCAGTTCACGTTAACTCTAATTTCAGTTCATGTTAAGTCTAATTTTCATGTTAACTCATGTTACTTGGATTACAACATTCATTCTACGCCAGCACCCCTGAATTTTACTTGCTATTTTTAACATATCTTGAAAAGTATACGGCTGTCCACATCGAGCATCTATTGATTCCTGTGGTTAGGAATGATCACTGACATCTAGTTGAAGTCCTTTTAAAAGAAAAGGTTGTCAAACATTATAGTTCGGCTCCCCACTCGTCGTATATGGAACCTGTAAATAAAATCATAACTTTTTTTGACTACATGGCAAATAATTTTAAGATTATAGACGTGCGTAGAAAATTTCGATATCAAGCCATCGAATGCGAGGAACAGCAGGGGAGGTTAGTATCATGCTTAAATTCATGATAAATTCTCTAAAGGAATAACAAAAAACTAAACTTATTTTATATGCTCACGTTGCAGCTATGACTGTGGTGTGTTCGTCTACATTTATATGCGGGCAATAGTTGATGGCCGCTCAACATTGCGCGTGACTCCTGAAGACGAACCAGCTAAAGCTATGCTGGCTAGACTTGCCGCAGAGTTACTAATTGAAGGACGTGAATAAAGAGGGAAAAACGGAACACTACACGAAGATGACCTAAGTTTATGAGTATATATATATATATATATATATATATATATATATATATATATATATATATATATATATATATATATATATATATATATATATATATATATATATATATATATATATATAAGTATAAAATGTATGTATATATTACGGAAATGACTAACATTTAACATGATGTATACAAGTAGCGAGAAAGTTCAGTTCACATACAGGATGTAGAATTAACATGCAAGAAAATAGAATTAACATGCGATAAAATAGAATTAACATGAAGTAAAATAGAATTAACATGAAGTAAAATAGAATTAACTTGTAGTGAAATATATGGGTTAACAGGCGACACATAACTTAGACTTGACACACAAACTTTTAGACTTAACATGAACTGAAATTAGACATAACCGAAAATAAAATTAGACTTAACATGAACTAAAATTAGACTTAACATAAAATAAAATTAGACTTAACTTCAAAATTAGACTTAACATAAAATAAAATTAGACTTAACATGAACTAAAATTAGACTTAACATAAAATAAAATTAGACTTAACATGAACAGAATTTGACTTAACATGAACAGAATTTGACTTAACATGAACTAAAATTAGACTTAACATGAACTGGAATTAGACTTAACATGAACTGGAATTAGACTTAACTTCAAAATTAGACTTAACTTCAAAATTAGACTTAACTTCAAAATTAGACTTAACATGAACTGGAATTAGACTTAACATGAACTGGAATTAGACTTAACTTCAAAATTAGACTTAACTTCAAAATTAGACTTAACTTCAAAATTAGACTTAACTTCAAAATTAGACTTAACTTCAAAATTAGACTTAACATGAATTGGAATTAGAGTTAACATGAAAATTAGACTTAACATGAACTGGAATTAGACTTAACTTCAAAATTAGACTTAACATGAACAGAATTTGACTTAACATGAACTGGAATTAGACTTAACATGAACTAAAATTAGACTTAACATGAACTGGAATTAGACTTAACATGAACTGGAATTAGACTTAACATGAATTGGAATTAGAGTTAACATGAAAATTAGACTTAACTTCAAAATTAGACTTAACATAAAATAAAATTAGACTTAACATAAAATAAAATTAGACTTAACATGAATTGGAATTAGAGTTAACATGAAAATTAGACTTAACATGAACTGGAATTAGACTTAACTTCAAAATTAGACTTAACATGAACTGGAATTAGACTTAACATGAACTAAAATTAGACTTAACATGAATTGGAATTAGAGTTAACATGAAAATTAGACTTAACATGAATTGGAATTAGAGTTAACATGAAAATTAGACTTAACTTCAAAATTAGACTTAACATGAACTAAAATTAGACTTAACTTCAAAATTAGACTTAACATGAACTAAAATTAGACTTAACTTCAAAATTAGACTTAACATGAACTGGAATTAGACTTAACTTCAAAATTAGACTTAACATGAACTGGAATTAGACTTAACTTCAAAATTAGACTTAACATGAATTGGAATTAGAGTTAACATGAAAATTAGACTTAACATGAATTGGAATTAGAGTTAACATGAAAATTAGACTTAACTTCAAAATTAGACTTAACATGAACTGGAATTAGACTTAACATGAACTGGAATTAGACTTAACATGAATTGGAATTAGAGTTAACATGAAAATTAGACTTAACATGAACAGAATTTGACTTAACATGAGCAGAATTTGACTTAACATGAGCGAAATTACTTGAAAATTAGACTTAACTTCAAAATTAGACTTAACATAAAATAAAATTAGACTTAACATGAGCAGAATTTGACTTAACATGAACAGAATTTGACTTAACATGAACAGAATTTGACTTAACATGAGCGAAATTACTTGAAAATTAGACTTAACATAAAATAAAATTAGACTTAACATGAACTAAAATTAGACTTAACATGAACTGGAATTAGAGTTAACATGAAAATTAGACTTAACAAGAACTGAAATTAGACATAAGCGGAAAATAAAATTAGACTTAACATGAATTAAAATTAGGCTTAACATGAACTAAAATTAGACTTAACATGAAAATTAGACTTGACATGAACTAGAATTAGACATAACGGAAAATAAAATTAGACTTAACATGAATAGGAATTTGGCTTAACATGAGCAGAATTTGACTTAACATGAACAGAATTTGACTTAACATGAGCGAAATTACTTGAAAATTAGACTTAACATGAACTGGAACTAGACTTAACATAAACTAAAATTAGACTTAACATGAGCAGAATTTGACTTAACATGAACAGAATTTGGCTTAACATGAAAATTAGACTTAACATGAAAATTAGACTTATCATGAAGTGAAATTAGACTTAACATAAAATAAAATTAGACTTAACTTCAAAATTAGACTTAACATAAAATAAAATTAGACTTAACATAAACTAAAATTAGACTTAACATAAAATAAAATTAGACTTAACATGAATAGGAATTTGGCTTAACATGAAAATTAGACTTAACATGAACTGGAATTAGACTTAACATGAGCAGAATTTGACTTAACATGAGCGAAATTACTTGAAAATTAGACTTAACTTCAAAATTAGACTTAACTTCAAAATTAGACTTAACATGAATTGGAATTAGAGTTAACATGAAAATTAGACTTATCATGAAGTGAAATTAGACTTAACATGAATAGGAATTTGGCTTAACATGAAAATTAGACTTAACAAGAACTGAAATTAGACATAACCGAAAATAAAATTAGACTTAACATAAACTAAAATTAGACTTAACATGAACAGAATTTGGCTTAACATGAAAATTAGACTTAACATGAACCGCAGTTTAGTTAGCATGAAAATTAGACTTAACATGAACCGCAGTTTAGTTAGCATGAAAATTAGACTTAACATGAAAATTAGACTTAATATGAAAATTAGACTTAACATGAACTGTTATTAGGAATTAACATAAAAATTAGACTTAACATGAACTGTTATTAGGAATTAACATGAACCGCAGTTTAGTTAGCATGAAAATTAGACTTAACATGAAAATTAGACTTAATATGAAAATTAGACTTAATATGAAAATTAGACTTAATATGAAAATTAGACTTAATATGAAAATTAGACTTAACATGAACTGAAATTAGAACTAACAAGAATCAAGGTGGACTTAATATGAAAATTAGACTTAACATGAACTGAAATAGAATTAACATGAAGTGAAATAGAATTATCATCATACAATTAACATTAGATTACTTATACTTTACCTAATTCCAGGAAAGAACGCGTTTGCCCAGTTCTCTGGAGCATAGTTCATGATAATATTATATGCCCTTTCGTTTATCAGTTTAATGTCGTCCATATAATCATTCCATTCTGTATTAGTATACTTGTAGCAAGCTGATTGTAATAGATTACCTAAAATCTGAGTATCCTTTGCCTTTAGTCCCAAATCCTTTAATTTTGACCTGAAATTCTTCACTAGATGTAGAACACATCCGAGTGTAGAGCATCCGAAAAACTCTCTAACGACTTCTCTAATTCCCTTATCAGGTATCGATATTATAACTAGCTGATGTGGAGGATTGTATGGATCTGGCCTTTCATAGAGTATAGACCACAAACCTGTCAAAAGTTACAGTTAATATACAGGAAGTTAGACTTAACACGAATCAAGTTAGGCATAAAATGAAATTATGCTTAACATGAATCAAAATAAGTATAAAGATAACCTTTCAGAGAGAGTATTGACAGCAAACCTTGTAAGAACCACTTCCAGTTAATGTTATTTTCCTGATCGCATATACAATAGGCTAGTGGAAATATTCTCTGATTTTCATCGAATGCTACAACGCTAAGGAGCATTCCTTTGAATCGATCTTTCAGAAAGGTCCCATCCAAAAATATAAGTGGTCGACACCCACGCAAAAAACCATTTATGCAAGCGGCATAGAAAATGAATAATCTTGTAAACTTTTCCTCATTTTGTTCAACATGAATATAGCTACCTGGATTTATCTCATTAACATGTTCTACATACATAAATTTTAAAAAAGTGTTAGAATTAACAGAGTAAAATTAGATTAACATCATACGGAATCAAGTAGGAATTAACATAAAAATTAGACTTAACATGAACTATTATTAGTCTCAATAGGAACTGAAATTGGACTTAACACGAATCAAGTTGGAGTTAGAGTTAACATGAAAATTAGACTTAACATGAACTGTTATTAGTCACAACATGAACTGAAATTAGAACTAACAAGAATCAAGGTGGACTTAATATGAAAATTAGACTTAACATGAACAGCGCTGAGGAATTAACATGAACCGCAGTTTAGTTAGCATGAAAATTAGACTTAATATGAACTGTTATTAGGAATTAACATGAACCTCAGTTTAGATAACATGTAATGACTTGCACTCCATACATAAAATTAATTTGTATGGGACAGATACTTTGTTATCGTAATTAATCATAGGAGATGTTATTCTTGGGCTCTTTCTTTATCCCACCATATCTTACTATACTCAACCCTTCTCCCATACGAACTTAGAAACTCCTTCTTTACATCAATAGGGCGTATATCTGGCCGGACCCTTAGCATGGGTTGTAATTGGGTCGCAATGAATTGTCGGGAGGCCCTATGTTGACTGGCATTATTGCCATGCTGCTCACAAGTGTGATTGTTCACGAACCTTTTTATTTTAAGTCTATTTTCATCTTTAGGTGGAGAGGCAAATAACATCCACAGGTAACTTTTGGTTTTCTTAAACCGGTAACAAACTCGAATACGCTTTGGTTCATTCTTTTCAAATTCGTACTCAAATTGTTTGGCCATCGAATAGTATAGCAAAGCTAATCTTAATTAAATTTAGTGTACAAATATTATATAATCATAACTCAAGATAATTATTTGTTGCAAAAATTATTCTAAAATTATGATCCAAAATATTATATTCATAAAATTTAATAAATAAAAATTAATATCACAAATTTTGAAAATAAAAATCTCGAATAAAGAGAAAGTTTCAAAACTATATAAAAATAAAAATAGAAAATTTTAATTTTTATTTCGAGGTATTAATCAAGCAATATCTAAAAGATATAGGACAAAAAATGTAATATTAAAATACAGAGAAAAACATAATATGAATTAAACAAAGAATACATTACCCGCAAAATTTGATAATTGGTTTTGAATTGAATTCCATTGGGAGCCTGTTTAATTAGATAGGTCATAGTTTAATGGAAATAATATGAAACAATAGTAAATAATTATAATAAAATAGAAAATAAAAAGAATGAGGAAATATAAATCATCCGATAAATAAAATTAAATTAAATTAAAAAACCCATACTTAAGAGAAGCAATCAACAGCAGCTGCTAATAATCGTCGGTGATTTTCTCTGCACGACAGTAATTAGAATAGTGTTAGAAAATATTAATAAAAAAAGAAATTTTGACCGCAACCCTACCAAACAATTCATGAATGAACGTATTTAAGGTACTAACAAATCAAAATAGATAATACCAACCTTATTCTATTCACATGTTCTCATGTGAATGTAGACAAATTGAACTTTCATTAACCTGTAATTTTACATACATGCAATGAAGAGAAAATAATAGTATTAGAAGTTCGCACACACAAAAAGAAGAGACAATAACAACATTAGAGTTCGTGAACAAGTCAAGTTGAATAAATAAATAAAACTTCATATTTGAATTATACCTCTACGATATTAAGAACCAAGTCGATGAGATGTTCATATACTTGAAGAACTCAAATTTTTGGTAAATGTAAATTAGGCTTTTAAAGATTTCAATATGATTAGCGGCAACAATCATCAATTAATCTGATATTGTTATATGTAGACTGTGAGGATTTGATGAATTTTAATGGATTTGATGGATTTAATTTTTTGTGATGGCTAGATGGACTGTGAGGATTTATGACACATGGTAATTTTATTTGAGAAGAGAAGTCATGATGTGGCAAGTTGTGGGAGGGTTTGAGGCAAAAGGTTTTCGCTTAAGGTATACATATAGTAACATATAGTTTTTATATATATGTAAATATTCAGAAATTATTTCAAATACTTAACAATCAATGTTTAAAATTTCCATTCAGCTCATATTTTCAAATAACTAATTATGAATAGATAGATCGATGGCAACAAGCATATGCATCCCTCTAACCTAAATTCTACCCATTTTTGGCATAAAAAAAGTCAACAAAATGCAACAAAATGAACCTTGTCAACCAATTATCCATCTCAATTCACATGAATTCAATAAACCGTTTTTGCTCATTTCATTTTTAAATTTATCTACTGATATATGCTCTCAAAATTTCTTTTTAATTATTTATTTTAATTATGTTTTCGATCGACCTACTTCCTTATTTTCATGCCCACAAAATTATATTTTAAATATAAAAAAAGTATATCCACATGCAACACACGTGCACTATACTAGTTATATTAAGTGCACATACAGTGCTTCAAGGGTAATATATATCTATCCTTTGTGTATTCTCTTGTTATACATGCCTCTTTAGACTAAAGCCTTTGATGCTTAATGGCTCTTAGTGCATTGTTAGATGTTTGCTTTCAAAAGAGCAGAACATAAAAGTTTGACATAGAGTCACTTTAAGAATGGATCAAAAGAAAGATTAAAGTTATTTTTTGCGGACTAAAGAAAAAGTAGTTGATATGTTAAAAAAAAACCCTTCTAATTATATTAAGTTTCGATCAAGGCTTTGAATTAAGTGGAGATAATTTGGAATAATCCCTTAAGAGTATATATTACGTGTCACAAAAATAAGTTTGGACTACTCCACATAGAGTTTTAGCTTTAATAGTCATAGAATGCTTGAGTTCTATTTAATTACGAGAGCTACTTTAATATTTTTTAGCTTTAATAGTCATAGAACAGTCTATTTAATTATGAGAGCTACTATAACGTTTTTCTTTTCTTTTTTTTTTTTGGGGGTAAAGTTCACAAAAAGTAACAACTAGTTCAAAAGTGGAGTCCACATCCATAAGCGGTGGTATGTGAATTTTCATAATATTATTTTCCTTCTGATAACATGCACATTAAGAGAAAGGTAGACATATTTACCAATAACAAAGTGAATATATTATTGTACCATTAATTTCTACATTCTTACCGATAAGAATGTGAAGTCATTGAGAAGGGTTTGGTTGTAGTTAGCTTAACAGACGAGATGATCTTCAACTGAAAAAGAAGAAGAAGAAGAAAGACGATATGAATACATACTTAGAAATAAATGGAGGAGTAAGATTCACCTAGCTGACCCAAAAAATTTGCAATAAAAGCATAGTTGTTGTTTTATTATATTTCACATTTTGCTAATGTTGATTTCCAGTATAATCAAGGATGCGTTAGTAGCCCTTATTCACAAAGAAGAAAACAGTAGACATGATCACTCATTGCCCTTGAATACATTAAGGAATTATGGGAATGTACCTTCTACATATGAAATAGGTCATCCACACTTTCCAGCAAAATTCATTGCTGTGGTTGTTGGGATGCGGGGTCACGCCCGCACGCCGCGGAAGCGATATCACCAGAGAGAAGGCTCAGATTTATATTCCCGTCTCACGAAGGAAACAGGAATAGAAAGTAAAATATCCCAACAAAGTGAGATATCTACTCTTCCTCTCAACAGTACTAGGACTGAATCAAGGGAACCTACAAACAATAGCAAATTCACAGCAAAACAGTAAAGACACGAGATTTACGTGGTTCGGCAAAATTGCCTACGTCCACGGGAGGGGGTGAAGGGAGATTTGACTATAAAGAACACCGACGACTTGTACAATCCACAAGCTCGTCCCAAAAAAAGCTTTGATTTTTACCCAAGAGAAATTGACCTCTCTCTTGTAAAATCTCTCCAAGCTCTCTCTTTTTCTCTCTCTAGCCGCCGCCAAAAAACCCTAGCTTTTTCTCCCTTTTTCTTCACTTTTCTCCACACCACAAATCCTAGGTTTAATTCCCTATTTAAAGGGAATTAATTAAGAATTTTCCTTCAACCTGGCCGATGTGGGACTAAAAAAAAATTCAGTTTTTTTTTTCGTCTTTCTCCTCGTGATGGCCAGAGAAGAGAGAAGGGGCACGGTGCATCCCACGTGGGTGGCCCCACCCACGTGGGATGTTCCCCCCACGTTCACAATTCTCCACCTCGTACATCATTTGATAAACCTCAAATTTTAGACGAACACCGGAAGAACACCGCGAACATTACTAGAGATCTCCATCACCAAACCAGCCAATCCGGTACCATTATACCATGGTTGCCTACGCACTCTCCACCGGGATCAAGCTAACCGTAGTTCTGTAATTGTTCTCCATATAGTCTCCACCTCACCCCATCACCGCCCCGAAGGGTCATGCCCTCTTGGACAGATCAACACGGGCTGATATGAAGCAAGTCCAAGCAATGCTTAAACTTGCTACCTGTGACCACCTTAGTTAACATGTCTGCGGGATTCTCATTCGTGTGTACCTTCATGAGAGAAATATCGCCTTCCTCTATGACATCTCGCACGAAATGATACCTGACATCGATATGCTTGGTACGAGCATGATGAACTTGATTCTTCGCCAAGTGAATTGCACTCTGCACCACAAGTTCACGTTCTCCTGCTCAATCCCCAAATTATCTAGAAGACCCCACAACCACAATGCTTCCTTCACTCCCTCTGTCATGGCCATGTACTCAGCCTCTGTAGTAGAAAGTGCCACTATAGCCTGCAATATCGATCGCCAACTAACCGGAGCCCCATGTATCCTGAATACATAACCAGTAGTCGATCGCCGTCTATCTAGATCGCCCACATAATCAGAGTCCACAAACCCATCAATCTGACACGTTTCTCCACAAAAACACAGACCTGTATCAACGGTACCCTTTAAGTACCTCAGGACCCACTTCACTGCTTCCCAGTGCGCCTTTCTCGGATTCGCCATGAATCTACTGACCACACTGACCGCCTGTGAAATATCTGGGCGTGTACACACAATTGCGTACATTAAGCTGCCAACTGCACTAGCATAGGGAACACGCTCCATATGCGTCTTCTCTTCCGCTATAGTGGGAGATTGTTTACCAGAAAGCCTAAAGTGTGGAGCCAATGGAGTCACCACCGACTTAGCACTTTGCATCCCGAACCTCGCGATCACCCGCTCTATGTAGCCCTTCTGACTTAAGAATAATCGCCGGTTCGCCCGCTCTCTTCTAATCTCCATACCCAGTATTTTCCTAGCAGTGCCCATGTCCTTCATCTCAAACTCTTCACCAAGTTGAGATTTCAGCCTATCTATCTCCACCCTGCTCTTAGAAGTAATAAGCATGTCATCCACATATAAAAGGAGATAGATATAATTACCTCCACGAAGCTTCCGAATGTAAACGCAACAATCATAGTCGCCGAGAAAACCCATGCTTCAAAGATGAAGGAGTCAAATCGCCATGCCGTAGGAGATTGCTTCAATCCATACAAGGACTTCTTCAAACGACACACATGATTCTCCTTATCCTCAACCTTGTAGCCCTCAGGTTAATGCATGTAGATCTCTTCATCCAAGTCTCCTTGCAAGAAGGCCGTTTTAACATCGAGTTGTTCCAGCTCAAGATCACCATGAGCAACAATACTCAATAGCACCCGAATAGAAGTGTGTTTCACCACCGGAGAAAATATCTCATTGTAATCCACACCCTCTCTTTGTGCAAAACCCTTAGCCACTAGCCTCGCCTTGTACCTTGTACCACCGAGCTCTGAAAGATCTTCCTTTCTTTTATACACCCACTTACAACCAATAGCTTTTCTTCCTACGGGCAATGGGACCACCTCCCACGTTTGGTTCTTCTGAAGAGATTCCATCTCTTCCTCCATCGCAGCCAACCAACTCTCACTATCCTTGTCCCGAATAGCTTCCTTAAAAGAGACCGGCTTGTCCTCCTCCACCGAGAGTGCGTATTCAACCAAATTAACCTGCCCATAGTGCTTTAGGGGTTGATCAGCCCTAAGCTTCTATACATGCTTGTATGCTCGCCTTGGCCTAGTGGAAGCCAAACTATCCTCGAGCTGCTTTGTTGTTGTAGTGCCTGTATTCTCTTCTTGAACCTCCTCCCGCCAAGCTCATCATCTACGACTTCCCACTTGAACACGACTAGAACACGGTTGATCTTTAGGTTCTATTTCAATAACCCGAGACTTAGAAGTCTCATCACCCTAACACCATCATCCTTGAAGCCCTAGCAATCATGGATTTCTCATGAAAGGTAACATCCCCGCTGATCACAAACTTGAATCTTCCAGACACCAAAGGCGATAGCCTTTACACCCTTCGCATATCCTAAGAATATTGCCTTCTTGGCCTCGCGTCAAGCTTTCCCTCGTTGGCGTGATAGTAGGCGGTATATCTGAAAATTCGAGCCTATCATAATGCATGTTCTCGACCACACCCTATAGGGTGTATCACCATCCAATATCAATGTGGTGAACGGTTCACGATGTAACAAGTCAGAGCCATCGCCGCCCACCATTCGTTGCCCAATCCAGTATGATCGCATACTCATTGCTTTCTCCCGCAATGTTTGGTTCGATCTCTGCGATCCCATTCTGGCGTGGTGTTGACTCGATCGGTCTGTCGAACAATTCCTCCTTATCACGTAACTCCTTGAAAGCACCATCTGTATACTCTGTACCGTTATCATATCTCAGTGTCTTTAATTTCTTTCCCGTCCTGTTCTCAACCATTATTTTCCACTTCTTGAATGTCTCGAACACCTCATTCTTATGCTTCAGAAAATAAATCCAAGCATATTTCGAATAGTCATCTATGAACGAGACATAATATCTAGAACCACCCTTAGAAGTGGTCTGAGCCGGACCCCAAACATCCGTGTGCATATAATCTAGTATCCCTCTGCTCTTAGACTTGCTTCTCAGAAACTGAACCCTGTGTGACTTTCCATACACACAATCCTCGCAAAATCCAAGCTAGGTTCCTTCAGATTCTTCAGCAGACCCTCTTTACCAAGCAGAACTAGACTCTTCTCTGACATATGCCCAAACCGCCTATGTCATAATCGTGTGCTCATATGGGTCTCCACCACTTCCTTCGGTTCCAATCACAGATCTCCCCACACCGCTGCATTCGAGAGTATATAAATTACCGTGACGAACACCCTTCATCACTACAAGGAACCCCAACAACCTTCTTCACTCCGTTCTCCGTAACAATTTTACAACCGCCGAGTCCAATGCACCAACCGAGATAAGATTCTTCCGCAAGTCGGGAACATGCCTCACATCCGCCAAGGTTCGAACCACTCCATCATGCATCTTGATTTTGATATTACCTAGCCCCACCGCTTACAAGCATGGTTGTTCCCCATCAATACGGTTCCACCATCAATACCTCGTAGGTAGTAAACCACTTTCTATTTGGACACATGTGGTAAGAGCAACCGAATCAAGTATCCACTTTCCGAGATATCCTCGCCACCCGTGACGACATAGCACTCCTTATCGCTCCCTTCCTCACGAAGCGTGCTTCGCCTCTTCCTTGCCCTCTCTTCTCTCAGTCTTGTTGTTGTTGTTCTTCTTTCCACCTACTCTCTTATTTGGACAGTCGACCTTAAAATGCCCAACTTCACCGCATTTGAAACACGATTTTCCCGCAAGAGGTCTCGATTTAGATCTAGACTTTCCTCCCTTGTCTTTTTCTCGCTCATTGCTCCTTCCTCTAGCAAACAATCCATGTGCTTGTTCTTTGTTACCACCAGTAGTCATGTCACTGGTTGCAATCTTCCGAAGGTCATCCGCTAGAAGCGTCGTTCTAGTCTTATCCATCTTCAAATTGTCTCCTACAAGCATCAGTGTTTGCACCAGTTCTCATAAGACTTGGCAGACAGTAGTAGAAGCGCCTGATCCTCATCTACAACTTTCACATCTATGTCTTTCAAGTCTGATATGATCCTATCAAACTTGTTGATGTATTCCCGGATTGATGAGCCCTCCTCCATCTTGCAAGTATACAATTTGGATTTTAAATAGATCCGGTTCGTTAGACACTTCGTCATGAAGGTACTTTCTAACTCGACCACACCAAGAATTCCTCTCCATCTACCAAGAAAGCTACATCTCTTTCAAGGCAAAGGATAATCGACGCCCGTGCTTTCAGATCCAGCTCCTCCCAATCCTCATCAAACATATCATTGTGCTTCTTCTCTTTTCCAGCCAAAGCCTTGTACAATTTTTGCGAAATCAGTGAGTTTTTCATCTGCATCCTCCAATAGGAAAAATCATTCTTCCCATTAAACTTTTCAATCTCGAATTTTCCCACTTTGGCCGATTTACTGGTAGACGCCATTCTCCGTTTGTATTAATAAACTCGATTCTCTCGAAATTACCGAAAGCACCACCTCAAACCGGTTACACCACTTCCAATCTGAATAACAGCTCTGATACCAATTATTGGGATGCGGGGTCATGCCCGTACGCCACGGAAGCAATATCACCTGAGAGAAGGCCCAGATTTATATTCCCGTCTCACGAAGGAAACAAGAATAGAAAGTAAAATATCCCAACAAAGTGAGATATCTATTCTTCCTCTCAACAAGCATTTTAGGATCAATCAAGGAACCTACAAACAATAGCAAATTCACAAAGAAAACAAGAAGATATTTAGATTTACGTGGTTCTAAGAAAATTACCTACGCCCACTCGGAGGGGTGAGGGAGATTTGACTATAAAGAACACCGACGACTTGTACAATCCACAAGCTCGTCCCAAAGAAAAAAGCTTTGATTTTTACCCAAGAGAAATTGGCCTCTCTCTTGTAAAATCTCTCCACGCCTCTCTTTTTCTCTCTAGTCAGCCAAAACCCTAGCTTTTTCTCCCTTTTTCTTCACTTTTCTCCACACCACAAATCCTAGGTTTAATTCCCTATTTAAAGGGAATTAATTAAGAATTTTCCTTCAACCTGGCCGATGTGGGACTAAAAAAAATTCGGTTTTTTTTTCGTTTTTCTCCTCACGGTCGTGCACAGGAAAGAGAACGAGGGCTGAGGGTGCATCCCACGTGGGTGGCCCCCACCCATGTGGGATGTTCCCCCCCACGTTCACAGTGGTCTTCATGGATTCATAAATATTACTCTCTAAGTTGATCTTTGTGGACTCATATGAAAGTATTATTGGTTGAGGGTGATACGTTTTTTTGCCTTTCGACATAGTTGTATTTTAGAATATAGGGATGATATGTTTTTAACCATTTTAGTTTGCACAAAGTATTCGGGACTTGTAAATTTTTGGGAGGTGCCCTGTTTAGTTTAGGCCTTTATCTCATGGAAATGATAAGTTTGGGCTTAATTCTTATGCCATTCGGTAATTCCCACAAGATTTTACCCTTGTCTACTAAACATAACTTCTATATTCACATTTTCCGATAAGGACAAGTAAAAAATGTAAAAGGATGGTTCGGACTTTATATCTATCCTCAAAGCCGTTTATGAGAATTTCCAATAGTTTTTCTTTTTCTTTTTCTTCTTCTTTTTGTTTTGCTTTGTTTTGTTCAGTGGGGTTTTATAAAAATTACCTTTCTTTGCTCATAGTCATTGAGCTTGTTGGAATTTATATATGTGCTATGAGTTTAAACTGCATTAATTTAAGTTTTTGGGTCATAATTGATTTTTAGTATTTGAAAAGATCTCATAAATGTAGAAACTTATGTAAATAGAAACTTATTGTATACGCCCAAGTTCTTTTTGTTGCACTATGTTATTATCTCCTGTATAAATTTTGATAAACTGGTGCTTGGACAATGTGAATCAAGAAAATGTCGATTGAAATATGAGTTGAAATGCACTAGGTTGTCAACAAAATCCAAATTATAGAATTGAAATTCTAACACTTCCCAAACAATGAGTTTGAAATTCAAAATTAAAGAATTGAAAATTTAGTCATTCCAAAACAAATGAATTGAAATTGAATTATAAATTTGAGATTCTGGAATTGAATTTTAGAATTTAACCAAGTCCTTGAATCCAAGCACAATCTTGATGTACTTGATGTGTTTAGACTATCATGACTTTGAGTTCCGAATTTGTGAGAAAAGTATTAAGACTTTTGTGAATTTGATGTCCAATTGTGAGAGAAGTATTAGGGATTTTTTAAATTTGATGGTTAATTTTGTGAGAGAAATATGTGCTGAGGATTTTATAAGCTCAACTCATCTACATGTTTGTTCGTTTTGATGTAATTTCATTAATCCGATATTGGAATTTGCATTAGGTTTTTAGGTTAAACGTCTCTTCTTATAATTTGATCAATAGATTATTATGCTAGATTTTTATAATTGGTGTTGTTAATTAATCTTTCTTTTGGACTTATTCATGTTTTGATAAAATATCTTGTTTCATGCTTTTAGGTTAGTAGATTGTGGTTTATTGAATCCAATTATCTTATTTCACGGTTTGTATATGGAGCAACTTGCCCCAATTCAGTGATACTAGTTGGGATTTGATATGGCCATGTACTCTTAATTTTCTTTGTATCTTCTTCTTTTCAACATTTAGTAATCTCTTTTTATTTTATTTTATTTGTTATATTGCCTAAAAATTGTACTTTGCCATCCATCTTTTCTCATGGCAAGTTAGTTCATAAAGTGGAACATGGTCCTAGTTAGTTCATGGAGTTACATGAAATTTCAAATGGTGCAAATTAGTTCACCACGTTACATGAAAATGCATATTAAGAACTTGTAAAATAATGCAATGTACAATACCTTTCATAAGTGGTCCATACACAACCCAATTTGGTAAAAAAAACAAAATAAAGTAAAAGCATTATATTAGATATCAAATTCCATCTCCCCAGAATATATCAATTACCAAAACACAAACACAGGACAATACTTTCCAATGCACTGAAAATTTTACTAACATCAAAATAACATTAGTTACTCCATAAACCAAATTAAATCAAGCCTAAGATAAGCACTTGGATTTGAATCAATTTTTTCATACATAGTTTGATAAGCTGTTGGGTTAGTTAAAATATATTTGCTTTCTAAAAATCAACTCTCCAAATAAAATGTATGAACGTCCCCATTACTTTTGGATGATTGAATAACCTGTACAAACATCAAACCCTATAATTAGCAACTCAAAAATAGCATATTTATATTTTTATTCTTTTTGGTTATGTCTCAACTTATCCTTTACAGCATTGAGAAGATGACTAAATTGGTCATCTGACAATACCGACATCTTCTCGGGTGTCGATAGTTCGTTGGCTTAAGGTGCCTGTCAAAAACAAGTCAATCGAAAGAACTTTCTTAGGCCTCCTAGATACAGGTAGAGGTCCAATCCTTGCCTGGATGCTGACACGATTACCGAACTCCGCATCTAGGTCAGTAAGCACATCACTCACACATTGAGGAACTCCGTTGTATTGTCAGCAACTAGTATTTAGCCTGCCTTGTACAAACTTTTGATACAATTGTATACCATAGCGCAGGTACTCAACCTCTTGTTGTCCGTGCCTTGAGAAGAAGGCCTTGATAGCAGAGTCATGTTTCATGTATTGTTCGATCCAAAACTCCTCCGATGTTGACAAGGTATATTTGCCATTGCACCAACCACGGTTTTCACTAATGAAACCTAGTCTCTAAAAAGAAATCGGCAAATATCGTGACCCAATTGAAAAAATGTTTGTCATATCACAAAATCAGAAACATCCCATTACTTAAGGACTCACCATAGCAATTTGTAAACAGATATGTAACATTGTAGTGAAGTCGAGAGTTTTCTAGCAATTTGAAAATAGACCCAGTTTTGTGTAAATTTGCAGTTTAGTCCAAAAGGCTTCTATTTTTGCAATCCGACCTAGTTTCTGGAAAATTACAATTTGGACCCGATTTCTAGAAAATTATAGTTTTGAACCAATTTTCTAGAATATTATAGTTTTACCCAGAAATTTCTATTAATTGCAATTTCACCCTATAGAAGTTTCTTTAAGTTAATTTTACAGTATTTCATGGCATGTTTAGCGTAAAATTAGTTATAATTTTTTTGCAAATTGATCGACATGCTTAATTATTGTTTGTTAGTTAGGTTGTGGTTTATTGCATCCAATTATCTTATTTCACGGTTTGTATATGGAGCAACTTGCTCCAATTCAGTGATACTAGTTGGGATTTGATATGCCCATGTACTCTTAATTTTCTTTGTATCTTCTTCTTTTTAACATTTAGTTATCTCTTTTATTTTATTTTATTTTATTTTGTTTGTTATATTGCCTAAAAGTTATATTTGCATCCACCTTTTCTCATGGCAAGTTAGTTCATAAAGTTGAACATGGTCCTAGTTAGTTCATGGAGTTACATGAAATTTCAAATGGTGCAAATTAGTTCACCATGTTACATGAAAATGCATATAAAGAACTTGTAAAATAATGCAATGTAAAGTACCTTCCATAAGTGGTCCATACACAACCCAATTTGGTAAAAACAAAACAAAGTAAAAACATTATATTAGATATCAAATTCCATCTCCCGAATATATCAATTACCAAAACACAAACATAGTACAATACTTTTCAATACACCAAATTTTTACTAACATCAAAATAACATCAGTTACTCCATAAACCAAATTAAATCAAGCCTAAGATAAGCAATTGGATTTGAATCAATCTTTTCATACATTGTTTGATAAGCCGTTGGGTTAGTTAAAATATATTTTCTTTCTAAAAATCAACTCTAAAAATAAAATGTATGAATGTCCCCATTACTTTTGGATGATTGAATAACCTGTAACAAACACCAAACCCTATAATTAGCAACTCAAAAACGACATATTTATATTTTTATTCTTTTTTTTGTTATGTCTCAACTTATCCTTTACAGCATTGAGAAGATGACTAAATCGGTCATCTGACAATAGCGACATCTTCTCGGGTGTCAATAGTTGGTTGGCTTAAGGTGCCTGTCAAAAAACAAGTCCATCGAAAGAACTTCTTTAGGCCTCCCGGATACAGGTGGAGGTCCAATCCGTGCCTGGATGCTGACACGATTACCGAACTCCGCATCTAGGTCAGTAAGCACATCACTCACACATTGAGGAACTCCGTCAGCAACTAGTATTTAGCCTGCCTTGTACAAACTTTTGATACAATTGTATACCGCAACGCAGGTACTCAACCTCCGTTGTATTGTCAGCAACTAGTATTTAGCCTGCCTTGTACAAACTTTTGATACAATTGTATACCGCAGCGCAGGTATCCTCCCAGATACAGGTGGAGGTCCAATCCTTACCTAGATGCTGACACGATTACCGAACTCCGCATCTAGGTCAGTAAGCACATCACTCACACATTGAGGAACTTCATTGTATCATCGAACTAGTATTTAGCCCGCCTTTTACATACTTTTGGTACAATTGTATACCGTAGCGCAGGTACTCAACCTTTGGTTGTCCTTGCCATGAGAAGAAGGCCTTGACAGCAGAGTCATGTTTCTTGTATTGTTCGATCCAGAACTCCTCCGATGTTGACAAGGTATATTTGCCATTGCACCAACCACGGGTTTTCACTAATGAAACCTAGTCTCTAAAAAGAAATCGGCAAATATCGTGACCCAATTGAAAAATGTTTGTCATATCACAAAATCAGAAACATCCCATTATTTAAGGACTCACCGTAGCAATTTGTAAACAAATATGTAACATTGTAGTGAAGTCGAGAGTTTTCTAACAATTTGAAAATAAACCCAGTTTTGTGTAAATTTGCAGTTTAGTCTAAAAGGCTTCTATTTTTGCAATCCGACCTAGTTTCTGGAAAATTACAATTTGGACCCGGTTTCTAGAAAATTATAGTTTTGACCCAATTTTCTGGAATATTATAGTTTTACCCAGAAATTTCTATTAATTGCAATTTCACCCTATAGAAGTTTCTTTAAGTTAATTTTACAGTATTTCATGGCATGTTTAGCGTAAAATTAGTTATAATTTTTTTGCAAATTGATCGACATGCTTAATTATTTTTTGTTAGTTAGATTGTGGTATATTGCATCCAATTATCTTATTTCACGGTTTGTGAGCAACTTGCTCCAATTCAGTGATACTAGTTGGGATTTGATATGCCCATGTACTCTTAATTTTCTTTGTATCTTCTTCTTTTTAACATTTAGTTATCTCTTTTATTTTATTTTATTTGTTATATTGCATAAAAGTTGTATTTTGCCATCCACCTTTTCTCATGGCAAGTTAGTTCATAAAGTTGAACATGGTCCTAGTTAGTTCATGGAGTTACATGAAATTTCAAGTGGTGCAAATTAGTTCACCATGTTACATGAAAATGCATATTAAGAACTTGTAAAATAACGCAATGTACGCTGCCTTTCATAAGTGGTCCATTCACAACCCAATTTGGTAAAAACAAAACAAAGTAAAAACATTATATTAGATATCAAATTCCATCTCCCAAAATATATCAATTACCAAAACACAAACACAAGACAATACTTTTCAATACACCAAATTTTTACTAACATCAAAATAACATCGGTTACTCCATAAACCAAATTAAATCAAGCCTAAGATAAGCAATTGGATTTGAATCAATCTTTTCATACATTGTTTGATAAGCCATTGGGTTAGTCAAAATATATTTTCTTTCTAAAAATCAACTCTCCAAATAAAATGTATGAACGTCCCCATTACTTTTGGATGATTGAATAACCTGTAACAAACACCAAACCCTATAATTAGCAACTCAAAAACAACATATTTATATTTTTATTCTTTTTTTTGTTATGTCTCAACTTATCCTTTACAGCATTGAGAAGATGACTAAATCAGTCATCTGACAATACCGACATCTTCTCGGGTGTCGATAGTTGGTTGGCTTAAGGTGCCTGTCAAAAAACAAGTCAATCGAAATAACTTCCTTAGACCTCCCAAATACAGGTGGAGGTCCAATCCTTGCCTGGATGCTGACACGATTACCGAACTCCGCATCTAGGTCAGTAAGCACATCACTCACACATTGAGGAACTTCATTGTATCGTCAGCAACTAGTATTTAGCCTGCCTTTTACATACTTTTGGTACAATTGTATACCGTAGCGCAGGTACTCAACCTTTGGTTGTCCTTGCCATGAGAAGAAGGCCTTGACAGCAGAGTCATGTTTCCTATATTGTTCGATCCAGAACTCCTCCGATGTTGACAAGGTATATTTGCCATTGCACCAACCACGGGTTTTCACTAATGAAACCTAGTCTCTAAAAAGAAATCGGCAAATATCGTGACCCAATTGAAAAATGTTTGTCATATCACAAAATCAGAAACATCCCATTATTTAAGGACTCACCGTAGCAATTTGTAAACAAATATGTAACATTGTAGTGAAGTCGAGTTTTCTAACAATTTGAAAATAAACCCAGCTTTGTGTAAATTTGCGTTTAGTCTAAAAGGCTTCTATTTTTGCAATCCGACCTAGTTTCGGAAAATTACAATTTGGACCGGTTTCTAGAAAATTATAGTTTTGACCCAATTTTCGAATATTATAGTTTTACCGAAATTTCTATTAATTGCAATTTCACCCTATAGAAGTTTCTTTAAGTTAATTTTACAGATTTCATGGCATGTTTAGCGTAAAATTAGTTATAATTTTTTGCAAATTGATCGACATGCTTAATTATTTTTGTTAGTTAGATTGTGGTATATTGCATCCAATTATCTTATTTCACGGTTTGTGAGCAACTTGCTCCAATTCAGTTGATACTAGTTGGGATTTGATATGCCCATGTACTCTTAATTTTCTTTGTATCTTCTTCTTTTTAACATTTAGTTATCTCTTTTATTTTATTTTATTTGTTATATTGCATAAAAGTTGTATTTTGCCATCCACCTTTTCTCATGGCAAGTTAGTTCATAAAGTTGAACATGGTCCTAGTTAGTTCATGGAGTTACATGAAATTTCAAGTGGTGCAAATTAGTTCACCATGTTACATGAAAATGCATATTAAGAACTTGTAAAATAACGCAATGTACAGTGCCTTTCATAAGTGGTCCATTCACAACCCAATTTGGTAAAAAAAACAAAACAAAGTAAAAACATTATATTAGATATCAAATTCCATCTCCCCAGAATATATCAATTACCAAAACACAAACACAGTACAATACTTTTCAATACACTGAAATTTTTACTAACATCAAAATAACATCAGTTACTCCATAAACCAAATTAAATCAAGCCTAAGATAAGCAATTGGATTTGAATCAATCTTTTCATACATTGTTTGATAAGCCATTGGGTTAGTTAAAATATATTTTCTTTCTAAAAATCAACTCTCCAAATAAAATGTATGAACGCCCCATTACTTTTGGATGATTGAATAACCTGTAACAAACACCAAACCCTATAATTAGCAACTCAAAAACAACATATTTATATTTTTATTCTTTTTTTTGTTATGTCTCAACTTATCCTTTACAGCATTGAGAAGATGACTAAATCGGTCATCTGACAATACCGACATCTTCGCGGGTGTCGATAGTTGGTTGGCTTAAGGTGCCTATCAAAAAACAAGTTCATCGAAAGAACTTCTTTAGGCCTCCCGGATACAGGTGGAGGTCCAATCCGTGCCTGGATGCTGACACGATTACCGAACTCCGCATCTAGGTCAGTAAGCACATCACTCACACATTGAGGAACTCCGTCAGCAACTAGTATTTAGCCTGCCTTGTACAAACTTTTGATACAATTGTATACCGCAACGCAGGTACTCAACCTCCGTTGTATTGTCAGCAACTAGTATTTAGCCTGCCTTGTACAAACTTTTGATACAATTGTATACCGCAGCGGAGGTATCCTCCCAGATACAGGTGGAGGTCCAATCCTTGCCTGGATGCTGACACTATTACCGAACTCCGCATCTAGGTCAGTAAGCACATCACTCACACATTGAGGAACTTCATTGTATCATCAGCAACTAGTATTTAGCCTGCCTTTTACATACTTTTGGTACAATTGTATACCGTAGCGCAGGTACTCAACCTTTGGTTGTCCCTGCCATGAGAAGAAGGCCTTGACAGCAGAGTCATGTTTCTTGTATTGTTCGATCCAGAACTCCTCCGATGTTGACAAGGTATATTTGCCATTGCACCAACCACGGGTTTTCACTAATGAAACCTAGTCTCTAAAAAGAAATCGGAAATATCGTGACCCAATTGAAAAATGTTTGTCATATCACAAAATCGAAACATCCCATTATTTAAGGACTCACCGTAGCAATTTGTAAACAAATATGTAACATTGTAGTGAAGTCGAGTTTTCTAACAATTTGAAAATAAACCCGCTTTGTGTAAATTTGCAGTTTAGTCCAAAAGGCTTCTATTTTTGCAATCCGACCTAGTTTCTGGAAAATTACAATTTGGACCCGGTTTCTAGAAAATTATAGTTTTGACCCAATTTTCTAGAATATTGTAGTTTTACCCAGAAATTTCTATTAATTGCAATTTCACCCTATAGAAGTTTCTTTAAGTTAATTTTACAGTATTTCATGGCATGTTTAGTGTAAAATTAGTTATAATTTTTTTGCAAATTGATCGACATGCTTAATTATTTTTTGTTAGTTAGATTGTGGTATATTGCATCCAATTATCTTATTTCACGGTTTGTGAGCAACTTGCTCCAATTCAGTGATACTAGTTGGGATTTGATATGCCCATGTACTGTTAATTTTCTTTGTATCTTCTTCTTTTCAACATTTAGTTATCTCTTTTATTTTATTTTATTTTATTTTATTTGTTATATTGCATAAAAGTTGTATTTTGCCATCCACCTTTTCTCATGGCAAGTTAGTTCATAAAGTTGAACATGGTCCTAGTTAGTTCATGGAGTTACATGAAATTTCAAGTGGTGCAAATTAGTTCACCATGTTACATGAAAATGCATATTAAGAACTTGTAAAATAACGCAATGTACGCTGCCTTTCATAAGTGGTCCATTCACAACCCAATTTGGTAAAAACAAAACAAAGTAAAAACATTATATTAGATATCAAATTCCATCTCCCAAAATATATCAATTACCAAAACACAAACACAAGACAATACTTTTCAATACACTGAAATTTTTACTAACATCAAAATAACATCGGTTACTCCATAAACCAAATTAAATCAAGCCTAAGATAAGCAATTGGATTTGAATCAATCTTTTCATACATTGTTTGATAAGCCGTTGGGTTAGTTAAAATATATTTTCTTTCTAAAAATCAACTCTCCAAATAAAATGTATGAACGTCCCCATTACTTTTGGATGATTGAATAACCTGTAACAAACACCAAACCCTATAATTAGCAACTCAAAAACAACATATTTATATTTTTATTCTTTTTTTTTTGTTATGTCTCAACTTATCCTTTACAGCATTGAGAAGATGACTAAATCGGTCATCTGACAATACCGACATCTTCTCGGATGTCGATAGTTGGTTGGCTTAAGGTGCCTGTCAAAAAATAAGTCAATCGAAATAACTTCCTTAGACCTTCCAGATATAGGTGGAGGTCCAATCCTTGCCTGGATGCTGACACGATTACCGAACTCCGCATCTAGGTCAGTAAGCACATCACTCACACATTGAGGAACTTCGTTGTATCGTCAGCAACTAGTATTTAGCCTGCCTTGTACATACTTTTGGTATAATTGTATACTGCAGCGCAGGTACTCAATCTTTGGTTGTCCCTGCCATGAGAAGAAGGCCTTGACAGCAGAGTCATGTTTCCTGTATTGTTCGATCCAGAACTCCTCCGATGTTGACAAGGTATATTTGCCATTGCACCAACCACGGTTTTCACAAATGAAACCCAGTCTCTAAAAGGAAATTGGCAAATATCGTGAACCAATTGAAAAATATTTGTCATATCACAAAAGCAGAAACATCCCATTATTTAAGGACTCACCGAAGCAATTTGTAAATAGATATGTAACATTGTAGTGAAGTCCAGAGTTTTCTAGCAATTTGAAAATAGACACAGTTTTGTGTAAATTTGCAGTTTAGTCCAAATGGCTTCTATTTTTGCGAACGCACGTAGTTTTGGAAAATTACAAATTGGACCGGTTTCTAGAAAATTACAGTTTTGACCTAATTTTTGGAATATTATAGTTTTACCCAAAAATCTATTAATTACAATTTCACCCTATAGAAGTTTCTTTAAGTTAATTTTATAGTATTTCATGGCACATTTAGCGTAAAATTAGTTATAATTTTTTGCAAATTGATCGACATGCTTAATTATTTTTGTTAGTTAGATTGTGGTATATTGCATCCAATTATCTTATTTCACTTGCTTGTGAGCAACTTGCTCCAATTCAGTTGATACTAGTTGGGATTTGATATGCCCATGTACTCTTAATTTTCTTTGTATCTTCTTCTTTTTAACATTTAGTTATCTCTTTTATTTTATTTTATTTGTTATATTGCATAAAAGTTGTATTTTGCCATCCACCTTTTCTCATGGCAAGTTAGTTCATAAAGTTGAACATGGTCCTAGTTAGTTCATGGAGTTACATGAAATTTCAAGTGGTGCAAATTAGTTCACCATGTTACATGAAAATGCATATTAAGAACTTGTAAAATAACGCAATGTACGCTGCCTTTCATAAGTGGTCCATTCACAACCCAATTTGGTAAAAACAAAACAAAGTAAAAACATTATATTAGATATCAAATTCCATCTCCCAAAATATATCAATTACCAAAACACAAACACAAGACAATACTTTTCAATACACCAAATTTTTACTAACATCAAAATAACATCAGTTACTCCATAAACCAAATTAAATCAAGCCTAAGATAAGCAATTGGATTTGAATCAATCTTTTCATACATTGTTTGATAAGCCGTTGGGTTAGTTAAAATATATTTTCTTTCTAAAAATCAACTCTCCAAATAAAATGTATGAACGCCCCATTACTTTTGGATGATTGAATAACCTGTAACAAACACCAAACCCTATAATTAGCAACTCAAAACAACATATTTATATTTTTATTCTTTTTTTGTTATGTCTCAACTTATCCTTTACAAGATTGAGAAGATGACTAAATCGGTCATTCGACAATACCGACATCTTCTGATGTCGATAGTTGGTTGGCTTAAGGTGCCTGTCAAAAATAAGTCAATCGAAATAACTTCCTTAGACCTTCCAGATATAGGTGGAGGTCCAATCCTTGCCGGATGCGACACGACACGAACTCCGCATCTAGGTCAAGAAGCACATCACTCACACATTGAGGAACTTCGTTGTATCGTCGGCAACTAGTATTTAGCCCGCCTTGTACATACTTTTGGTATAATTGTATCGCACGTTGTGTACTCAATCTTTGGTTGTCCCCGCCATGAGAAGAAGGCCTTGACAGAGTCATGTTTCCGTATTGTTCGATCCAACTCCTCCGATGTTGACAAGGTATATTTGCCATTGCACCAACCACGGTTTTCACAAATGAAACCCGGTCTCTAAAAGGAAATTGGCAAATATCGTGAACCAATTGAAAAATATTTGTCATATCACAAAAGCAGAAACATTCCATTATTTAAGGACTCACCAAGCAATTTGTAAATAGATATGTAACATTGTAGTGAAGTCCGAGTTTTCTAGCAATTTGAAAATAGACCCAGTTTTGTGTAAATTTGCAGTTTAGTCCAAATGGCTTCTATTTTTGCGAACAGACGTAGTTTTTGGAAAATTACAAATTGGACCCGGTTTCTAGAAAATTACAGTTTTGACCTAATTTTTTGGAATATTATAGTTTTACCCAAAAATCTATTAATTACAATTTCACCCTATTGAAGTTTCTATAAGTTAATTTTATAGTATTTCATGGCACATTTAGCGTAAAATTAGTTATTAGTTTTTCACAAATTGATCAACATGCTTAATTATTTTTTGTTAGTTAGCATGCTTGATAACATGTTATGATATATATTTGAGCGGGAGCTTTTAGGCTGGTAGAATATTCTTCTAGAATATTTTTTGTTAGTTAGCATGCTTAATTAATACCTAGATTTTATGACAATTGTATAATATAATAATGATTTTACCTATGTCTACTAAGCATAACTCCCTCAAGATTTTACCCTGTCTACTAAACATAACTTCTATATTAACATTTTCTGATAAGGACAAGTAAAAATGTAAAAGGCTGGTTCTGACTTTATATCTATCCTCAAAGCCGTTAATGAGAATTTCCAATAGCTTTTCTTTTCTTTTTCTTCTTCTTTTTGTTTTGTTTTGTTTTGTTCAGTGGGGTTTTATTAAAATTACCTTTTTTCCTCATAGTCTTTGAGCTTCTTTGGAATTTATATATGTGCTATGAGTTTAAATTGCATCAATTTAAGTTTTCGGTCATAATTGATTTTAGTATTTGAAAAGATCTCATAAATGCATAAAGTTATGTGAATAGAAACTTATTATATACGGTCAAGTTCTTTTGTTGCATTATGTTTTTATCTCCTATATATATTTTGATAAACAGTGCTTGGACAATGTGAATCAAGAAAATGTCTATTGAAATATGAGTTGAAATGCACTAGGTTGTCAACCAAATCCAAATTCTAGAATTGAAATTCTAAAACTTCCCAAACAATGAGTTTGAAAGTCAAAATTAAGGAATTGAAAATTTAGTCATTCCCAAACAAAGGAATTGAAATTGAATTACAAATTTGAGATTCTGGAAAAGAATTTTAGAATTTAACCAAGTCCTTGAATCCGAACACAAACTTGATGTATTTGATGTGTTTGGACTATCATGAATTTGAGTTCCGAATTTGTGAGAAAAATATTACGACTTTTGTGAATTTGATGTCCAATTGTGAGAGAAGTATTAGGGATTTTGTAAATTTGATGGCTAAACTATAATTTGCTATATTTTTATTCTAAGTGGTTATATTGTGTATTTTAAAATCGAATCCTTAAACAAATAACACATCATGAACGGTAGATGGGGTTTTTTTTGTCTATGGCCGAAAATCTTATCCCCGTTTATTTTAAATCTATCTATGTTGATGTCAGAAGCTAAGTGGTGGGATTTAGAACAAGTTATGGAGAGCTTAGGGTCCCTTATCCTCCTTTGATGGTTGATTGTCGAGCAAAAAAGATAAATCTGCACACATGCAACACGTTAGAGGATTTGGAGTTGGGTTCTCCGGTGATCCCTCCGACGGTCAAGTTAGTGATGAACTAAAGTGGAGGAAAATAGAATGAGCTTTAAGTCTCATAGAGTATAGACCACAAACCTGTCAAAAGTTACAGTTAACATACAGGAAGTTAGACTTAACATGAATCAAGTTAGGCATAAAATGAAATTATACTTAACATGAATCAAAATAAGTATAAAAATAGCCTTTTAGAGAGAGTATTGACAACAAACCTTGTAAGAACTACTTCCAGTTAATGTTATTTTTCTGATCGCATATGCAATAGGCTAGTGGAAATATCCCCTGATTTTCATCGTATGCTACAGCACTGAGGAGTATTCCTTTGAATCGATCTTTTAGAAAGGTCCCATCCAAAAATATAAGTGGTCGACACCCACGCAAAAAATCATTTATGCAAGTGGCATAGCAAATGAATAATCTAGTAAACCTTCCCTCATTTTGTTCAACATGAATATAGCTATCCGGATTTGTCTCCTTAATATTTTTTACATACCTAAATTGTTTTAAAAAAGTGTTAGAATTAATAGGAATAAAATTAGATTAACATCATACGGAATCAAGTTAGAATTAACATGAAAATTAGACTTAACATGAACTATTATTAGTCTCAACAGGAACTGAAAGTAGACTTAACACGAATCAAGTTGGAGTTAGAGTTAACATGAAAATTAGAATTAACATGAACTGTTATTAGTCACAACAGGAACTGAAATTAGAACTAACAAGAATCAAGTTGGACTTAACATGAAAATTAGACTTAACATGAACCGCAGTTTAGATAACATGAAAATTAGACTTAACATGAAAATTAGACTTAATATGAACTGTTATTATGAATTAACATGAACCTCAGTTTAGATAACATGTAATGACTTGCACTCCATACATAAAATTAATTTGTATAGGACAGATACTTTACCATCGTAATTAATCATAGGACTCATGGGCATCACCATATAATTGCTTTTGGGCTCTTTCTTTATCCCACCATATCTTACTATACTCGACTCTTAGCCCATACGAACTTAGAAACTCTTTCTTTACATCAATAGGGCGTATATTCGGCCGGACCCTTAACATGGGTTGTAATTGGGTCGCAATGAATTGTCGGGAAGCCCTACGTTGACCGGCATTATTACCATGCTGCCCACAAGAGTGATTATTCACTAACCTTTTATTTCAAGTCTATTTTCATCTTTAGGTGGAGAGGCAAATAGCATCCACAGGCAACTTTTGGTTTTCTTAAATCGGCAACAAACTCGAATACACTTTGGTTCATTCTTTTCAAATTCGTACTCAAATTTTTTGGCCATCGAATAGTATAGCAAAGCTAATCTTAATTCTTTGGCACCGTCAAATCGTTGCCCCTCATCAGTTAAAGCAGTGTGCCACCAAGCAGGAATCCTCTCTAATTTGTTACTCATGTCATCAATCATCATAACATTGTCCCCAGAAGGATTATCATTGGGAATCCTATCTGAAACACTATTTGAATCGCATGTAGATATCGACGCCGGCGGACCGCAATCTTTATTTTTTGAGCTGCAAATATTTTGAATATAAACAAATAATCAAATACTAATCATATAATTAATACTAGTCAAATAATCAAAACTAAACAAGACATAACATCAAACATTTTTTATTTTGTCGAACAAATTTGAGTTAACATTTAACATATTTTGATTCGACAACACACAAATTAGACTTAACATGTAATAAAATTAGACTTATCATGAACAGAATTAGACATAACATGAACAAAATTTAGACTTAACGTGAACTAGAATTAGACTTAACATGAACTGGAGTTAGAGTTAACATGAAAATTAGACTTAACATGAAGTGGAATTAGAATTAACATGAACTGAAATTAGACTTAACTTGAAAATTAGACTTAACATGAACTAAAATTAGACTTAACGTGAACTGGAATTAGACTTAACATGAACTGGAGTTAGAGTTAACATGAAAATTAGACTTAACATGAAATAAAATTAGACTTAACATGAAGTGGAATTAGAATTAACATGAACTGAAATTAGACTTAACTTGAAAATTAGACTTAACATGAACTAAAATTAGACTTAACATCAACCGGAATTAGACTTAATATGAACTGGAGTTAGAGTTAACATGAAAATTAGACTTAAAATGAAATCAAATTAAAGTTAAACATGAAGTGGAATTAGAATTAACAGAACTGAAACTAGACTTAACTTGAAAATTAGACTTAACATGAACTAAAATTAGACTTAATATCAACCGGACTTAGACTTAACATGAAAATTAGACTTAACATGAATTGGAAATTAGACCTAACATACAACGACTTGGACTTAACATGTAACGACTTGCAGTTAACATACAATAAATTAGACTTAACATGCAACTCGTTTGACTTAACATGTTCTTAGTTGTAGTTAACGTACAAGAATTAGACTTAAGTTCCAACGAAGTAGACTTAATGTCATAAATATTGAACTTAACATCAAATAATTTAATAACGTACTGGTCTTCTAGATCTTGTTCTTTGTTATAGATAATTAAAGAATCATCTGTTACTTGAGAAGCTTTCACGTGAATCTCTTTTAACCCAACATTGCGGCAATGCTCCATCGTAGATGCCAGATCATCTTCGTTCTCAATGGGAAAATTGAGGTTGCCGTATGTTTCATCTTTGTATGACAAAGATAAAGACTCATATAGAATTTTTAACCTCTCTGACACATCAAATTTGATTTCCATCATCGTGGTTAAAGAATTAATCTTTAAGAAAATGGCTTTATCACCTGATGAGACCACGCAGACGATATCCTTCTCAGCCATAATGAAGGGAAGATAGAATGAGTAATGGCGAGAATTTTAGGACAAGAAGAGTATTGAAGAGCAAAAACTAAATAGTTATTGCTCATGATCCACACTATATAGTTATTGCTCATGATAGAGTAAAAAAGGGGGGAAATTTCCCTCAAATTCCCCCATCAGATTGTCATTAATGGGTTGACTTGATGGGTGGCGCTGCGTCTGGGGAAGAAGGAGAAGGGCATTTTAGGGTGTTTTACAAAATACAGACTCTCAGATGTATATGGCTGACGTGGAGGGGCCCGAACACATTTAGTGCAACTGTTTGGGGCTGATCCACACGGGGAATAATTGGAGGGGCCCGGTCACATGAACTTTCTACTTTTGGGGCATTGACACAAATTTCCCTAATAACATTATCAATTATCTGTCTCAATATGTGCCACTAAGTAACCATTGAGCTAATCATCATTCAATTTATTTCGCATCTTGCTTTGATCAACTTTATTGTAGAAAAACTCCCCAGCGGTGTTGTGTGGGTTGCAAATCAGTGGTAAGATGACTGGCTTGTATCATTGGTGAGGCGCAATGATGTCAAGGTCGAGTGTCGAAGCTTCTGAGGGGAAGCGCGGGGTGCATTGAAATCCCCTTGATAGCTTCAAGATTGATAAAGAAGGATGAGCTCTCTCTAGGATGGAGGAAATGGCTCTAATACCATGATCAATATTAGGAAAAAGCTTGATATTATTAATAAGGATGATTACATATATCTATACTAGTTAAAGACTTAATATGGAAAATTCCAATAGAGACAAAAAATAAAGGTGAAAATAAAGGTATAATATCTTATCTAATACATGGATGTATGCTATCTAATATAAAGATTGGATATCAACAGAATATGTACTATTATGTTTAACACTACTTTAGTTCAAAAATTGATACTTTGAGTTTTAATGGATATCTTTAGACTTAAAACACGTGAACCCATGAATAAAGGTAACAAAATAATAAGTAAAACTGGCAGCATATAAGTAGACTAAGAAATAAGTACAAATATGATTTGCCCATTTGTACAACATTTGTCTCTCTTTGCCTCTCATCACATTTGTCTCTCTTTAGGCCCCATCAGTAACATATCCAGAAATTTTGGAAAATAATGTCAACATATAGTTAACATTAAAAAATTTATAATTATCACCACTGAGTTTTCATATTTCAAAAACTACATAATCACATCACTAGTAGCGCTATCTAATTCATCATAAACAACAATATCAACTACATAATGCCAATTTAGTGACTCAATCATAAGGTATATAGCATGTGAAGGCTTTCACTTTGCCATATTAAAACTGTAACCCTGTGTATACTGTTAATTGGTCATATGTAATTGATGATCTTATATGGTGATGAAAGCGTATCGTGATGATTTGGCTAGATAGGAAGTGTGTAATGTGCATTAGAGCTATATAAAATCTTAATTTTACTCATAGGATATATAAGAAACACTTTAATGAAAAGTGGTGTCACATAACACCACTTTCACCAAGGTGGATCTGCCCCTAGGCACAACCACTATCCTAACTTTGGCAGGAAGTGAAGGAGGTCATCCTAAGGAGGCGAAGCGAAGGGGGGTCATGGGTTTTAAGGCTAAAGATACTAAATCTAAAAATAAAGATATGTGAACTAAAGATGAGGCTCAGGTAATGACCTTGTTCCCGTGTGCATATTGCCGACCGAGTCATGTGCTCGTATCCATAGTTGGGACACAAGGCGTGTTATTATTTAAAAATTTGTCCTCGGTTAAATTACACTTAAATACCTCGAGTTCGCTCGATATTGTACCAAATACCCTGAGTTTAAAACCCTAAACTTAAATACTCAAAGTTTCTAAAAGTACCCTAATGGCAATGCAAACGTAAGAATTTCGCCCGGAAATTCTCATGTGACACCCAGTTGCTATTTTTAGAACATTTAAACCTTTAGTTTTTGTTAAATCATTGTTAAACCTATCAAAATCCTACTTTAAACCTACCCTAATTTTATCTTAAAATAGAATTTTGATAGGTCTAACAATAGATTTAACAAAAAGTAAGAGTTAAAATTTTCTAAAAATAACATGAGAGTGTCGCATAAAAATTTTCAAGGTGAAACTCTCACATTTGCTTGTATTGGGTATTAAAGTGTAACTTTTAGAAACTTTGGGTATTTAATGGTATGGTTTTAAACTTAGGATATCTTGGTGCAATATCGGACAAACTCTAGGTATTTAAGTGTAATTTTCTTTTCAACTTTTTAGGGTTATATTCCAAAAATAGCATTTTGGTCATTTCAATGTTCAGTGGGGTTAAAATGCGACACACCGTAGTTCAGAACTATTAATTTAAATAAAGTTCATAGGGGCTATGTGCAATACCCCCAAAATTTGGGGTTCAAGTGAAATTTACCCAAAGATTAGTTTCCTGGGAAGCTTTCAAAAGACCAAGGCTATGTTTGGATTAGAGACTTGTTTTATCCTGGGACTAATTTAAGTCACTATAGTCCTGAGATATATTAATCCAGGAGACTATAGTGAGTTAAAATTTTAATAATTTGTTTGGCTCCATTTGTTATTAACACATCTAATACCAATGGCATGTTTGGAACTTGTCATTGTAAAGGTGTATAGGATTATGAAATAACATTAAATGTCAAAAATGTCATTCTTCCTACCAAGAGTGAATTATAGTTTCTTAATGGTGTAACAAATAAAATAGCCTTGAATTTTGGGTGTCTGGCTTTCTTCTCAATTATGTTAGACATAATTTTTTATTAATATTATAGTGAACCGATAGTTTTTTATTATTTGAGATAGATTTCTTCCCATTTGTTTAGATGCAAATAGTTTTATGCTTCAATCATATGTTCTCACATATATTTGGGAGAGATGACGAGAGATCATTCAGTGAGATGCATGAGAGGATTAAGAAATGTATATAGAGAGAGGGAGAGAGGATGCTTCAATCCTATGTTCTCACACACATTTAAGAGAGATGACGAGAGAGGATTCAAAGAGAAGCATGAGAGGATGAGCGAGGGAGGGAGGGAGGGAGAAATAAAATGCTACAAAAAGAACGTGGGTGAAATACAATAATGAAAACCCTAGATTTTTTCTTTTTGGTGGGGTGGGGAGTTAAGGAGTAATATGGTCATTTTAGGTATAATCCCAATAGGATAATAATATCAAGATTATAATAACACCCTCCCTCCTTTATTTAATCCAAAATCTCTGGACTATTTTAATTTAAAGGACTAATTAGTCCAACCTAATCCCTCCTAAAATTGTAGACCAAAAACCTTACTATTTTATTTTAAAGGATAAAGGGTTATTACCTTAAAATAATACCCAATCCAAACACGACCCAAGGGGAAAAAAAAGGCAGAAATGCATTTTAACCTATAGACTGTATCCATTTTAATCGGGAGAGTGGGGAAACGTGGAGGAATCATAGAGCGATGGGCAGTTCTAAATTTCTAAACTCCCTCCTTGTTAATATGCATGTCTCCTCTGATGCCAAACAATTATTTATGCTCAATGAAATGTTTATTTCTTGTTTGCAAGTATATTCATCCCCCCCCCCCCCCCCGGGTAATTATCATGCAATTTATTTATGTGAGGGTGCATGCAAATGTGTCTTGTTGCCTGCAAGACTTGTGAATGATAACAATGTGAACTATTGAATTTGTATCTATAGCGATGCTATGTTAGCTATTAAACTTGATGCTAATGTCACTAACATTTTTATATCAGTAACAATCAAACTAAAAAACAACAAGATCGCCATCACAACACAAACCAAACTAAAAACCAATTATTATAGAAAATTAATAAATACTCAGTTATATCATTCAATAAAATTAAGAAAAAGAGAAACAGAGAATTAAATCAACCCATCTCCCACCAGACATCATCAAGGCTTGAGCAATATAACCAATATTATTTTATAATTCATCTTAATTAACAAAATACATTTGCTGAAACAAAAGGATAAAATACTACAATTGCACCCAAAACTAATTTATTTTCTTACTCTTAAACTTATGTTTCATATTCTTAATTTCTCCTCTCTCTGAATCAACTTCTCCTCTCTGTGATGAGCTGAATTTATTCTCTACCAAATAGTGTCTTCTTTGGAACCCAATATATCTTTTTCCATTTAGCATTCAACATATCCTCTTGATGCTCCTCCTTCAATTTCTCATTCCCTTCAAGGAGAAATGTTAATGTTTTCTTAGCTCAAGAGGATATTAGGATTTTTTCGATGACTTAATAAACTCAAGATAAAGCAATATGAAAAAGATAGTTCAGTTGGAATTTATCTATGTTCACAACAGTATTATGGTTCATAAATTATCAAAGTTTAATAGAAGCGAAAGCTCCAAATAGAGATGGTAACAGGAGGAAAAATAGGGTATCAAAGTTTAACAAAAGTGAGAGTTTGGAATATCAAAGTGTTTTTTTATTATTATAAGGAAATGAACCCAAGATCATAGGAGCTATATTGGAATTTCTTATCCATCCGAGTCACCCGTAGTGGGTTGCGTTGGTGGATTTGATAGATGGGAAGTGCAATTTGAGATTTTTGAATCGAGGATGTGGATAAGGACCAAAGAGAGAGCACCTCGCTTTTGGCTTCTCCTATCATATCTTGTTCGTAAAAATTAAAACTAGAATCTTTTAACAATGATCATTAAGCACAATTCCAACAAACATCTTAATTGCTTTTTAAAAATTTTTGATATTTGATTATCAAACTACTATTTTTAGCAGCTTATATAAGTTGCTTTTATAAGCTGCTTTTCTTATCAACTTATTATAAGCTCCAACAATACAAGATTGGTCTTTAACCCCTCACTAACGTGTTGTCAAACGGGATCTGAGAGTGTGAGTGAAGTTGATGATCATAAAGGAGGAAAGGGTGCTACCGTCAACTGAACAAATAACGCATGAACGCTTTATCCTCCCTCTCTTTGCTCCCCACTTAGTTGAAAGTTTATTCTCATATAAGGAAAATCTTAACCATAGTAAAATTTTAATATGATACCAAATGTGAATAAAGATACGTGGGGTTACTAAAAAAGTGCTCAAACGTAGGGAGGGTTTGAGAAATTTACCTCAATTTTGATATACTCCCTTCAAGAGGTGTTTGGTTGGATGATAATAGAGTTGCAAGAGCAGTCATATTTATAAATATATTATTTGATTTGCAACTTTGTAATTCAAAAAGTCAAATGGACTGACATTTTGTAGGAAAAAAACTTGTAGCAAATATTAGAGTATAAAAAGATAAAAATAATTACATCTTATTAAATTATCTTTAATACAAATAGAAAAATCGTATACATCCAAATTTTCTTGTATGACAAAATTATATATCTTTTGCACTAATCGCTTTTAACTAAACACTCAATTTGCATTAGAAGTACATATCCTACAATGCAGTTGTGATATCTAAACAATGAATTTAATGTTCATTTTCTCGTGACAAATGCTACATGCAATTTGTTGCTTAAATATATATTGCAAAAATTTTAGCAAAACAAACAACCCTGAATTAGAATACACCGTGAACTTTACAAATCTAACATAAAATATAACATAAAACAACTAATCTTCAATGAGGTTCACGTTGTTATTGATAACTACCAAAACATCTTTTACTAGGGTATACACTAAAGCAAAACCAAATGACCTCAAAATTCACTAGAGCTTGCCACATAGGATTCCTCCTTCACAAATTTTTGACACGTGGACGTTAATCTAATCCGTCCAATTTTAAATAAAATTCCAAAAATCAATTTTAACCATTCAAAATTTCAAAAATCAAAACATATCTAAACCAAATATTTACACCATAACCAAAACCGAAATAATTTAAGAAATCTCGGATAAATATCTAAACCAAATATTTACATACTAAATAAACAAAACCGAGTATGTTTAAGAAATCTCGGTAATTAATGTTTTACAAAATCTCGGATAAATCATATCGAAACCAAATCTTTACATACTAAATAAATAAAACCTAATTTGATTAAGATTTTTGGGTATATATACTTACCGAATATAGTTTGTACATAAAATTGCCGATTTTTCAAAATTACCTCCATTCTCGCTTTTTAAATTGAAAAACGAAAATATATGCATTTAGAATTATATAACGCTGAATTTTCATTTGTAATATTTTATGTTTTTGAAAATTTTTTATATTATTTGTTGTTATACTTTCAGATTTTGATTAATGTTTTGATGTTATAGGTACGCAATCTATGTTTTCAAGAGAAATCACGCAATGATAGATTAAACGAGGTAATTAATTAACTTTTAGTGAACTACTTTCAAATTTTTATATATTTTGAATAAATTTTAGTTGTTATTTGTATATTACTTTTTTATTTATTTTTTAGTTATTTATAATTTTTTGATATTTCTAGAAATTTCATTAATTTTTTCGTTGAGTGCAAAATGCAATGACCAATTCCAATCAAATCATTCTTTTATATTTAATTTTTAAAAATTTTGTTTTGTTCAAAATATTCGGTTTTCCTATTTCATTTTGGATATTTAAATATTAATTTTAAATAATGATTTTCGGTTTGTTTGAATATATTTTCAAAAATATGTTTACAATAATTCAATTATGATTTTGGTTTTTGAAATAAAAATATTGTTGTAAATTGTTTAAATATTTTGAATTTGTTCTAATTTTCAGAAAATACATTGTGTAAATATTATTCAGTTTTTAATTAATTTATATTATTCGGTTTTTATATTTTGAATAATTATGTATCTTTGTTACAGAAAAATAAGGATTTTCCAATTAACCCAATATTTATTTAAAATTGTTATATTTATTTAAAGTAAGTTTTTCTTATTTTTGTATTAATTGTTAATTGTTATCACATTTTTTCATTTAAATTAAGAAAATTACTAATTGTTGTTATATATATTTTTGTATTAATTGTTGTTATATTTTATGATTTGTAATATTTTCAGATTAATATTTGTTTATATTAACTATTGTTATATTTTTAATATTTACAATTAAGTTTTTAATTGTTGTTATATTTTCTAATGTATTAATGTTTTTAATTGAATAGTTTTTTAAATTTCTAATGTATTAATGTTTAAAAGTTTAAAAGTTTTGATTTTTAGACAATTTATATTACTTGGCTTTTATATTTTCTGAATATTTATATATTTTTATTATTGAAAAATATGGATGTTTTAATTAACCAAATATTTATTTAAAATTGTTATATTTATTTAAATTAAGTTTTTGTTAATTGTTAATTGTTATATTTTGTCACATTTTTTCATTAAAAGTAGGAAAATTACTATTTTTGTTACATATTTTTGTATTAATTGTTGTTATATTTTCTGATTTGTAAATATTTTTGGATTAATATTTTTACATATTAATTGTTGCTATATTTTAAATATTTACCATATAACTGTTATTCATTTTTAATTAACATATATTATTCGGTTGTTATATTTTTGAATATTTATGTATTTTTATTACTGAAAATATTAATTTTAATTAACTGAATATTTATTTAAAATAATATATTTATTTAAATTAAGTTTTGGTCATTTTGGTACTAATAGTTAATTGTTATCACATAAATGGCTGTTATAATTTCTGATTTGTAAATATTTTGAGATTAATATTTTTAATATTAATTATTGTTATTTTTAATATTTACAATTTAGCGTATTAATTCATGTTATATTTTATGATTTATTAATATTTATTTTAAATTGTTATATTTTTGAATTAGTAAATATTTACAATTTAGTGTATTAATTGATGTTATATTTTAAAAATATTAATATTTACTTTAAATTGTTATAATTTCGATTTATAAATATTTAAATGTTTTTATAATTTCAATCAATTCTTAATTATTTTAAAGAAAATTTCTGAAATTAATATATTTCATTTAATGTAAGATTTTCATTTTGACTAAAATAGTTAAATTTGTTAAAATAATTTGAAAATTTTGCAATGAAATATTTTTGGTAATTTTTAAAAGAATCTCTAGAAAATTACTAAAATAATTTTTAGATTTGATTATTTACAATAATATCTTGATAAATCTTTAAAAATATCGGATTTATAAAAAACTTAAAACCGAAATCTATAACTACTAAAAATACCTTTTATAAATTGCCAAAATTTATAAACGGAAATAATTGGTGAATCAATTTATTTAAAATTAGTTAAATAGTTTTGTAAAGTTATTTTAAAAATATCTTACTAATTAACCGAATATACTCAAAGTTAAATAATTGAATAGAATTTTAAAAAATGTATTCTAATTATTTCGGATTCTTATCAAAATTACGAAAAATACATAAACCAAAATAATTTTGTTAATCTTTGAAACTTTAATCAAATATTTCATTAAATAGTTTTTATAATGACACTGTACTTATTTTGATTTTTAAATACTTACCAAAAGTAGATAAACCAAAATAATTATGGATTGGGTTGATTTATAATTAGTAAATAATTTTGGTAAGTTGCTAATAAAAATCTCTTAAAATTTTCTAAAATAATTTTCAGATTTAATTATTTAGAATGATATCTAAAATCTATAATTACCGAATAATATCATTTATTAATTACCAAAAATTTTAAAAGGAAATAAATAGTGATTCAGTTTATTTATGATTAGTTAAATAATTTTGGTAAGTTAATTAAAAACATCTAACTAATTAACCGAATATACTTTTCTTAATCATGATATATAATTACGAATACAGTTTAACTAATTTTGGTAAATAATTTCGGGATTATGTTAAATATGGATGGTAAGATATTATTGTATTTGGTTAATTTTAGATATCTTAAATAAACGAAATCTTGATATACACTTACTGAATATATTTTATTTATTTTTGGTAAAACTTTCGGTAATTATATTTCGGTTATAATTAGAAATATTGATATTTCGGTATAAATACTTACCAAATATAATTAGAAATCTTGATATTTGGTTATTTTAGTTAAATTAGTTAAATTGGTAAGTTATTTTAAAAATATCTAACTAATTAACCGAACATACACAAAGTTAAATAATTGATTAGAATTTTAAAAGAAATGTATTCTATTTCGTTTTATATCAAAATTACCAAAAATATATAAATCAAAATAATTTGTGTAAATCTTTGAAACTTTAACTAAATATTTCGTTAAATATATTTTTCTAATGATAATGTATCTATTTTGATTTTTAAAAACTTGCACAAATTAGTTAAACTAAAATAATTATGGATTCTGTTGATTTATAATTAGGTAAATAATTTTGTTAAGTTGTTAATAAAAATCTCTAAAAATTACTAAAATAATTTTCAGATTTGATTATTTAGAATAATATGTTGGTATGTTTTTGAAAATATCGGATTTTTAAAAATTTAAAACAAAATCTTTAATTACTAAATAATATCTTTTATAAATTACCAAAAATTTAAAACGAAATAGATAGTGATTCAGTTTATTTAAAACAAGTTAAATAATTTTTGTAAGTTAGTTAAAAATATATAACTAATTAACCGAAATTATATTCAAAATTCATGATATATAAAGACCGAATATAGATTAACTAATTTTGGTAAATAATTTCGTAATATGTTAAATAAGGATAATTTTGGTAAGTTAGTTAAAAATATATAACTAATTAACAGAAATTATATTCAAAATTCATGATATATAATTTCAGAATATAGTTTAACTAATTTTGGTAAATAATTTTCGGATTATGTTAAATAAGGGTGGTAAGATATTATTGTATTTGGTTAATTTGAGATATTTAAAATAACCGAAATATTGATATATACTTACCCAATAAATTTTAACTAATTTTGGTAAATAATTTCACATTATGTTAAATATGGATGGTAAGATATTATTGTATTTGGTTAATTTTAGATATCTTAAATAAACGAAATCTTGATATACACTTACTGAATATATTTTATTTATTTTTGGTAAAACTTTCGGTAATTATATTTCGGTTATAATTAGAAATATTGATATTTCGGTATAAATACTTACCAAATATAATTAGAAATCTTGATATTTGGTTATTTTAGTTAAATTAGTTAAATAGATTAGTTATATAGATTAGGCATAATTTTTTAAATAATTTAATTTTAGAAATTTTGAAGTCATTTGGAAGTTAATTTTAATATATATCATTTAAAGATTTTAGGTTTGTATATCTTTTGGAAGTTAATTTTGATATTTTAAAGAAAATAAATTGTTTAATATTTTCAAAAATTTTTAATTTTTTAATTTCAGTTTATTAAAAATATTTAAAATTTTTCTTAAAAATATATTTTTGTTTTTGACCTATGGTGATTTTGTATTTTTTAAGATAGTTGTGAAAATTTATTTTTACACCAAATTTAGTACTAACATTGAGGTTAAATAATTTCAAAACTTTATTAAATTTCAAATTATGAAATTTATGTTACCAAATTCAAGTTACTAAATTTATGTATAATTGATTCATATTTTATGTAACCTAATAGAAAAAATCTTACATTACTTAAATTACCCAATTTAGATCACGACCTATTTTTCAAATTATTTTCAATTTAATACGAATTTTAAAATATATTAATTTAAAAATTTTCAAAAATAGAAATAATGAGATTAATGAAATCTAAAAATTATCCAATTTAGATTGTGTCCCTATTTTTCAATTTTAATTGCAATTTTGAAATGAATTAATTTCAAAAATTTTCAAAAATATTAATTATTATGAGATTAATGAATACCTAAAATAATTTGAATTTTCTACTTTTTAAATAGTTCTGAAATTTTATTTTTATTCACGGTTTTCTATTTTAATAATTTGTGATATTAATTTGATTTTTTATTTTTATTTTAAATAATTCGGAAATTTTCTCTTTTTGAAATTATTTAGTTTTGGAATTTCAAATTTTAATTTCGATTTTATAATTTTTAAGATAGTTGTCAAATTTTAATTTTATACCAAATTTAGTACTAATTTTGATGTTAAATAATTTCAAAACTTCATTGAATTTCAAATTACAAAATTTTGTTACCAAATTCAAGTTACTTAATTTATGTATAACTGATTCATATTTTAAGTAAACTAATAGAAAACATTTTACTTTAGTCAAATTATCAAATTTGGATCGTGTTCCTATTTTTCAAATTATTTTGAATTTTATACCAATTTTGAAATAAATTAATTGCAAAAGTTTTCAAAAATAGTAAAAGGAGATTAATAAATATGTAAATTAATTTGAATTTTTATTTTTATTCCAAAACTATATATATATATATATATATATATATATATATATATATATATATATATATATATATATATATATATATATATATATATATATATATATATATATATATATATATATATATATATATATATATATATATATATATAGTTTTGAATTTAAAAATTTTAAATTTAAACAAAATATCAGTTTATACTAAAATTATTCCTATTTTCATTTATTTTTAATTTGATTTAAATATTATGATTTTTGGAATTTTGATAATTTTTGGATTTTTCTGAAATATGAAATTATCTATTTAATTTTCCAATAACAAATTAATATAGGATATTTTTCATTTTTTAGGCTTTGATTTACCGTTATTTTTAGATTTTATATCATATAAAAGATATAAATAAAATATCTTTTAGATGTAAAATTTATTGACGGATCCCACATATATCTAAATTTTTATTATCTGATAGAAGTAAATTTTAAAAATATGATTTACCTATATTTTATTATTTTAAGATATATTGCATACGTTTATATTTTTATTTCCCTCTATTTTTAAATTTTAAATGGATATAGAAGCTATATTATATGTGCAAATTTATTTTTCATAACTTAATCAAGATATTATTGTTGACTTGAGATCTAATAAAATACTAACTTTCATAATTTTTTCATATTTACAAAAATAAAATTCTCCCTTGTATGTTTGATTATTAGTCAAATTTGTTTTGGTAACTAAATCTATTAAATTATAAATAATTTTAATAGATCATATGCTTAAATATCAGATTATATTTGGATTTTATTCAAAAATATATATAATTATATAAAATATAGCATAAGCATAATTAATATAGGATATTCCTGAAATATTTAATATTTGATTTACTTATTATTTTCAGATTTTATAACATATAATTATATAAAATATAACAAATTTTAAACTAATATCGTATATTCTAGGTATCTTTTGTTAATATTGTTTTGGAGTTAAAATTTATTATTGGTAACATAATTATTAAAAATAGATTTGTTTTAACTTATAAAACAAACTGTTCCCTCTCTTTTTAAATTTAGAAAATAATTTAGTTTGTTAACTAATTTGTTATATTTTTCATTTCAAAACCAAATGTTTATTGAAATTGAAATATTTTTAAATTATTAATTATTTGAAATTTTATAATTATTTTATAAATATTCATAAAATAAATATTATTTAACATAATCCTAAAGATACAATATCCCCCTCTCACCCCTCCTTTTTCTTTACCTCTACACTTGATGGGTCCTCAACTATTCTTCCAAAAAAAAATTCACAAAATAATTTTTGTTCTTTTCATGAATTTAAATAATTTTTAATATTATTTTTCAGGATAATTCTTTGATGAGTTTAGATAAGACCAATAAGCTATAATTTTTCGCTCTTTTCATGAATTCTTAATAGTTTTTGCTCTTTTTCAAACTATTAATTTTATTTTGGTTTTAGGATCAAGAGATATTTGCAATTGGGGCTCTTCTCTTGACTTTGAACACTCATGGTATTTATCTTACTTTTCTTTATTTTATATCATATCATTTTAATATAATATAATTGTATCAGTTTTAAAATAATGGAAAAAATAAAGAGGATGAAATTTTAGAGATTTAAATTATTTGAGAACTATTTGGATAGGATCTCTTGATTGATTTTATTTCAAAAATCTAACATTTTACTAAATTTATTTAGTTTAATTAACTAATATCCAATTTTATCCTTGATTTCAATTAATTCGATTTGTTTCTGTTAAATTTTTATTATCCTAAATTTTATTCTCAATTATTAATGAATCTCTGCTTAATGAAAGTTTCTAAATATTCGAATTTTCTCTAATTATTTTTTTATATTTTTAGAACTCAATAAAATGTGTTTTAGAATTATAAATTGAGCCTCTTTCTTGATTAAACTCTAGGTTAGAATTTACACTTTTGAAAGTCTTTAAATATTTCCCTTTGCTAGAATTATTATTATTTTTTACTTTTTATAATTAATGTTTCATAACAAATATCTAACTGGATATCTCATAACAATTGTTAGAAATTAGTGGATTCTTTTTGATATATAACAAATATCAATATCATACCAGATTAAACATAAATTTGACCTACTTGGATTTGAACTAAGAAAACTTCTAGATTAACCTTTTTAAGTTGAAAAATTACAATAAATTCAATCAAGTTTATTTGGATGTAATATAGGTCATAGAAATCAAATGAAATAGGCATACAATAATAAAATTAATAAATACATGACTATACATTCATATTATTGCATAAAATAAATAGAAAAAGACAAGTATAATTAAACATAAAGTAAATACCATACAAAACTAGAAAACTAATAAGATAAAAGTCAGTTTGTTGTAGTAAATGTATTTTTGGTGTTCTTAGAATTATTTTGAGTTGCCTTTTCCATTTAAAATAACACGTAAATAGATAAAATGGAAATTACATTAGATATAAGAAAATTCATAAAAATAACTACCAATTAAAAATTAATTAGTGCAGAAATATAACTAGCATAATTATCATATTTATTAATACGATTTTAATTATGATTTATTATCTTTTAATTTTTAACTTTATTATAATTTCCGTGCAATGATATATTTTCAAACCTCAACGGGGTGGGTGAGAGTGGGGTTCACGTGTTTCGAAGGGGGTTGAATCGTTAGAAATTTAAAATTATATTAGAATGAGAGTGATGAAACGCGATGAAATATAGATGAATTATAATAAGACCGTGCTTAGCACGGGCTAAAACACTAGTACTTATTATAAGACATCTGTTATATAGTTCTCCAATAGTTTAAGTTGTTATTTCTGCCGATTCCAAAGCTTGTGATTATCGTTCTCATGAAAATAATCTATAGTCCCCTAACAGTCGTTGTTTCGTTGTTAGTTTTGGTGAACTTTTAAAAAATAAAAAAAATAAAAAAAAATAAATATAAAAATTCTGGATTCGGTCTCGGGCTTTACGATCTCAGTCAAAACCCGACCCGTTTCGAGCCCTATCTAAACCCCAGCAGTCTCTCCGCCCAAAAACATCTTCACCCGCCATGGCTCTCCCTCTCTCATCCTCCATCTTCCCCTCTGCGTCAACTACATCCCTCCCTTTTACAAAGACCCCCTCGAAACTTTTTCCCTTTACATTCTCCCCCCAAAACAAATTTTTTTTCACACGTCGCGCTCTCCCCTCTCTCAAGGCGACGCTCGCCGTTGACTCCCCTCCCGCCGCCGACGCCGGCGGCGGAGGAACGGGGAGAGTGCTGCTGGAGGTGAAGGATCTGAGGGCTGTGGTCACGGAGTCGAGGCAGGAGATCTTGCGTGGTGTTAATCTCACTATTAACGAGGGCGAGGTATTGAGTTTTGGATAGTTTGATTTGATTAGGATTTTTGATTTTTTGTTGAAGTAATGGTTTTTGATGGAATTGGATTAGGTTCATGCGATTATGGGGAAGAATGGATCAGGGAAGAGTACGTTCTCAAAGGTGAGTTTTCTTTTTCTTTTTGATTGATATGAGGTGTCTGTTGATATTTTGAGTGTTTTAATTTGTTCAAGTGGGTGGATTTGATCAATTTGTGGCTTTGATTGCTAGGAGAAGTGATTGGACTTCTCTTTTACACTAAGAGATTAGATAATAAATGTGTTTATTGGCAGGAAATTAGCTCCTAGCGAGGATAAAATGATAGAGAATTGTTTGAGATGATTGGTCATGTGCAATGGAGTTCATTAAATGCACCAGTTGAGAGAAGTGATAGGATAATAATTTTATAATTAACGAAGAAAGCAAAAACTAGATATAGGCCTAAAGACGCCGCTAAGAAGAATATGATAATGGTTAACTTAGTGAAGGAGTTAGGCTAGGAACTGAGTGGGGTAGTAGAATTCATATAAGCTGACCCTTAAAGTTTGGGATAAAACGCTTTGCTGTTCTTGTTGTTGGTTATTTTACAAAAAAATTGTGAATTCTTGATAGTAAATCTATATCGACCATCGTAGGAGCTGAATCTGGTTTCAGAAAACAGGCTCACACGGGCTTTCTCTAATGAAACATCCCAGAGTTAAGATGATTTTATATTTTGAGAATGTTTTTTGGCTTTTGCCTAGGACCTACATGATTTAGGTGGATTCCATTATGAACTGTACCTATAAGAGTTGTGTGTGCCAAACCATTTGGAGTCATGTACACGGTAGAAAGATATATAGGAGGTCCTCATTGCTGATTGACAGTTTTTGGAATTAGCACTGCTGATCTGTCCATAATTTCTTAAGTAGTCTTACCAAGGGAGCCTATCTTATGAAGACTTTTGGAGCCATGTGTTATAATTATGAAACTCGGGAAATTAAAAACCATAAAGAAATGTGCGCATGTGAAAAAGAATGTTTAGAGCACGTGCACAACATACACGCGAAGAGAGTGTCTGGAGATTGTGTGGCATTTACGAGAAATTGAATATAACATCAGTTGAGGGTTTTGTGTGTGTGTGTGCGCGCGCGCGCGTCCTTAGGGTTGGTTGTGGTGGTTTGGAGATGTACAACAAAGACCAAAAGGGTATGTAATCTAAAAACACAATGTAATCCTAATTAAAGCTATTTCTATGACTATGATAGAAAGGAAAAAAAGGAGTTTGAGTTTAGGCTTTAAAGAAATTAGTAAGCTGCTAGTTCATCTGAAGAGATTGCAGTTATTAAAGTTGAAGGAAAGAAAAGGATTCAAACAGCCAGCTCTAGCGAACTGAGTCGAAACTCTTTGTTTCTTGTGCATATAGTCTGCTTTTGTCCATTCCGATGCAGGATTTGCTTCCTTGGACAAAAGTATAAGTAATCTGTACAAAATGCTGACAGAAAATGTTGCTGAAGTTACATGTGAAGGCAATTTTAAGGAACATGCCATCTCTCATTGGCTTTCCTAAATGTCTGTGATCAAAATTTTCAAAGGCGAGACTTCTATTTCATTCCTACATTGCCTCACATCTCCATGTCAGTGTTACATTGTTTTTCAGTTACCTCATTGATCAATTTGAATTTCACGATATTTTTTCTACGACCTTTTAGATTATTATAGCTCAACACTTTGTATTTGCTGCACCTCATCGAAGGCATCAAGTAAATCATATTGTCAAGTTTACCTAGCTTTACAAAGTGCTGAATGAGGCCTTATTTATTGCAGGTTCTTGTTGGGCATCCAGATTATGAAGTAACAGAAGGTACTGTTGTCTTCAAAGGCGAAAACCTGCTTGAACTGAAGCCAGAGGAGAGGTCTCATGCTGGTCTCTTCATGAGTTTTCAGACCCCAGTTGAGATACCGGGTGTGAGCAACATGGACTTTCTACTTATGGCAGCCAATGCTAAAAGGAAAAAACATGGGCAACCAGAGCTATCTCCTCTTGAGGTGTGCATAAAGTTCTCCAATTTGGCTTTCTATCCCTGTTACATTAACTGAAAGGAGAAATTTTCAAAACCGACCACTTGAGAAATTAAACAGCAAAAACGACCGCATGCAAAAATATTAACGGTCGATTTTGCTGCAAGGTAGGCTTTTGATTACACGGGACTACTAGTCCCGTGTAATTAAGCCCAGCTAACCCACAATTAGGCATGGATTAATCCCTAACCTAATCCATTCATATCTTTCATCAAACTAAACTCTAACCTAATCCATCCATATCAAAATTAAATCCCAATTTCATCATATCACTCATCAATTTCACAAATTGGAAAAAAATTGCACCAAAAATTGAAAACTTCACCTTGAAAATGTTGTGAGCGACAGAGGGCGTTCGGCCTCGGGTGCGATCGGCGGTGGCCTTGGGTGCGGGCGGTCGGCGGCTGGTGCTTGTGCGGGCGGGCGGCGGCGGAAGATTGTAAACGACGGGCTGGGCACGAAGAGAGAGAGAGAGAGAGAGAGAGAGAGAGAGGTAAAGAGTAAAGTGAATGAAGAGAGAGAGAGAGAGAGGTCACGGGAGTTTTTATGAGAACGTGAAGAGAGAGAGGGGGGGTCACGGAGGTGGTTAAGAACGCAAATTACATGGGACTAGTAGTCCCGTGTAATCAAAAAAGACAACCAATTGCAAAATCGATCGAAAACGGTCGATTTTGCTTATTAATTTTCCATGCGGTCATTTTGCTGTTTAATTTCTCTAAGTGGTCGATTTCGAAAATTTCTCCTAACTGAAATTCAATTTTCTTCTCTTTTTGAAATTGTGGAATTCTGAATGCTGTGTCATGCATTCCTTGGCCTTGCATCTAATTTTGGTTCACTGAACTCTGATTCTGCTCCAATCATGGTTCTTTGTGGACACATATAAGAGTTTAATTGCTGATAGCAACACATGTTTTTGTTTCTATGGGTGCAGGAAGTTTATAATTCATGAGTAGTTTTTCTCTTCTTTTTCCTTGTTTGCATAAAGGCCATATCCTGGTCTTGAACCTAGTACCTCCCACGATCCAAACCCACACTTTAACCAGGCCTCAGGTTCATGAGTTCCAATTATTTAATGGTAACGGGTAATATTTTCCCAAGGAGAGTAGAATTAAATTTAATTGATGTTATCAACTTCTCCTATTTGTGCCACATAGCATTCTTTTCTATGCATTACATCCTTCTATTGATTAAGTGGCATAAAAATAGTAATGGGTGAAGTTGGTGTTACAAGATCATCTAAATTCTATTTTTAAATTAAAGCATACATGTGTACTTATTGCAATTTGCATCACAAAATTCCTCACTTTTTTAATTTCTTTTTGTGATACACCCTTTAGATTTCCAAGTAGAGTTCTTTTTGCTTTTTTCTTGATTCTGATACAGAAAGCCCACTTTGTTGTGATTGATCTGTCCAAAAGACTTGTAATTAGCACAACAGAGGAGAAACCCCTACTAGAGTGGACAAACACATATGACTATCTCTCCATCCTTTAATACCAGGCGGTGGACAAAATTTTATCTTTTTGCCTCTTTCATGTGGTCTTTCAGCATCCTGTTTGAACCAGTTTCAAGTCACAAGTCTGACAAATTTCTCATATATAGTTGGAAGCTTCGTTTGTTAATTGTTTCCCTCATCTTAACGTGCATAATTTCCTAGAAATGGCCTGAATCTAATACCTAATAGATAACCTGGAGATCATTAATAACTTTTATCCGTCAATTTAATGTAAGAGAGATGAAGACAAGGTCAATTTGGAGTTCTTTGTACCCCCAACCCAAAAAAAACACACACACACACACACCCCCACCACGACCACCGCAAAAAACAGGGGTTTGTGCACGGAGCTGACATTGCATTACTATTGAAATCAGTAGGACACGATTAATTATTTCTGAGACCAACAAGAAATTATACATCAATACACAAGGAAAATGGTTTTGAGAGTATAATACGAGTTTGTAATTTGGATACAATTTATATTCTATCCTTTATCTCATGTGTAGAATATAAAATTTTAACCTATAGTATGAATCATATATTGCTTTCTTTCATTTGGTGTAAGGTCATGTAATTTAGCTTGAGTTGTTTGCTTTGTGTAGTTGACTGTCACATAATCAGCAATCTACTTTCTACTTCTGCAGTTTTTTGGTTACTTAAGTCCCAAACTGCAAGCTGTGAACATGGATTCAAAGTTTTTAAACAGAAATGTAAATGAAGGGTTCAGTGGTGGCGAAAAGAAGCGTAATGAGATTTTGCAACTTGCGGTATGAATTCTGTAACTTTTTGATGAACTAAAATTCTTCTGCTAGATTATAGGAAAAGGTATTTATTTCTTACATTAGTATTCTATTAATTGCGATTTTGCTTTATCGGGCATGATTGCCTTCTCGGAGAACCTGAAATAATCTTTACTAGATTTATTTTAGAGCATCAAATAAATCTAGTCTATAAGGTGGCATTTCAATGTTGTTTGTCTGTTCTTTGTAATCAATGGTGCTCAAAATTGCTTCCCTTTGTGTCATGAGGTTTCAAGTCTGTTCATATCAATGTAACCTAATACAAAATTTGAGTGAACCCTTGCAAGTTACTGAGTTTCTACTTATTTGGTAAATACAAGGTTAAAAACATTGTGGACAATTGATGGGTGAATATAATAAACACTATCAAACAGTGACGGAGTGATTTAGTTGTTACTTCAACTTGGCCTGAGTCAAAACATGACTTAAGAACAGTTGTCCTCCAACCAAATACCCCTCCAACGACTTCTCTTTAGAGCAACTGAGTTTTTCAACTCTTCTTGCTATCCTAGCTATTTAATGATGTGGACTTATCCTTTTCTTTTTTGTCAAGGGTTTTTCTCCATGCAGAGCCTCTTCAAGTCCCACACAAATACTTGTTTGCTCATCTGATACCTAGGACTTTGGTAGTGGAACATGTGCTTAAATATTTCTTAACCACAGTCTTCCAATTAAGTGTATGTTCTCTGTTTAATAGGCTACATAAGAAGAGAGAGGTAGAGGTCCAATGGAGTTTCTGTCGGGCATAACCATAAATTTGAACCAAGTCATCCATGTTTCGACAACACCACCCTGACAACAACCCTATTTGCTCCAATAAAAAGTTCATGTGAACTCAATGAAGTCACGAACAAATGGGTGCTTCTTCCTGAATATCAAAACAATATTGTTCAACTGAGTCTACTTCTTAGGGCCTGTATTAATGGTGCTATTTTTTAGTAAACCCAACTTCCCAGTGCTTTGATATTATTTTTGAGTAAGCTCAACTTAGCTCAAATTTAATTTCTTATATTCCATAATCTTCATACATTGTCGATCTTGGAAATGCATATTCCACTCAGTGATTTGATTCTTTCTTTTTGTATTTTTGTGTTTTATGTTGTTATACAGCTCATCCTATGAGCATAGCTGATTTTTCAAATAATCTTTTGATTGACGTTTACACTACTATCTTCAGGTTTTGGAGGCAGAATTGGCTATTTTAGATGAAATTGATTCTGGTTTAGATGTTGATGCACTTCAAGATGTTGCCAAAGCAGTGAATATGCTTTTGACACCTCACAATTCCATATTGATGATCACTCATTACCAACGGCTGCTGGATTATATCAAGCCGAACTATGTACATATAATGGTAAGACTCGGAACTGACGGATAAAATGCTAATTTATTTAATACTGGGTTTCTTCGTTGTCAAAGTTACAATTATCTTCTTAACTTGTGTAATAGCAAAGCGGCCTGTTAAGAAACTGTATACTATGGTTTCCTCCACCGCCATTTGTATGTGTGCAACATATAATTTTTTGGACCAATTTTTTTCTCCATTATAATTAAAAAGTAACAAGTATGTTTTTGGACTTTCTCCTGAGATTATTGTCTGCTTTGAAGTGGTTGCTGATGAAAAGGGTTACACTTTCTCTCACTAAGTACTAGTTATGTCTGTGCTGGGAGTATTTTGAACTACTTGTATTACGTGCTTCTTCATTAGTCTAATAAGTATTCTATTGAAAAAGTAATAAATCACAGTTTGTAGAATACTAAGCATATAAATTCCTATGTTTAGGAGAATGGCGACATTATAAAGACAGGCGACAGTTCACTAGCAAAACTACTTGAGAAGGAGGGCTACAAAGGCATATCTGAACAGTAGAACAGGTAAGAAGAATCATCCTTTTCTTTGATTACTTCCTAATCTCTGTTTATTATCTATACTACTATATTAAAAACTTTGTGAGGGTGGAAAATATTTTGAAAGAAAGGAGGAATGTCCTCCAAATCTACTAAAGACATGAGGGCAGTTTTGTCATTTCACATGAATATTAAATCCTTCACAATTCCCTATGTACCATCTCTCTTATACACAAGTAATTCAAAATACTTGAGCACGGGCAATTTTGTCATTTCACATGAATATTAAATCCTTCACAATTCCCTATGTACCATCTCTCTTATACAGAAGTAATTCAAAATACCTAAGCACATTCCCTCGCTAGCAAACAACACAATAACTTTGAAAGTAAACATTCTATTAAAAGATACAAACCTTTCAATTGAAAATTAAAAATAAAGTAAAATGATGCGATTACAATTATTAAACCTAGGAATCTCAGAATTTCAAGAGGAAATTTTGTATAAATTCAAACTAAAGGTTTTTCCTAATCATTATACAGTTCTTAGGATAGAATACAATGGTGAACACAAGTAATAAAGTGTCTGTTTAATTAATAAATAAATCTTTGAAAATTATAACTTTCAAAAACATAAAATGATGGACTCAAGTATAAAATTAAAGAAATGACATTAACATTTATAATTATAAATTAAAAATATATAATTTATTTTATTTTAAAAATCTAGATTATATCTATCCATTTCTTCTTGTTTAATATAAAACTTTTGAAAAATGTTTTAATATCCGGCACGTGCATTTGCACGTGCAAAGCTTCTAGTCTCCTATTAAAAGATTGAAATTTCTTTTTCATCCCATGCATAATATATATGATATGATTTCTCATGACACATTATTCTAATTTGCAAACTTCAGAAAATTGGATTGAGGGAGCAAGCACATTCTAGAGGGAAAGCATCAGCTCATTGTCAACTATTTAACAGGTTAAAGCAAAGATTTTTGAAGTCTGCCTGTTTTTTCCCTGGCTGCTCGCTGAAGCTGGATGGTAATATGTGGGAGATTTTCTGTTGTATATCCTGTAACATCACCTTTGATCTTGCTGCATTTTGCTAGGCATCAATTTTTTGCCTATGCTTTGTTGAAAGAGAGTTAGATATAAGTCTACGTCGCATAGGCTGAACTTGTTTTCTGAATATTTCATCATACTCTGCAAAATATTCAGCGATACCTTGAAGCCAGGTTTATCTGTACTTAACATTATTATTATTAGTGCAAAAGTGAGATAATAAGAAGTAGCAGTTGCTACTTCCCGTGCAGTTGCTTTGTGTGTTGGGTTTATATTTTCGCTCGCATAAACTTTTGGCATGGTGTAAATAGTCAAGTATCTGCTATTGGAGTAGAGAAGTGTGTTGCTCAGATAACTCTCTTTGAGTCAGAGATTGATAAGACAGAGGTTGGCTTGATTAATATGCATTTGGTTTGGTTTTATCTGTGTTGGTTCTATTATAGCTTCTATGGATGCTTTCATTATCAAAAGCTCTCAAAATTTTTGCTAACACTGTTATTGAAATGTCAAGATACTGGGCAAGCCTTTGTTACTGTTAATGCACTGGTCCTTATTAATTATTGTGAAATTTGAAATATGGAGGTAATGAAGTGGTGAAGGGCTAGTGAAGCCACGTGGCTACAAGGCTTCCTTTACCCTTGCTGTTCTATTAAATCAAAGAGCAATCTAACTTTGATTTAGCCTATCTTATACCCTTTCGATCCGTACAAAGTTCTTCCGCATTCAGATTTTTCTCCAAATTCTGCGATTAAAACTGGAGCATTTCTTGATGTTGATGCATAAGCTGAGGTTACATTGGAGTTAAGTCCTCTCCTCCTCTCCTTTCTTAGGGGAAAAACATCCAATGTATACATTTGAATTGCATGTGTTTTATGCCTTGAAGAAATTGTACTAGTTTGGTTACATGTTACATGAGAAATGCTAGTCACAATCGCGAGTGCACTCACACTGGCCGGGACATGTGCGCCTCTGTGAACATGTGGACACATGTCTCGCTACGCTGTCACGATGCGGCTCGTGACTATAGCAAGCACCTCCATGTTACATAGCTTCAAGGAGTGGTCAAAACGGGCCATGCATGAACTTCACATGTTTCATTCTTTTCTCAACTTATGCAATAAAATCAATTTAAGGGTCAATGTACTTCAAAATGAAAGCAATTCATAAAAAAGAAAAAAGAAAAAATCTTGCTTTATGTTGTGCATTTTCGTGGCAGGTAACTTTTGTCTTTTGTTTTAAATAAATAACGATCATATTCTATGCTATATTATAGGATATGATAGGAAAAAAAAACTAGTTATGAAATTTTTTTTTTCGGGGAGAGCAAAGTGCGTAGTATATTATTTAGAAGTCGACCGTGTCGGTTTGATATGTTTGTTGGGGTTAAGGTTTCGTACCGCCAAAACCTTTCTGGCGTTCAAGTTAGTGATTAACAGGGGAATTATCATAATCTAAAATACTGAAGATACTTATTAGAAAGAAATGAGTTAACTTATCTTTTATAAATCTTATAAAGATGGAACCACTTCTCTCGCTTGAGGTTATAAGACAAGTCGTGATGTGATAGATTGGCTCCGTCAATCACCAATATTTTGCATGAACAACGAAAGGGTAATCACATTCAGATCGCTAAGCAAATGATAGTTAATCATGCCTAGGAAGGATTTCATGATAGGGGGTAATGTTAGCGATACCACAATTTCTTTATTACTTTTGTATTACCACTTTTTTATTTGTTACAGAGTACAAAAGAGTTACGCCTTGCTATAAATTCTATATTACTTTTGTATTACCACTTTTTCATTTGTAAATATTTCGATCTATAATATATATCATGAGTAGGATGAGTTGCCCTGCTTTTTACCTTAAAAAATTTGTAATGACGGAGAGACTTCTGCAGGACTACCTCTTAACAGGTATAATAATTTTCGTATCCAACCCGATCCGAATGCACCCAAGGTTAAAAGCGGAATCGGTTTCCCGTAACGGGTTGGATCCGGGTCTAGACCCATAAACAAATCCAGCTACAATCAGGGGGTGTTTGTTTATATGAAAGTGAGAAAGTGACTCGCTTTTATCACTTTAGGTGTTTGTTTTATTGAAAGTACATATGAAAGTGAAATATAAAAATTGTGCGTAGGATTTAATCATATTCTACATCCCAGAAAGTCATAGATGTCATATGAAAGGAGTGGGGACCACTTTAATCAATTAGAAAATAATTTTTAATTAAATCTCTTCAATTTTTTTAAAAACAAATAGCACCTGATGATTTTTTTTCTTCTATAGACAATGCGTACCGATCTTTCAAAATTGCCTTTATTTTTTTAGACCTTTCTATATTAGTCCCTTGAATTCTTACTATTTGCTTCTTTGTCCTCAAATTACTACAATTGCTACAAAAAATATAAAATGTAAAAATAATATAACCATTAGACAAGTCTTGGATGGTAAGATAAAGAAAATTTTTACAAATAATTTATTTTTGTGAAACAAGTAATGGAGTAATTTTATCTAATGAATAACACTCACATTCAGTTCATCTATTTGTAGCTTCAAAAGACCATTAAAATATAATATGATTTTATAATAAGAAGTAAATAAAATGATATTGTCACTTCATCTTTACTTTTCTAGTTTCAAAATAATTTGAGCTTTAATAATGACGTATTTGACTACGTCTGATGTGGATCTGACTACCACTGTAAAAAAAGTGACTTTCACGTTTTCAATTCACTTTCAAACAGCCAAACACCCCCTCACCTCCGGTAAACTTACCTCCCCTCCGCGGTCCCCACCTAAAAATTCAACCGCCAAAAGCAGCGAACAAGAACACGACACAATTCCCTTTGTTCTGTTCCCGCAATTGGAAACCCTAATCACTTTCAATCTCGATCCATCTCATCTCTTATCCGATTCCCTTCTCTTTTTTGTGGTTAGAGGCATCCGATCCGATTTAATCAGAAAATTTTGGGAGCAGAAAGAAAACCCTAATTCTTCCGACTCCGAATCGAGAGGGAAACGATGAACGACGCCGATGTATCGAAGCAGATCCAGCAGATGGTCCGATTCATTCGGCAGGAGGCCGAGGAGAAAGCCAACGAGATCTCTGTCTCTGCTGAAGAGGTTTTTTCTTTTTTTAATTTGAATTATTTCATGCTTTTATGATCTGAGTCTAGTGTCATATCGTCAAAATTGGGTTTTTTTGTGATTTTTAGGCGATTGATTATGGTTTTTAACGTGGGCTTTGGCCAAAATTGTAGTTTTGATTTCTTTCTGTTGTAATGAAAATCTATATTGCTGTTTATGAAAACCTAATGGCTTAATCCGTAAATTTTATATTACGATTAAGGAGAGATTACATTATGTGGGCAATGAAGCGTATTTACGGCCAGGTTATGCATGAGGTTACTAGGACACATTAATCATTTGGGATTTGGCAAGCAAGCCTTGTGATTGGGAGCGATTTTTCGCACAATTATGGGGTTGTTCATTTTATATCCCATGAATAGAATAGGGATTTCTTTCCTGCTAATCTTTGACTGTTGGGAAGGCTGAAAGTGAAGAGGCAATGGAACCCCTGGAATCTTGATGCCGTATTCTGAAGTCATGAAAACTGGATCTTTGCCATTTACGGTAAAGCTTTGTGCATCTGATTCCCTTCCTAGACCTTGCAATTGCTGGAACCTCATAAACAGGTTTCGTCAATAGTCCTTGAACTGTATAAAAAATTTGCCTTTGAGGTCAATGTGTTGATATATAGCTGTTGCTTATTCCTGATCCATATAAGTCTGTGTGTAGAAGGGCCCTGCCAGAGATACTTTAGGCTTGAGAAAGTATCTATGGGAAATGCATGCAGGCCTCTTTCCAGAGTAGACACCTACTGAGTAACCGAGTTTTGAATTTACAATATAACGACCTGGAGTCCCTGTGGGATATGTAAGATGGGAAAGGCTCAATCTAGGTTCTCAAATAGATAGCTCGTTTGTTGTGCTAAACCAGGAAAAAACATTAGGTTCAGGAAGTGTCGCAACACCTTAGGAAACTTTTCTAGGAGTTATAGGTTGATATAACTTCAGTCTGAAGCAACTTAGATATGAAATATGATAGGTACTAAGTTATATATGAAAACATTCACTTGAAAAAAGTCATAATAAATGAAGGTTATGTAAATATAAGTTTTCTGCAGGAAATTATATAGGCCAATCTGAAACTAACAGTGCTTACAACTAAAATATACTTGTTCAATAAGTTAAGTTTTTATATGCTTGTCCAATATGAAACTAACAGCGCAAGGATATTCCAATTAAAACTAAAGTGTAAAAGAAAAAAAAACCAAAATGTTGATGTAGAAGAAGGATAGCAAGGTTTCAATAATAACCCTATGTAAGACAATCTTGGGGGATGTGAAAGTCGATGACATTTTTTTTTTCAAGCTTCCACATTCAAGTCAAATTAGCACTAGCCATCATAGTACATCTTGGAATTAACAATTTGATGAGATTGAGGCCCTACAAATGGTTAAATAAAATCCTTAAACTAGGCCTTATACGGTTAAGGGAAAGTACCTCTTGGAGCTGCCCATAGAAGTCAATGAGAAGTAGAGGTTGCTCCAAATGTAACTAATTCTGATCCCCACAAGCCAGTTAAAGAGAGTTTTTCACTAATTAGCCAGAAAAGAGTTAAAAAGCTATTAAACATTAAAGACATCTCAAATGACAATTTAGAAAATGACATTTCTTTAGAAAGTTCATTTTAGTAATGTTTATTTGTTTGATTATTTAGTAACGGAGATAAAAATATTTTGTCGTGGAATAATGAATGGATTTTTGGATTACCATGATTTCATGAAAAATAGATGCTAAAATATGAAATAAGACCATATTTGTCCCGACAGCTTTTGAAATTAAGTATTTCTCCAAAAAATCCGTAAGATTACTAATGGTACTTATTCGATCATTATGACATTAAACTAGTTTAGTGCCCATGCTGAGCATGGGCTACCATTTTATGATATGCTGGTGTGTGTATGTGTGTTCTTGTGCTATTGCAAATGTTATCATGCTCATATCAGTGAATTTTGCATTTGTGAGTTCAGTTATGTGGTATCTAGGAGGTTGGACTTCTTTATTCCAGTGAATAACATGGAAAGCTCTGTTGTATCTTTATCTTTCAATTAAACTAGTAAAGATATGTTATTCTTTCACTGCAACTGAGTTTTTTAGGGGTTCCACTGATCTTTAGTTTTTCTGGAATGTCTTCTTGTGGATGTATGGAGAAAATTATGCTCCTTGATTTTGAAATGAATATAGAATTGAAGTATGTCATATGCAAGCTTTTGCATAGTGTCCTTACTTGGTTGTATCTAATACATGTTTTTTTGGCATTCAGGAATTTAACATAGAAAAACTACAGCTTGTTGAAGCTGAAAAAAGGAAAATCCGTCAAGAATACGAGAGGAAGGAAAAGCAGGTTGATGTCCGTAGAAAAATGTACGTACTCAATTATTCTGAGTGAAACTATTGCATAGTTCTAGCCATCTGATTTTAAGTGGAAGCATTTGATGCTATTTCATTTTTAACTGTATCAATAGCATGCGTCCTCAATGTCTTCTTTATAATGTAGCTGGTGTTTACTGTTAATTAAAAGAAGATGCATTTTACGCATTGAATGGGATCAATGTGCTCATGCTGTGTTTCCAATAAAAGTTTATATTATTAATTCACTCTGAATGTGCACAATGCTTAGCAAACTTATATAGCAAGAAATGAAGTTATAGTTCTCATCATATTGCATCTTCTTCTTTGTCTCTTTTAAGAGCCTGATGTTACCATATTCAATGTAAACTTGAGTTTGCAGAAGGGGTATTGATATGTAATGCACTGACAGTTGTTAGAAAACGAGCACATGGTCTATTAAGTTATTAACTGTCAACAATGATATATGTTATACATATATTCACTAGAATAGGCTTCTTGTTTCTGGGATGTTTTTTTTTAATCAAATATTTTGGAAGTTCCCTCATCTCCCTTAATAGGGGAGAAAGTTCCTTTGAAGAGACAGGCTACCTGGTGAACCAGTGATCTTTGCCATCATACTAACTTTATCTATCAACTAATGCTGGCTGCTCTCTTTTGATGGTGGTGTGGCCTATTTTGTTATATTACCTTTGTTTATTAGCATGTTTCCTCATTTGAGATTGTGTGGTCTCTTTGCAGTGAATACTCAATGCAGTTAAATGCATCACGTATCAAAGTTTTGCAAGCCCAAGATGATTTGGTGAATTCCATGAAAGAGTCTGCTAGCAAGGAGCTTCTGCGAGTTTCTGAGAATTCTAGTGCTTACCAGAAACTTCTAAAGGACTTGATTGTTCAGGTATAATGCAGCCAAGTTATATTCATGCAGTATCAACTTAGTGCTGGAGTTTTTATAAGAATTTCTTGCCTGCAAAGGTGAAGATGCATCGTAAGTTGCACTTCTTTTCATTTTAAGTGACATGTCTGGAACTTGAGCAGTTCTGTTTATTGTGCCACGAGATTCCATATTTTCAATTTGCAATTATCTTGTAAAGCAGTAATGATCTGGTTTTTGTCTTCATTATGATGAAATTGTCTTGTCTGTAGTCTATACTACATCAACAAAGCCTTTATCCTAAAATTTTGTGTTCGGCTACATGAATCCTATTCTTCCACTCGGTTAATTCCTTCTTAAAATATTACATGTCATCAGGCTGTTGCTGCAACTCTGAGCATTAATGTTTGTATTATTATTGGGTTAAAGGTTAAAGTGACTACATGCTGCAATGTTTTATTATGCTCCAGCAAGGAAAGCTTCTCTGAGTATGATATATCCATCTACAGCTCTTCATTCGCCGAGAGAGCTAACCTTCTCTCTATCTGACCAATCCAGTTTAAGCCTTCAAAGCATACCAGTGAATGCTTACCTGTTCAAATGATTCAAACTTCATAATAACTTTTAATACCCTGAAGTTAGCTGTAGTGGAGTGCTTCCCTATGTAATATGGTGGTAGTAGAATATACTTACACAGGTAGGGTGGTCGAAATAATCGTTGATATTTAGAGTGAAATTTCATGTCAACTACTCAGGTGATCCTTGAATTAAATATCTGGCTGCTATTTGCAGTTTTAGCTTCCCTGCTAGTGTATGCTTACTTCAACCTTTTCTCTCACTTCAAGAAAATTAAGGTCTGAATTTTGTTGTTGGTAACTGTATCACCTTTACCTACTTCGTTAAATCTTGTTTGTGATGTCAGGTTGATATTTAGTGATTGAATCCTTTTTTCTTTGCAATCAGAGTTTACTGCGACTGAAAGAGCCATCTGTACTACTGCGCTGTAGAGAGATGGACAGTCAACTGGTAAAATCAATCTTGGATGCTGCGAAACAAGAATATGCAGAGAAAGCTAAAGTTCATCCTCCTAAAGTTACTGTTGATGAGCACGTGTATCTTCCACCGCCTCCAGCTGGTCGTGAAGCCCATGGTCTTTCTTGGTAATCTCTTGACTTGTGATAACATTTGCAATTGCCTTATATATCTTCAATATATGCCAACTTGATGCTTTGAGTGCACAGGTTCAACATGGTACAGGTAGTAAACTAAGTACGTCATTGTGCTATACTCGTGTGATAATTTTGTATATCATTAGTTATTGGTTGGCTGAGTCACAACATAAACTTAACTTTTGTTGTTTCCCCTGCCAAAGTGAGAGTTTTCACATTTGCACAGGAACTTTAGCCTCAGATACAGAGTGCTGTCAGCTCTCATGATTCTGTCCTTGCACATGAGGAACTTTGTTTTCTTTTTTCTTTTCCCAAAGATCCCTATAATCTCAAGCTTCTGTTGAATTTCAATGCATCTTTGGAATGTGTAGTTAAATGTCTTATTTTTTAGATGGTTTATGATTCTCTGTTATTGCCAAACCAAAGATTGTTGTAAACATAGCTTAAGGACTGTAGGGTGTATTAAATCAATTATTATGACTTATGATATCATTTTAATTGGATGGTTATGAACCCAAAGTTGATTATGGTTTTAATCAGTTATTTTATTTTTAACGCATGGAGCCTTAGTGGTTCTGAATGAAAAATGTTAAATTATTATGTTCATCTCATCGTCAACCTATGAATAGTAAGTTGCTAACTTTTGGGATAAAGGTATTCATAATTTTTTGCTGTTGTGATTGATCTAAGTTCAATTGACAAGTCTATTAGATTACCCATTGCATGGTCGTAATCATCTTATTCATCTTGTTTAAAGTTTAGAATTTATCAGTCTTTGATCACTCTTACTATTTCTTTTAACACGTAATTGCCATGGTGTTCAGCCCCCTTTGACAGTGGCCTTATCAATGAATCATTTCATATAAAAACAATATTCTCTTGTTTTCTAGTTAATGGATTTTAAATGAGTCATATTCCTGTGTTTTGATTTTTGCAACAGCTCTGGAGGTGTGGTATTGGCTTCACAAGACGGGAAAATAGTCTGTGAGAACACATTGGATGCCAGACTGGAGGTTGTCTTTAGACAGAAATTGCCAGAGGTATATCCTTAATTAGTTACCCTTTTACCACAACCCTTTTTTGAGAAAACTTATTACTCAACTCCTTGAAATCTATATTCTACTTTTCCCTTCTAAACAGCATAGTTTAGTTTTGATCTAAGTTTGAAAAATCAGCTGTTTCCAAAATGTTTTGGGTAACCCAGCTTAGAACCTTTGGTTTCGCTTGGTTTTGCTCTAACCCACAGAAGCCACAAGTTCAAATCAGTGTTACCTAACTCATTTACCCCTTGAAGATACGATTCGTTGTGTGTTCCCATTCCGGATGTCCAAAATTAGCAGTAGAAGAAAAGTAAAGAACTTTTGGATAATTTGTTCAATTAGATTCTTGTTGTATTTAGCACTAGTATTTAGACTTAATTCACAGTTTTTTGAGACTTGCACTAACTTTTAAAATCAGAGTTAAACTTTGAATATCTAATGTATTGTCATATTAAAAGTTTTATGCCAGGAGGTTTAGTCTAGGAACTGGACCCATTTGAGATAAATAAAATAATATGGTTCTTACAATTGCTTTTGTACGTCAAAGGGGTTTGGGACTAGCAACTGAGCCTGTTCAAGACTTTTGACTTAAGGAACTTGTTAATGCTATCCTTACATCTTTTTTATAACCTTTTAACTGATGCCTTTTATTTATTTATTTGTCTATTTTGACACAAGTAATTCACGTAAGGATTGATGCGGTTTCCTTGTTTCTTTATTTAATAATGAAATTATCATATAGTCATACTCTATAAATTGAAGGTATATCAATATTTCAAAGGAAAAAATGAAAGGTGGCAAGTAGATTTTATCATATTGTATATCAAAAGTCATAAATTATAAATAAGTAATGAATAGCTTTTTTTTGATAATAACTACATATAAATAGGATTCATAAAAGCAGATAGAAACTAGGAAGATGAATATAAAAATCTTCATAAAAATGTCACGATGATAACTTCAACCTCACTAAGAAATAACTGGGGTTTGAAATATCTAAAGATTAATTTATACTACGAGCAAATAACAAAAACAACCAAGGTATTAAAGAATAAAAATCGCAAATAACTATGATTAGATGTATGATAGAATTAAGAAGTTAATAAAACTTATATAAAACTTCAAAGATATGAATTGTACACGTTCAAAATATAACCTTTGTGAAAAACATCAACCAAAAATTGAAATGAGAAATCTTAAACAAGTGGTTCTAAAGACAATTTCAGTTAGAGCATTACTTTAACTTCATTAACATACATTATTAATTCCAGTAGCACGGCTATTTGGGAATTTATGGTGCATCAGCTATTTGTGTCACTTAAAGTCTAAACAACCTTAATATTAACTTTTTCTGAAAAACCTGTCAAATGATTGGCAGTTGTTTTCGTGTTATGTAGAATTTTATTAGATATTATCTGAAAAAAGTCTTTAACTCATTAGCCGAACCTAAAATAGCTGCTCAATACCAACACCAATATCGAAATCTTTAACCATGTTATTATGAGCATGATTCTAATCTTTACTTTATACTTTGCAGATACGGAAGCGCCTCTTCGGAAAGATGGATATCTGAGTTTCATGGACCTTTTATTTTTTGATCTGCAAAAGTTCCTTTTCGATAATAAGAGACATTTCTACCATCTTGAGAATTACGTAGTTTCGGTAGCCAGTCCCTTTATTATCATTGAGATGATCTAGCAATGATCAAAATTGTGTATTTTTCTTCAGTTACAAAACATGTATCATTTGCTGATGTCATGTCCTTGGCCTGCTGGAGAGATTGGCAACAAAGGTTTTTATAATAATGGCAGGTCTGTGTACAAGTTCTAGGTTCACTTGTGCTTGTGTCTTGCCTTTTGTGGATATTTTTTGGAATAAGAGTTCTATTTGTTAAGCAGTCTGTGTTTCTAAAATGTAGCCAAAAGTACAATTTGTGGAATGGAGATCTTTGAGAGGTTGCTATTGTATCATATCATGTTCTTCAGCTGCTGAGATGTACATTGCCTAGTGTTTACTCTGCTTGAAGTAGTGGGTTTTTCTTGGTATCCAATCTTCTATCTTGCCAGCGAGTTAAATTTCACCGAACTCTAATTTATGTTGCAGAGGAAGATGGTAAATCAAGGGCTAATTGCACATAGATCCTCTGTAGGATCACTGTTTTGAACTTAATACCCTTGTAAGTTTCATTGTTGTTGCATTAGAACCCCCCACCCAACCGCAAACCCCTAAATTCTTCTCATTCTGTAACCCTGGAGAAAATATTGGCCGATATTTTCCATGAGCGAAATTAGTGAGTCTGCTTAAGGGTAGAAGCATTAAAAATATTCCAGGGATCTAACGGCAACAATGAAATTGTGGGATGGTAACCTAGTAAGTTCAAAACAGAGATTCAACAGGAGGCCTTTGTGCATCAAAAAGAAATCTCGGGGTTTATCTGCAACAATGAAACTACAGTGATAGTCCGCTCAAAACGACGATTCATAGTCAGTTCAAAACAACGGTTCAACAGGGGGTCTATGTGCAATTAACCGCAAATTAACCCTTTTTATGCGAGCCCCAACCCAATGGTCCAACAGAAAGAGGCCTTTCAGACCTATAGGCAAAGATTGTGGCCCATAAGAGGCCCACAAACCCGTTCCGTTGTCAAACCTAGGGTTTTAGCAATCTCTCTATAAAAGGGGTCTCCCTCTCTCTTTACGTCCCTCTACCGCCGCTTCATCAACAATGGGCCGAAGTAAGATTTCTCGATCTCTAACCACTTCGATTTTTTCTTTTCTAGAATTGATCTGATCTGGTTCAATTCAGATCTAATCTTTTAGCTTTTTCCGCCTATTTTCGTCGTTACTTTGTTAGAAATTTTGTTGATTTTGATAGTATTGGTGGAGATTGAAATGCCATTTCGTAATATTCTGCTTCATTTTTTGGAGAATTGAGCTCTGATGTTTTTGGTTATTGAATCGTGAATAAAGGTGGTTTCTTTTGTTCAAATTATTGGAAATGTAGCGTGTTATTTGACATATGTCATGTTTGAGTCTTATTATGTTAATAACTTTAAGTAAGAAATCAATGGATTGAAACTCGTGAAAAAATCTCTTAAAATTCTTGAGAAATGCTCAATCTGGATCTGTCACATATGAATTAATCAAATTTTGTACAAGATCCATCAATGAAATCTATTAAAATTGCCATCTTTGTAGCTTAAACATGAAGCTGGGACACAAAATTTTTCCTCTTTTGACAGTTTTTATTTTTATGCATAAATTAAATATCAATTTTATTTTATATTGCCACCATTTCTGTTATATTCATTTTTGGTTTACCAGTGATAGTAAAATATGGAGTTGGGGTATAGAATAAGGATTTTCTTTTTCTATTTTTGTGTACTTCACGAATGAATCCAGCTTGCAAAATCAAATTTTTTAGGTTAAGCATTTGAGAAGAGAATTGCTGGTTGTCTGACTTCTGGGTTCCATTAGCTTTGCTTCGGTATAAGTTCAAGCTACGTATTAGGAATTTCACTGATATGTGATCTATTTCATTAGCAGCTGTGCTACATAATTTCACTGGATCATGTTTCAGTCCTAGATCCTATTTGTGCAAGAAATCTGTGTTTAGTCTCGATGCTTCATGTTGCTGTCTCACTTAGTTTGCCATGCCCTGATGTGAAATGACATTAACGTACCTAAGTATTTAAGGTCAATTAGAAACCGGCTGAGCAGTCTTTTCTATGTAGTTGTTTATTTCTTTTATTTTCTTTTTATTACTTGTTTTGTATATTTAAAGTTTGAGAAAATTGCTTTAAAAGAGCTGAATCTATAATTTTGATCACCCACATGCCTTGCCAAAAGTCAAATACCCGAACCCCCTTACACCCCATGAATTAGTTCATTCACCCCCAAGAATTACTTTACAACTCATCATCCTTTTTTCTCTTTACTTATAACTAATAGCGCTACTAGTTGTACTAGGTATGGAATTTTCTGAGCAATGACAAATCATGCAATTAGGTTTGTATTGGGTCACATTGACATTAGGCTGGATCTGCTGTGAGTCATTAAAGAATTAGGCACTAGGGTCTCAGACTTGTCCATTCTTTGTTATATCTTAATTAAGATGATAAGAGATCTGAGCCAAGTCTAAGGAGGTTGTGGTTAACTAGAGGTTTGATACCGAGCAATCTTGAGAGGTTGTATTGATATGGGTTGAATAGGGTTGGATTAGTGAGGAGTGTGCAGAGGTTGAGGAGCTCGATGTGAGACTGAGTCTCTGGGTTGATTCCCATTGAGAAGTCTTTTTCTTTCCACTTCGAAGTGATAAGGTCAGCAGAGTTAAAAGTGTGACACCATGACTGTTTCCTTTTTTTGGGTGATAGGAGGAAAAGAATAAGATGAAAGGAGAAGAAAAAGATGATGACAAAAGGTTAATAAGGGGAGAGAAAAAGGACTTTGAGTTGTAAATAGTGTATTTTGGGGGTTTTTTTTTTTTGTTTTTTTTTTGGGGGGGGGTGGGTGGGTGGGTTGAATGAACAATTCTTTGGGTGTAAGAGGATTTGTGTATTTAACTTCTTGCAAGGGGTATGGGTGCACAAAATTCTGACTTCAGCTCTTTTGAATCAATGTCCCTTAAAAGTTTTCTTTTGCGCTTTAATGACAAGAGGCTATTAAGATGCACTCAGCTTTGTGATTCGTGGTAGTTAGTCAGTACTCAGCAGGACTTCTTTTTTTTTTGGTTAAGCTAGATGGAAACTTGTGGTATGGAGTGGATAGGATTTGTTGTTTTAAGAGTGATAATATTGTAGTTCAAATAACAACTTGAACTTGGGATATGACTGTTCTTTCTGGTTCATTATGAAGGAATTAGTGGCTCACTGTTACATTTTATGATGGTCTTTTAGGATTTAATAGGTGAGCAGGGTAGGTCAAAACTATATCGTGTTTCATGTATGACAGTTCTAATGTTGAGGATAACATGTAAGATGCCTAATGAATGATGTTTTGAGTGACTGTACTTGCAAATAATGTAATTATGACAACAGACGTGTTCTCTAACTTTGTACATATACTCCCTCTTATTGCAAATAATGTAATTATGACAACAGACGTGTTCTCTAATTTTGTACATGTACTCCCTCTTAGTATGTTTGACTTATGTAGAAAATCACAATTACTTGACGTCTGAAACTCAACAAGTAACATTTCTGTTTAGACCTTTAATGCATCTTTGTCTTACAAGAACTAAACTTGCCTTTTACATTTATTTGCAGGACCAGCAAGATGCTATCGGCAGATCAAGAACAAGCCGTACCCAAAATCAAGGTACTGCCGTGGTGTTCCCGACCCCAAAATCCGTATCTATGACGTTGGAATGAAGAAGAAGGGGGTCGACGAATTTCCTTTCTGTGTTCACCTTGTCAGTTGGGAAAAGGAGAATGTCTCGAGCGAGGCTCTCGAAGCTGCTCGTATCGCTTGCAACAAGTACATGACAAAGTTTGCTGGAAAGGATGCGTTCCATCTCAGAGTGAGAGTGCACCCATTCCATGTTCTTCGTATTAATAAGATGCTTTCGTGTGCTGGAGCTGATAGGCTTCAGACTGGAATGAGGGGTGCTTTTGGAAAGCCTCAAGGAACTTGTGCACGTGTTAGCATCGGTCAGGTTCTTTTGTCTGTTCGTTGCAAGGATAGTAATGGAAACAATGCTCAGGAGGCTCTTCGTCGTGCTAAGTTTAAGTTTCCAGGTCGTCAAAAGATCATTGTCAGCCGAAAGTGGTATGTTTATTTTCTCATACTTCTCCATTTGAATAGGAAATGACGCAAAGTAGTATGTATATTTTTATACCTAAGTAGTTAGGTATGATCTGGCTATGTTGATGCTCCTAATCCGTATGCATACTATGTCAGCAGCAAACCCATCAAGATTAGAGTTACACACCAGCACTGTTTATTCATTTTATATTATGTTTTTTGTTATATTAGACCTCCAAAGTTTTGTTAATTCTATATTAGACCCCAAATCTTCATATTTCTAAATTAGACCCCAAATCCATTAAGTTGTTTCAAATAAGACCGCCAAATCCATTAAGCTGGTTTAAATAGGATCCTCAAATCTACTAAGTTGTTTTAAATAATACGCTTCAAATCTATTAAATTGATTTAAATAAGACCCTCATTTTGAGCAAATATGGACACTTGGGGGTCTAATTTAGAAATATGACCCTCAAATCCTTTACGGTATCAATTCTGTTCCATATAGTGATTAGAGTCGTAATATTTTGGCTGCTTGGAAGAGCCAATAGGATATATTATCTTTATATCTGTTCGATGAATTAGTTTCTCATGTCATGCTCTTTCTCCTCAGGGGCTTTACAAAGTTCAACCGCACTGATTATGTTCGTTGGAGAAGCGAGAACCGCATTCTCCCTGATGGTGTTAATGCCAAGGTAAGCATTCGTATAAAATTCAATCGAAGTTTACACTTTCTAAGATAATTTGGCTTTTGTAGACCCGTTTGAATATAATCAGTTGAGATTTTAACTTTTAAGATAAATTGTGTTGTTACCCTTTGAATACCATGTAACCTTGACTTTTCCTCTTATTTTACTGTCTTTTTGTTGTCTTAACAGAACTTCAAACTTTTTCTGCAATTTAGCTTTCTTTCATCTCTACATATTTATGTAGCTGATCAAATCATCTCTCTCTGTTCTCGCAGCTACTTGGATGCCACGGTCGTCTTGCTAATCGTCAGCCAGGAAGGGCTTTCTTGGAGGCGACACAAAACGCTTAGAAGGATTTTACCGGAGTTTCGTTGTTGCAGTTATGCTTAGTCTGGAGAAAAACGTTTTGATTCTAGTTTTGCTTTTCAGTTACCTTAATTTCTATGGGACTTGTTGTTTAATACAGTATGCTACTGCTTGCTTGTTATCTGTTTGTTTCTCCTTATGGAAGACAACTTTGCTGGTTATTTTGAGCCTTTGTTTGAATTTAGTAGCACTTGTTTGCTTATTTCATAAATTTGGCAAATTAATTATGCTTATTAGTGAATGAATGGGATAATGTTGTGTCTGAATTATTGTCAAAATTCTTTTGATTCTGCTTCAGCTATATAGCTGATGTTGTGTCTGAAATATTATCAAAATTCTTGTTATATGCCTTGTTGTTTGCAGTGCCTCAAACTTGTGAAAGGTGCCTCTCTTTGATAACTTTTAATCAATAAACTGCAGTCCATAAAAAGGGCAAATAGTGGGGTAAGAATTTGCCAATCGAAAGTGTAATTCATAGGAACTATTAATAAGATTGGGTGCTTGAAATCTTAATTTGAGTTCTGCTACCAAATCCATTAAGGGGATGTTTGGTTCAAAAAAAAATAGGAATAGGATTAGGAATCCCACTTATTTTATGGATTCCAATCTAATCTATAAAAATTTGTTGGATGTCATTGAATTTTTGAGAATCCCATTTTTTCCTTTTTCTATGTTTGTTTCACAAAAAAAATATGGATTCTAACTTTATGGAACTCCAAATCATATTTTTTTGTTTGGTTTGGAATTATAACTTTTGGGATAAATAGATGATAACACTCCAACGGCTAGTTTTTTAAAATTTGGCAAAAATCAAAATTGTTCCAAGGCCTCCAACGGCTAGTTTCTTCCCATGTTCAAATTTCCAAGGGCTTCTCATCTATAAATATGGAGCATCATACCTCAAGTCGAAACAAGTTTCATCTCCTCCAACCAAACATGAAATCAAAAGAATGCCCTCAAAGTTTTGAAGTTTGGTGCGATTGCAATCTCCAAACACCCATGAAAGTTTGCAAGTATGGTAAAAATAAGGGACAGTATTATTGGGGGTGTGCTAAATACCCAAATAAAGAATGCAACTTTTTTGAATGGCCGCATGAAGAAGGAGAAATTAGCAACCAAGGAAACCAATTTGCCAAAGAAAAAAGGTCCGGAGATAAATATTTTTTGAAATCAAAGAGGCTGAAGCAAGAATTGAAGCTTGTCGAAAAACAACTCTTAGTTTGGAAAATTTCGGCAATTTTAGTAGTGTTGTTTTGTATTATTTACATCATTGTAAACCGCATGTCATGTAATTGTACTTGCAAAAACTATTGATATTGTAATAACTCAGAATTAAGTCTTGTTTGTCGAAGTTGAAAGCCCCATCTATAACTTACTGCTTTATTTTAGATCGCATTCTAATGATGGATTGCCTTACCTATACATCGTTGATCCAATGTAGGTTGCATTCTCATCACAGATTGTGACGCAGCGCGGAAGTTGAAATCTCGGAATCCACCGAGGGTTGATCTCCGAATCCACGAAGAGCTTCGAATCCACGAAGAAAATATAATAAACGAAATTTTATTGATGAAAAGATATGCCTCTAGGGCTTACAAGACTCTGTTTAAATAGAAAACAAATAAGAATTCTACATTGACTCGAACTCTTACTAAAAATAGAAATAAGAATTCTAATTGACCCGAACTTTGCTAAAAATAGAAATAAGAAAACTATCCTCAAAAGACTCCCTACGATTAGGAAGTAAATCGGTCAAATTTGGAATCAAACCGGATTTTCTTCCTAATCCAAACAGAACTCTAAAACATTACTAAAAATAGTAAAAATCGTAGCGGATATCTCTCAATCAGGAAGGAATTTGACGAAGCGAGCGGCGAGCAAACCGAACCTCGGTCGGTTTGGTTGGCTCCGTCTCGAAAAATACGCGATTTAAAAAATCGTCCAAATCCGACTTACGGTTGAAAGTTCGACCGTTCTTTGTTGCAACCTATTTTCCTCGACCGGGTCCGCGTTTGGGCTTGTTACGATCCCGTTTCTCCATGAAGGTATCCGCAATGTGTTCTACATCAGTCTCCCACAGCGAAAGAGCTCGACCCGAGCTTATACTGCATGAAGAGTTATTCCCTCGGCGGATAATATTCAAACAAATGCGCAACATTGAAACTAGGAGAAATCCCCAAACTGCGGGAAGGTCAACGACATAAGCATTGTCATTAATCTTCTTCAGTATTTTACATGGACCATACTTTTTATTCTTCAGCTTGTTGTAGGTGCCCACTGGAAAACGCTCCTTTCGCAGAAATACCATCACCATGTCTCCCTCCTCAAACACCTTCTTCCTCCTGTGCTGATCAGCATCCGCCTTGTATTTAGCATTAGACTTCTCTATCTTCTCTTTCACTTCTTGCTGGATAGCACGTATCTTTTCAGCCATATGATCTGCAGCAATACTCTGTCCTGGAAGCTTAGGTAGTGGAGCTAGATCAAGATAATGGTTCGGAAGCCTTCCATACACAATCACAAAGGGAGCCTTGCCCGTAGTTCGACTCTCCATACAGTTATAAACAAATTCAGCATGTGCTAGAGCAAGATCCCACTGTTTCGGACGATCACCAGAGATGGATCTAAGGAGGTTACCGAGAGTACGATTGACCACTTCAGTTTGTCCGTCCGTTTGAGGGTGGTAGGCAGTACTGAATTTAAGTGAAGTATTGAATCGCTGCCACAAAGTCTTCCAAAAGTGGGATAAGAACTTAGAATCCGCGATCGGATGTGATGGATTTTGGCACTCCATGAAGGCGAACTATCTCGAAAGAAAAGATTGGCAATGTTGCTAGCATCTGCGATCTTCTTGCAAGGAATAAAGTGTGACATCTTTGAAAACACATCAACAACAACAAAAACGAATCCATGCCTCGTTGGGTTCGAGGAAGGCCTAACACAAAATCCATCGATATATCATGCCATGGCGCATCAGGAACAGGTAAAGGTGTATACAATCCCGTGTTTTGGGACTGCCCCTTGGCAACTTGACACACTGGACAACGCCGCACGTATTTTTCTGTCCCCTTCTTCAGCTGAGGCCAGTAATATCGCTCTTCAATGGAAGCAATCGTCTTGTCACGCCCCAAGTGTCCTCCTAGTCCGCCAGCATGAAGGTCTCGTATTATCTGCTCTCTCAATGAACTCTGGGGTATGCACAACTGATCTCCATGAAATAAATAGCCATCCTGAATATGAAAACCTCTGACTGATTGATTTTGTTGGCAGTCGTTCCAAACCTCCTTAAAGTCCTCATCTTCTGCATACAGCTCCTTCAAGTATTCAAATCCGGTCACCTCGCACGCAAAGTCACCAACAAACCGGCTCTCCGTGAGTGCATCGCAACTTTATTCTCATACGATTTGTGCTTCAAAACAAAGGTGAAAGCGGCTGCGAAGCGCTATCAACGAGCATGCATACGGTTGATGGTAGTCGACTATTGATGGACTTCAACGCCGATGATCAAGATAAGTAGAAACTCCGCGAGATTAAATAGTGCTCCCGATGCTTCAAAGGCGAACTATGGCATACAACTCCGGTTCATCGTAGTCCACTTCGCCGAAGCCACTGAGTTTCTCACTATAGAAAGCAAGCGGGCGCCCTTCTTGAGATAGAACACCGCCAATTCCTACGATGGACGCATCACAATCAACTTCAAACACCTTTTGAAAATCGGGAAGGGCAAGCACTGGTGCGGTAGATAATTTCTCCTTGATCAATGCAAAGCTACGGTCCGCATCTTCTCCCCAATTAAACTTGCCTTTCTTCATGCACTCAGTAATAGGTGCCACAATGCTGCTGAAATTTTTAACAAATCTCCTGTAGAAAGTGGCTAGGCCATGAAAACTACGAACCCGGCGGTCTTGGTAGGCCAATCTCGAATAGCACGCACCTTCTCTTCATCAACATGGATGCCCTCTGCACTGACGATAAAGCCCAAGAACAATAGGCTACTAGTCATAAAGTTGCACTTCTTCAGATTGATGTACAACTTGTTCTCCTGCAAAACTATTAGTACCTCCCTCAAGTGGTCCAGGTGCACGGACTCAGTCTGGCTATAAATTAGGATATCATCAAAATAAACTACAACGAACTTGCCGATAAAGGGCTTTAATACCTGATTCATCAACCGCATGAAAGTGCTAGGAGCATTGGAAAGGCCAAAAGGCATGACCAACCATTCATACAGGCCTTCTTTTATCTTGAAGGCAGTCTTCCACTCATCTCCTTCTCTAATCCGAATCTGATGATAGCCACTCCTGAGATCAAGTTTGGAGAATACTTTTGATCCAGATAACATATCCAGCATGTCATCCAGGCGAGGGATAGGAAATCGATACTTCACGGTAATCTTATTGATAGCTCTACTATCCACACACATGCGCCACTCTCCGTTCTTCTTTGGGACAAGTAACGCTGGCACGGCACACGGACTCATGCTAGCTCGGATAAGGCCTTTCTGTATGAGTTCGTCCACTTATTTTTGCAAGATCTCTCCTTCCTTCGGGCTCATTCGATAGTGTGGCAGGTTTGGTAAGCGTGATCCAGGGATGAAATCGATCTGATGTTGGACATCTCGAAGCATTGGTAATTCAGAAGGAAGCTCGTCAGGCATAACTGCATCAAATTGTTGTAAAAGTCCGAACCGGTTGGAATTTCGGTGGAGGCAGAATCCTCTTTTTCTGAAACAACAAGAGCATAAATCTCATCAGACTATTTCACATCTTTCATGAAATCTTCATTGTTAACCAAGAACGCCTTCTTTTCAGCAACATCTGTTTTGATTGACCCCTTTTCAGTAAGAGGCAAAAGCACAACTCGGCGACCATCCTTCTTAAAGATGTAAATATTGTCCTTCCCCCTGTGCGTGGCATCAACATCAAACTGCCATGGCCTGCCTAGCAGCATATGACAAGCGTCCATCTCAACTACATCGCATATAACATCATCAACATAAGCACGGCCAATGGAAAAAGACACCCGACACACCTCATCGACCTGTACATCATTACCCTTGCGAATCCAACCGATCTTGTAGGGAGCAGGATGTTTCTCTGTTTTCAGTCCTAATTTCTCCACCATACGCCGAGAGACAATATTCTCACTACTGCCACTATCAATGATAACATCACAAGTCCTCTGTTTTACCGTGCACCTCGTGCGAAAGATATTATGCCTCTGGGGTGGTTCTTCCGTCTTTGGAGCCAATAATAATCGCCGCACAACGCATGAGAGTTGATTCCCATCATCAGCACTCACCCCTTCACGGTCGTAGTCTTCAGCATCGTCTTCGTCTGCATCCTCCTCTTCATGATCCACCATATGCACAGCACCTCGTTTAGGGCACTGATTGGATCGATGACCAGGTTCACCGCATCTATAGCACTTGATTGGATCGGGTTTGGCATATGGGTTCGGTAGTGTAGTCTTCTTTGCTGCTGTTGACGTCGGCCTTGTACTCTTCTCAGCTGTAGAATCTTGGCGAGGCGGTTTGAGGCTGTTTATTCCCGCCACGATTGAAACTTCGTCGCGACCCGTCGAAGCGCCCACGATCCTTTATTATTTCGTCAAGTTGCCGCTCCACCTTTTGGGCTAGGCTAGCGTAATGCGCCAAAGTATATGTCTGCTGTAAAGACACCGCGATCTGAATTGCTAACCTCAATCCCCGGTGTAGCGAGACATGCATTGCGACTTCGTTCTCGTTTAAATTGTTGCGGAGGACAACCGATAAAACTCTGCGTGTACTCATCAACTGTTCTTCCACCTTGTTTGCAATTCGATATTGTCCGAACAAGACTTGTTCATAGTCACCGGTAGGAAGCGGGCTTTCGGCAACTTCTTCATCTTCTCCCACCTATCGACCTTGGCTTTCCTTGGCGAGATCGATTCATGCATCTTGATTCCCACCAAGCGATGCTCCACCCTTATGTCGGTAGGCCACCAACTTAACCTTCCGTTCATCCGGGATCTCCATATACTCAAAAATCTCTCCACTTCGCAATCCACCAAGAAATTCTTCAATATGAAGTTGCGTTGAAAGATGGCGATCCATCTTCATCTTGAATCCTCCGGCATCATAATTGTCCGTCGGCGTCGGTCTCTGCGATCATAACCGCGTGGGGCTTCATAATGTCGGCCATTTGTGGAATTCATCTTGTGGAGTCGGATCACGTCGTTGGCGACCATCGACGCGATTTTGAACTCCTACCGTGTTCAGACGCTCCAGTGCCGATGCAAGTCGATCTACGATAGTCTTAATCTGAAAAACATCGGTCTTCAACTCATCGAACTCAGTTCGAGAAATAGGGGCTTCATCACCTGCCATCGGATCGGAGGAACAAGTCTCTGATACCAATTGACGCAGCGCGGAAGTTGAAATCTCGGAATCCACCGAGGGTTGATCTCCGAATCCACGAAGAGCTTCGAATCCACGAAGAAAATATAATAAACGAAATTTTATTGATGAAAAGATATGCCTCTAGGGCTTACAAGACTCTGTTTAAATAGAAAACAAATAAGAATCCTACATTGACTCGAACTCTTACTAAAAATAGAAATAAGAATTCTAATTGACCCGAACTTTGCTAAAAATAGAAATAAGAAAACTATCCTCAAAAGACTCCCTACGATTAGGGAAGTAAATCGGTCAAATTTGGAATCAAACCGGATTTTCTTCCTAATCCAAACAGACTCCTAAAACATTACTAAAAATAGTAAAAAATCGACGAAAACGCGGATATCTCTCAATCCGGAAGGAATTTGATGAAACGAACGGCGAGCAAACCGAACCTCGGTCGGTTTGGTTGGCTCCGTCTCGAAAAAATACGCGATTTTAAAAAAAAATCGTCCAAATCCGACTTACGGATTGAAAGTTACGACCCGTTCTTTGTTGCAACCTATTTTCCTCGACCGGGTCCGCGTTTGGGCTTGTTACGATCCCGTTTCTCCATGAAGGTATCCGCAATGTGTTCTACATCAGATTGCCATACCTAGACATTGTCGATTCAATGTAGGATGCATTCTCATCATAAATTGTCATATCTGTACATAAAAACTGTAAATTAGATTGCTATTCTCTACGTAAAAGATAATCATCATTGCCAAATATTAATCACGAAACAACCAATCACACAAGCTGTAATCAACCGAAAAACCAACCAAACATAGAGCTACACAAGCTCTAAACAACTGAAAAAACCATCCAAACCAGGAGCTAAACAAGCTCAACATACCAACAACAGAAACCACCAGCAGTATGAACGAGCTAAACAAGCTCAACAAACCCAATTAAAGGAGCTACACAAGCTCAAAATACCAACAACAGAAACCACCACCAGCATGAACGAGCTAAACAAGCTCAACAAACCCAATTAAAGGAGCTAAACAAGCTCAATATACCAACAACGAAACCACCACCAGCATGAACGAAGCTAAACAAGCTCAAAATACCCAAATACGGAGCCTCACAAGTTTTAGATTAGGAACCGAACCTCAAAACCAAAGATCCGACCTCAATCGAACCCAAGATCCGACCTCAAAACTGGAGATCCGACCTCAATCGAACCGGAGCACAGCAGATCTATGGCTTTCAATGAAACTTGAGGCGCGAACATAGGCGGGGCTGAAAAGTTTTCGCGGGAGAGAGAGAGGGCAAATCTAGGGTTTTGGTGAGGTCGGATTCCGAATAAGAGAGAAGAGCGGCTTTTTTGGGTTTTTTTATTACGCCAAATCCTAATCCAAGCCAAATCCGACCTCTTCCCCTGATTTCAATATCCATAAAAACCCCCCTTCACGTCAGATTTATAGATACCCATATCTATAAAATTTTGGTGAACCAAACTCAGTATTAGGATTTATCTAGAATCCGTTATTTACAATTTTGCCACTGTCAGAGCCAAATCCTAATCCTATTCTATAAAAATGGTGAAACAAACACCCCTAAATTTGATAAATTATAATTTTAATTGTTGGAATGTTAGAATCAATCATTTGTCAAGATGTTGAGATTGAAAATGATGGGGTTAGTAGAATCAAATCATGATCAAGAGGTTGAGATTGAAAATGATGGGTTTAGTTGAATCAAATCATGGACTAAAGCACGATTAAGACAATACACGCATGTGCATACACTTAGAAAGAGTGCATATTTGTAGGGGGACTTGAAGCCAGTTTTATTGGGTTGCTTCTGTTTTTTTTTAAAAGAAAGTTTTGCATGCATATTGAACCTGCTCCTACTTTTAAGATAGTACTTTTAGAAGCAGCATGTCTACGCTTTTAAAAGAGTTTCAGATCCACTATTTAACTCTTGACCTACATTGCTTTATCTATTCTAGAATTACTTTTATCTATTTGATTTTGATAGCTAAAGTTATGTCTACTTGTGTCATTTTTACTTATGATGATCTTTAAGCATATTTTTACCAAACAGCTTTCTGTTTTTTAGCAAACAACTATTTTTAGCAAACAACAATTTTTAGCAACTTAGATAGATAAACTGTTTATATAAGCAATTTATTATAAGTTCCAACAATACTAAACTGGTCCTTAGAGACATTGCTTCTGTTGAGCATAAAATGAAAATAATATTTTGAGATAGCTCTATGTTGTGTGCATAGGGGTGCGCAACTGTATCCGCTATGCGCGGAAATACCTGTAATCATATCCTAGTATCTGTTAGGATACGAATATGGTTACTAAAATCTATAACCGATAGGATATGATTATATAGTGAAATATTCGGACCCATATCAAAAATATCCAAATACATGTTGATCATATAACTGCAATTGTTTTAATACTTAGACTAATGGATTTGAGACTAATTTTAATGATCAAGAGATCTAATATTAGCTTTTCAGAGACAATGAATACATTTTATGAACTCTCTTGTATCATTGGGACTAAATATTTTTTCTATATTATATAGTTTTCTCATATTCGTTTTTTACCCGCATGTATATCTACATATATATTTGTATCCGTATCAGATTTTAGCGAATATGGATATGATATTTCCTTACCGAGGCATATCCATATGTGTATTTGTGATTGGTAAGCGGATATGGATATGATAAGCATCATATTCGAGCTATATCCGCACCGTATGCACCCCTAAGTGTGCAACATAGGCCAGACGTTATTAATTTTTTGGTTAGGGTTACGATAAAATTATGAAAAAGATTACGGGAATGTTTGACAATTCTTTAAAACTGTGCCATGATCAAGCCTGACCCAGTTTTGAATCTCTTTGTGTTTGTCTAAGCCCAAGTCTTTTTAAGTGAAAATTTGGGTTTAAAATGGGTTCTTTTCTAAACCATCCCTCTATGGATCAAATGTAGCCTAGTTTAGTATAAAACCATGTCAGGATTGATCCTAACCTAGTTTTAGTTAAATCTAAATCAACGTCTATTAACACATCCTCAGATTCTAGGAGTTTATCCTTGTAGATATGGAGGCGCGTCCAAGGTCGAATGTAGTTAATCCTATACAAAGTTTAGTCAAACGTACATATTAGGGGCTTCGCTTTGCTGTCAAGACACGTGCAGTGCACGTGCCAGAGCTGCTGAGCAGTCGAAGCTCAGAGAACTGATACGATACGAACCAGCCAGAAGAAGAAAGAGAATCAAAAGAATCGAGGGAGAGAGAGAGAGATAGAAGGCAAAAGATGAAGATCGTTCACATCCCTTGCTTAGAAGACAACTACGCCTACTTGTACTAATTCGATCTCTCCCTCTCTCTCAAAACCCTAATTTCTCTTTAAATTTCTTTTTTCTTTCAATTTTTAGATACTAATTTTATCTGTGCGATTCAAGGATCGTGGATGAGAGCACGAGGGAAGCAGCGGTGGTGGACCCCGTGGAGCCGGAGAAGATCATCGCGGCGGCGAAGGAGATCGGGGCCGATCTCAAGCTCGTTCTCACCACTCATCATCACTGGTCCTCTCCCTCTTTTTTTCCCGCTTTAATTTCTCGATCTTTTCCCAATTTATTGAATCTAACTGGTTACAAAATCATTAGCCTCTTAAATTTAATGGAATTAGGCTTTTATGAAAATAATTTGATTTAACTCGTAACTGAAAAAATAGCAAGTATTCATTGTGGGGTCTACTTCCTCTCATGAATTGCAATAAAACAACTATGAGTCATCATGGATCCCAACTAAGCTAGTCACGCGAATCCGATTATATTTAGAAGCTGATCAGCTGATGCTTTGGATGTTACGTAATTGAAGTACATGCCGCATGCTTGAACGCAAATTTGCAATTTATATAAGATTTTGGAAGGTTCCCAATTGTTGAAAGGAGCCCCGTTATATCATATACATGAGAAACAGAAAATTTAACAGAAGCTGGTGGTCATTTGATGAGCTCACTGTGTCGGTCCCAATTCGCCTAGTGACTAGAAGGAGCATTGTCAGCTAAATGAGCATAGAGGTGTTTTCTGCTATTGAAGTGGACAGGGCCGTGTTAGTGGGTGATTCGAATCCTTATCTTTATCTATACATGATGAGAAGTACACGCAGAAGCAACTATTTTGGACCATCTGTTTCGAAGTTTGTTGTTTTCCTTGCAAATAATAAAGCACACCCTAGTGTGTGTTGGATCTCAAACTTTGTTCAAAATTTAACGCATTTTGGCAATTCACGGATCAACTGCTTCCGTTGCTTTTCAAGGGCGTTACACGCTATAAAGCAAGTGCATATTCACAAATTTGATATCACTGCTAATAACTGAATAGTTTCCAAGTCTTCTTTTAAACTTAATCTAAGCTATGCAGTCTGGGTCTTATACGAAAAAAAAGAAAAGAGAGATAATACCAACAATAAAAATTGTGTGCATTCTGAGACTTCTGCACACACCCATAGAATGGGTGACCATGGGGGCCCACTTGAAGACTTGCAATCTCAATAAGAAATGCAAAGGTTGCTTAAACTTGGCCGACTGACGACCCATCTAAGATGGTGATGCGAGCCGTTTGCTGTTATCTATGCATCCTAACACCAAGAATACGTGTGTTTCCATGGAGCATGTTTATATTTTGATGCTGTCTCTATGATAACTTTTCTTTGCATCATGCACAATTTTAGCATAAATGAGATGTGTGTTTGGATTCTACAAGTTCTATGTAAAATTTTCTGGATCTCTGATTCTCTATGAATTCTAAATTTCAACTCTTTATATTGCTTTTAACTATGCTTTTGGTTGAGTAACTTTGGGTGGGTATTACATACAACAATTGTATGTTATGATTGTAATTAAATTATGCATATAAAATTTGCATTTGTTCATTTGTGAAGTAATGGATTTCTATAGGGATCATGCCGGTGGAAATGAGAAGCTGAAGCAGTTGGTGCCAGAAATTAAGGTCTATGGTGGTTCAATAGACAATGTTAAAGGATGCACAAATAAGTTGGAGAATGGGGATAGGCTTAGTTTTGGGGCAGATATCAAGATCCTCGCTCTGCATACACCAAGGTATTCAAATCTCACCCCATCTCATTAAATATCATGGTTCAGATCTTCATTGCATGCTTATAATACCTGCTCGAAAACCCCTTTCTTCACCTAAATAAACCAAAACAGAGGGACCAGAGATCAATTGAGAACAATACAAACTCATAAAAGAACACTAATTTTGAAAAAAATAATTCATATCCATTAAGCTGAACTTTACTGTTCTAAATAGGCTCTACCCATTGCATCTTACCTGTTTCATGTTTTCCTCTTGAGTGGTTAACCAATGAGATTGAATTTATAAATAATCGTTTATGGGACTGAATTAGAAATTCCTAAGAAGAATTGGGGAGTTAGATCAATATCGATATCCTATATTTGAATTCCATCTTAGGACCCTTGCTGTTGCACCAAAACTTTGAAGTTCATATAATTTCCTATGCTAACACTACCTCGCATAGAGCCCCTTTTGTATGTCTGGAAATTAGCCTTTTTTTAAGGTCTTCTTGTATTAAACTCTAGATCCCAAATCTCAATATTTTGAATTAATTCCCAAATCATTAGAATTGCTTTAAATTTAAGTGTTACTTTAAGTTAGACTAATCATTTAAGGCTTTTGAAATATTTACTCCAATTCCAAATGACTTGAAGAATTTGGGGTTGTAATATCAACATATTAAGATTCCGGGGGCTTAGAATATCAAACTAGCGGCAGGAGTCTTATATCTAAGATCTGAATTAAATGTAGGCACCCGAATACTATATCGAAGCCTTGCCACTATATGAAGTTGTAAAGTATGACACTTGAGGGTTAGGGTTATATTTTTATATTTTGAACATAAAAATTAAAAGAAGTACGTAGTTGGAAATCTTGGAACTTTGAAAGTAGCATAACAGATACTGTAAACCATGCTAAAAATTTTGGAAGCAGTAGCTTTAACTTGAAAGTGAGAAATATTTTCTGAGACTCTTGTTTGATGCAGTATTGATTTTATTTGGTAAGAGTTATTCATATGGAATTCTTTCCTTTCTTAGTCCTTCCAATTGATCATAATGGTTAGATGGAGGAAAAGGCAATAATTCAAATAATAAGTGTGTGCCTTAGATGGAGTCAAAATTAGATGAAAAGAAAAAGGAGAGACATTCAAATGGACATGCCATAAGTAGTCAACTAATGGTCATATGCTTTCTGCATCATCGATGGAAGACAATTACTAGGTGCTGCATAATGCTTTCCATAACTATTGCATATCCATCTCTTGCATCCTTTCAATTTTGAGCATGTACACATAAGTGTGAAGGTTTTTGAATCTATATTCTTTCGAGTATATGATCTGTATGATGATTTTCCATCCTACTCTATATGAAACCATCTGATGAATTAATGCAGAAACTGGTGTCTTAATTTTATCAATTGCTATTTGCTGTTATAATCATTTGAAATGGATCCTTATCTGGTTGAGATGCATTCATCAGCCACACCAAAGGCCATATAAGTTATTTTCTGACAAGCAACGAGAAAGAAGATCCAGCTGTATTTACTGGAGACACATTGGTGAGTAGATTCTTATTCTTTTCCCTTCCGGAAGCAACTATCTTTAATAACTTCTTATTTTGTTTATTCATACTTGCAGTTCATAGCTGGTTGTGGGAAGTTCTTTGAAGGCACTGCTGAACAGATGTATGAATCACTGTGCGTGACATTGGGTTCATTGCCAAAGCCAACTCGAGTTTTCTGTGGCCATGAGGTAGGATCAATCCTAGTTATTTGAGGAACTTTTTTCGTAAATTAGGTTGATATAAACAGTGAAGTATAGCTTAATTCAATGCTCAGATTATTTCATGCATTCTTTGGTTCTGCTCTATCATGGACCACCACCTCATCATCATCATCATCAATTCATCATCATCATTATGTAAACCTTTTCCTATCAAACATGGGACCGACTACGAAAAATCAGCCACCTTGTTTGTTAAATGAGGGAGGAGTAGATCTTTACTGTCTTAGACTCGCGATCCTTAATCCTGCTTTCTTCTGATGGACACATCAGAAGCTGATCCTTAGTCCTGCTTCTTTCTTCTAATTGAGACATCATAAGTTCCATCATACATGCTAACCGTCTCAAAGCATGAGAAGGCCATGAAGAGGATTTTTGAGTCAAATGCGCTGGTACCATGGTATTTAGCAAGTGGTACACAAGTAGCTTATGAATAGAGGAAGAATTACTCCTTGTGTACCTTTCTTTCGATTTATAGATTTTCTCGAAGTCGATAAAGAACTAGGGTTAGATGTTGACTTATGTAAGGACTAGGTAAGTAGTTCCTCGCTAATCGCAATGTATACAGAAACTTAAAGTTGAGGTGACTAAATATGTGAGAAGTTGTGCTTGTGTTGTATATCTTGCATGTCTTGGAGAATTACCGGTGTAATATCCTTACCAATCAAAAAATGCAAATTTTAAGAAATCTCAAAAATCAGGAATTCGGACTAAGAAGTGAATTTATACTCTTAGAAGTTTGATTCTTTTTTTTTTTAATGTTCTTGTTGGATCTGAATAGGGGGTTCGCTTATTTACATCTAATATCTTAAGTACCTACATGATATTAACTCTAAATAAGACTGGACTTGCAACGGAAAAATAATGTACTGTGCTTGCATGTACAAAGTAATAAAAATATATTAACATACCTAATCAGTGACCTACTACTACATGCACAGAATAGGGTTGGGAATCCCTTTTACCTTAATGTAGTTTGTAAATAATAAAGAAAGAGCGATAAAGAAAGAGATAAACACCCGACCTTTAAAGCGATGCAAATTGCAAGGTGGTGCTTAATTAGGCAGATGCCGGTCTTAAATTCGGTTTCGAAATGTGGTGACGACTGACTAAAACGGGTTGATGTACCATGGGATAGTTCATTTGTGTAAAGGATGCACAACTTTGATTTTGGGTAATTGAGTGGTGGTTAAGAGGTTATAGTTAGAGTTCATTAAATAATATTGTGTGTGTAGTTACAACAACAACAATAACAACAAAGCCTTTATTCCAAATATTTGGGGTCGGCTACACAGTGTGTAGTTACTAGTGAAAACTAAGTGAGAACGAGAAATCTAATTAAAAATTTCAATTTAGAGAAGGCTAGATATGTTATAGTTTTCATGTAAGTTGTACATCTCTTAGATTTTAGTGATTATGGTTTGTCTAGTAATTCATTAAGTTTTCGTATAACTTTTCGTCCTTTTTAACTTGTGCCTTTTTTTTCCTGCTTCTTTTCTGCTTTGTTTTTCTTTTGAATTGAAATTATTAATTGGATTTCAGGCTTGAAATATCAAGCAAGGCCTGATTATTATAATTCACTCTAAACTAGATGATAATTTCTTGATATGAACATCTTGATAATGTTGGCTATAAATGTGTTGCTAATATTGTTTATGAATCATGGGAAATTTTTGTTTTTGTTTATCTTTCACCGTTTATATCTACTAATACTTGAAAGTGAACCTCTTTTGTTGAATTTCATTGTTCTCTGATATGTAGATGTTTCATAGGACGAACACCAGTAAATGTATCTCATATTTAAAACTAGATGTTGAATCTTTCACATTGTTATATATTAGGATGTGAAAAAAGGGGAACCAACAAATTGGTGCATCTTAATCGAGATCATATGTTTTTTAGAATCGTGAAATATACTCGGGTTTAGCTTATGTTTTAAAGTCGACGGTAGTTGAAAACCTCGAGTGTGATAAGCTGCCATGAATGCATTGAATTCATCATTGCAACTTAGTTTGACAAGAGCTAATATGAAGAATAGACTAAAAATCTCTGGAAGAATCATTACAATATTGTCGCTGATATATAAAATAGAAAAATGGCTTTTTGTTGGATGATGAGAGGAAGTTGGTTGTTGTAACCGTTAACAAGCAAAAAACATGGAGTGATTATATTGCGGTAATGTTGTACCTTAGATTTATGGGATTGATGGTTATGAGATAGCGACTTCTTAGCAAAATGAGCTATCAAGAGATAGAGGTGTGAGATCCACACCTTTTGATGTGACAAGTAGGGTTGGTCTCATAAGTTGTCCTTCTCTTGGTGGCTCCCACCTCATACCCATTTTTTCCAGAATTATTCATTTAGTTTTTAAATTTATTTTATATTCATAACTTGAAAAGATTTGTGAATGCACTTGTTCTGTAGGCTAATACAAATGCAGTTCCTTGTCAGAATCAAGTGATTGAAATTGAGATGAGTCATTAGTGAAAACTTGTGAAGAAGCTTTTGACACAATGCAACATGAGGAACATGAATCATAATCTGGGAGTAGTGAAAGTGAAAGCTCTTTGAAAAAACCTCTTCTAGTGGTTGTATCCTTTGCACACAACACCGCAAATGCCAATCCAATTTTCAATAACTTGATTCTGGTAACCATTTGCATCTGAATTAGCCTACGGTACAAGTGCATTCACTAATCTTTTCAACTTCAACAAATTTAAAAGTCAAATGAGTAAGTTTAAAATACAACACTATCATAACATTGTCACACCATGTTTTTGCTTATTAATGGTTACAACCATTGACGGAGCCAGGATTTTTTTTGTGGGGGCCACTGTAAACAATCATACTAGATATTAATAAAAAAGGTAAAAATAACAATTTATAAAATCATTTCATATGTAAGTAGGCAAAAGGAAATCCAGGGATAGAAGTTTTACCCCAAAAAAAATCTTCGCGAATGCTTGAAGCATTTCCATATATCCACCAATCATTGAATCAATGTGCTCCAATCTTCTAAATTAATTCTTACCTACAAAGAAACATACCAAAATATATACAATCTTCTAAAGTAATTCTTACCTACAAAGAAACATGCTAAAATATATAATACACCAAAAATATATAGCTTATGTGTATTTGCAAACATTCACATAACAATAGAGATCATATTTAGTTTCACCTTTAGCCAAAAGCAACAAAATACTTATGCTCAAAAGATGAAGAATACACTCTTAGATAAAAATAAAGAAAAATAGAGATTGCATCACGTTCTCATATTACAAAAGTTATATTCTTGCTAAACAAACTTAGACTAAATAATTTGTACTCGATGTTCTTTCATTGAACTGAACTCATCTATGATTGAGCTTGTACTAATTTTTTTTGCAATTTCTTTTCTATGTACACAATCAATGGATCATTCAAGAGTTTATTTTCCATATTGTTTCAAAGCTTTGTCTTCATTATCTTCATGATCGAGAATGTTTTGTAGTTGCCGTTAATACAGGAAGAGTAAGCACAAACCTAATCAATCTATCAATAAGTGGATAAAATTATTGACTTTCTTATTCTCACCAAACCTTGACATAGTTCTTGAATATTAGATGACATCTGTACTTCAGGATGATTGCAAATATCATGTTCATAATGTTTAAGTTCAACTCTCAAGCGCACTAGATCTTGCTCCGTGAAATCCAAAGTATAAAATTTTTCGGCTAGTTTATAAATATCATCAATTTTGAATGACATAAACCTTTGTAGGATCCAAAGCAGTACTAAGAACAAGTAACTCGATCGAATGCTCATCGAATCTGTTGTTTAGTTCTTACAATTGGTAATAAATTGTTGTAAGAAATACATCCACTCGAAAATAGTGCTCAACACTTACGTGATCTTCCTACCTTTGAGATCTGCCACGCCTTGCGACATATCGAGAATCCATATCCAGGAGATCAATATTATGTTACTTGCAAAATGATTTAAACTTTTGCAAAAAACCATTCCAACCCGAATCTCTTAGAATCTCAATCAATCGTTTTGTACTTGAAACAAGATTCATAACATTCAAAATATCTTGAGATTGCTGTTGTAAAGCTTGGCAAAGGAGATGAGTGATTTCCATAATTTCCTTCATAAGATGTAAGATGAAACAAATTCAAATGACAATAAGTGACCCAAAGCATAATTCGCATATTCACGTTGAAAATAATTTCCTTTCTTGCCAAGGTCATCTAGAACCATAGAAGATGCATTGAATATTTTTAGCAAGCTAGAAATTGAATGTAGATGAGGATCCATCGAGTATCTCCGGCACGTCTCAAATTTGCCAACTTGATTAAGCCCGCTTCGGTCTCTACTTCATTATTTGCAATCATGGATACAAATTCAATAGCTTGAGCCTCCTTTAGTTCATCATTACATTTTCTAGATGCACTAACAACATTGATGATGAAAATCAAGGTGTCAAAAAAATTGATGAACGGAAGATAACTTCTTGAGATGCCACAACCAGAGGCGATGAGCTAATCAATGAATATAATAAGCATATGGGCATTGCCTGTGAATTAAAGCTTGCAAGCCGTTATATTTACCTCTCATATTGCTAGCCCCATCGTATCCTTGCCCTCTAATATTTTGGACATCCAACCCATGATGAGAGAAAACATTAAAAATGTCATTCTTCAAAGTCAAAGCCGCGGTGTCTCGTACATGAACAGGACCAAAGAAATGTTCACGTATGAGTCCCTCTTTATGCACGAATCTCAAAACTATTATCATTTGCACTTTTTCAGACTTGTCACGAGATTCATCAACAATGATGCAAAATTCCGAATCACCTATCGCTTTTGGAATATCTGTTTTAACTTTGCAAGAAAAGACATGAAGAATTTTCTTTTGGATTTGTGATGATGCATGAGAGGCATTGTTGGCAGCATTGTCTAAAACAATATTCAAAAATTTTCCATCGTAAGAGGGCAATAACGTCATAAGTTCTAAAAAATTGCCACGATTGAGAGAATCCAAGCTTTCAGCACTATCACGAAAAACACAAGCTTGAAATGTAAGCCATCGGACAACATCAATTGATACTTGAAGTCGTAGCCGATTTATTGCAACTTGTTGAGAAGAATGCTTTTCAATCAACTTCGCAACACGTTGAGAAGCATTCATTATATTCTTGCCTGCTATTAAGGCCATTTTATGGAATGAATTAGGATCTTTTCCTATATGCCGTAAAAAACATAATTTTCTCCATCATTGACTTTTTTGCCAAGCTCTAAAGCCTCCAATAACAAATTTGTTTTGTTCAATTTGCCCCGTTAGCTTGCTAAAAAGATAAGACGATAAGCAAAAAGCTGTTTCACAGGATGGAGAATATTCAAGTCATTGTGAAAACAATGTAAACCACGAATAACAAAAATGACGACAATGGTTTTGTGGACCCGATATTTGCATTGATATGGATCAGCTCTCAGTTAATTGCGACGAATCTCATCTTGTTGGTTGACATGATACTTTCATATCGGTAAGTGCAATCTAGGATCACGCTCCAAAGAAGAAAGATTAATTTTTTCATGTTCGGATCTTTAAACTTTTTAAGGGCAATCATCAATTGAAGTTTTTGTATTTGGAGTAACATGTTCACTTTGTACGGGTTGTTGAAGAGATTTCTTTTAAAACAATGTATCAATTGTGGTCGGTTTTCCCATAACCACAAATTACAATTCTAATTTTTTAGAAGACCTGAAATTGAGAGTACACTATAAATGTCAAACTTCAGAAATAATAAGATCCATCACTAACCTCAAAATGAAGACATAACCATGTAGTGCTATAGAGTATGACACAAAATTTCAAGATATATATCAATTCATGAGGATTTTCACAGACTCTCAAAGTAAATTGGTTGACCTAATTAGAAGCTCACGGCATTGCAGTATTGCTTGATCCAAAACAATTAAACAAGTAAAATACTTAGTATTAACTATTAATCCCTTGAACTTAGAAATAAATGAACAACTCAAAATTATATTTCCAATTGTCATTTATATGAAGAACAAAATAATCAAAGTTTTAAAGACCTCATGTATATGAAAAGAACAAGAAATTTATAGGATTTCAACTAGAGTTCTGAATAGTGAAGAATGATAAATTTAATTTTCAAAAAGTTGTAAATATTTGCACTACAAAATTAGGGTTTTGACTAAGGGATTTCAACTAGAGTTTACCTAACTTGTTGATAGATGAATAAGGATTGAAGGCTGAGGTCTATGCAGTAGGCTTGATGCTCACGAACGCGATCTAGAGGTGGCGACGCGGAGAAATTTTGGAGAACCCTGTGGCGGAGAATTTTTCCGCCGAGGGTCGCATCGCTGGAGAATGAGAATTTCGTTCTTTGAGCTGGGATAAAAGTTGGATTTTGATTTGGGTTTCGGGTCAAGGCCCACAACACTTACAACAACCCATTTACACCACTAAATAGCTTAGTAAAGCCCATAACTTATTTCCGCTTACAAGTTAAGGCTCACAACTTATTATTACTTATATGTTATAACATATTATTACTACTACCTATCTATTTTGTTACAAAAATGGGGGGGGGGGCATGGCCACCCCCACCCCCTGTCTTCGCCCCTAGTTACAACTATCATCTTCCTCTTGTCATTTCACAAAAGGGTACTTTTTTCTTTATTATATAAGAGAATACTATAACGAGTCTTCCAAATTTTTGGTCAATTCTTCACATTATGTATTGTCAAACTAAGTTGCAATGATGAATTCAATGAATCCACAATAGCTTGGTACACTCGAGCTTCCCATCTAACATGGACTTTGAAGTCTTGATTCAATTAATCATATAGAACATGGGCTAAAGCTGAGTTCATTTCACGGTTCAAATAACATGTGATCTAGATTGAAATGCAAGATTGTTGTTTTCCCTTCGTTCCTATCCTAACACATACCAATGAGAAAGATTCAACATCCAGTGTTAAATGTGAGATGCATTTAGTGGTGTTTATGCTATGAAGCATTTATATAACAGAGAACTCCTACAATACAACAACGTTTAGTTTCAAGTACCATTGGAGATCAACAAAAGCAAAATGCTCCTACAACATAATTACATTCATAAACAACATTACCAAATGTTCATATCAAGAAATTAGGTAGTTTAGAATGAATCAGAATAGTAAGGTCTTGCTTGATCCAATATATACATGATCTATCCCTTGCTAAACGACCCATTCGAATTGGTTGTCAACCAGTTCCTAGTTCTAAGGTTGGTATTTGTCTAATTGAGAACCGCTTGTAAACTGGGCTTTTTTGGTCAGTTTGAAGGTCAGCTGATTACTCTCTATCCCTTTTCGCCTTTCATTATTTACAAATTACATTAAGGTTGAGGGACTTAGATCCTCTTCTATAGTTACAGTAGATCTGTCAGTAGTTAGGTATATTAGTATATTATATATTATGTTGTAGTTGCAATCTGCCATATTACTTTGCAATTACAAGTCATCACACAATCTTATTTACATTTAATATCATTCAGGTTAATAAATTAGATGTAAATAAGCAAAATATGGATCCCATAAGAATATAAGCAAATCAAACTTCTTAGGAATAAAAGGCATACTCTCCATTCTTAGTATAAATTCCAGAGTTTTGAGATTTCTTAAAATTTTCACATCTTTTAAATGGTAAGGATATTAAGACCGACAAATTATTTATAACGTGAAAGCTGTCTTATCTATTCCGTGTATCAGGAGCGTTTCTAATGCAACACTGTATTATAGGGAGCAAATTTTAAATGCAAATGCCAATCAATCACACAGTGGAAAACCATAACATATCCTAAAGTGCCAGAGGGCTAACCTAGATAGATTGACACCTGAAAGCATGACAACTAACTGAACCTATGATGCACAAGCATATAAAGATGCAAGGATGATTAAAACGTAGTATGATATGCAAAATGTTAAACGCAAGTGCCAACCAATCACACAGTGGAAAACCATAATATATCCTAAAGTGCCAGAGAGCTAACCTAGATAGATTGACCTTGAAAGCATGTCTACTAACTGAACCTATGATGCACAAGCATATAAAAGATGCAAGGATGATTAAAGCGTAATATGATATGCAAAATACGATAAAAGATTCAATTTTGAAATAGCAGTTAAATCAATGGATATAATTCAAACCCTAAGCAAATAATATTGCAAATAGGATCAAGAGAATAGAGTTTGTGCATGAAATGCATGAAAGATCGTATATAGCAATCAAAAAATCTCTAGCTCAGTCTAGATAGAAATTGGTGTCCAACTCTTTGATTATCTTCTGATTGGTTTCAAGCTTCAGACTTGGGACTTGACCATCACAGGAATGCAAGCATCTACAACATCCAAACAAAAGCAAAGATTGAGCCTTTTCATTTACTGCTTCGACTAACATAGCAATAGACGTGCCTACATTCTTAAGATTAACTCCAAAGGAAAAGGTGATCTGCAGTGTGTTACAGTTTACTGCTACATGTTTGTTTGCTGAGATGTTAAGACCTGCAATCTGGTAAAGTTTGGTTATAATGCATTGTTCCACGTTAAGGGCAAACGTCAACATTAATTAGTTTACATTAAGAGCAATCGTGAATATTAATTAGTTTGAATGCTCATGAAGAGGTTTTGTCTTAAACTTGATCTGAAAAGATGGTTAGTATTGTAATTTATAGTTCTCTGATTGGTTAGTTAATTGATGTATAGTTCTACCTTTCTGTTTAGGCACATTCTGTAAATTGATTAGTTTGAGTAGTCAGCGATTCATCAATATTGATTAGTTTGAATATTCGTTAAGAGATTGTCTTAAACTGGATCAACAAAGACGGTCACTGTTATAAGTTCTGATTCTTTGATTGGTTAGTTAAATTGATGAATGGTTCTACCTCTTTGTTTAGGCATTTTCTGCAAATGTCTATCAAATAGAAGAGCTTTACCACAAATAGAGTTTCTTTTTAGTATATTTTCCTTCATTGCAACCATTATTCTCATTTTTTGTTGATTTTGATGCAATCCAACATTTGATCTGTTAATACTTCTATGCTATCATAAATATAGATATTAAGCCTCTAGTAAGAAAGCTAACATGCTGACTTTTATGCAGTATACAGAGAAGAACTTGAGGTTTGCATTAACTGTTGAGCCGGAGAATGAAAAGACTAAGCAGAAGCTATTATGGGCTCAAAAACAACGTGAAGCAAACCTGCCAACCATTCCATCCACTATTGCAGAAGAGTTCGAAACAAATCCTTTCATGCGTGTTGATCTACCGGAAATACAGGTTTTCATGCTATTCAATATATGTTTCCTTTTATTATTCTGATTAAGGAAATGACTCTCATGAGGCGTCTTACTCTCATATTTCCTTATCTCTGTAAATGAAGTAGGTTTGTGTGTTTTGCCTATATATTTGTCTTGAAATGATTGGCTGGCCACTGTTTGTGTCATCCAACACTCTAAACATGTGTGAAGAATGAGTGCAGTAGAAATGAGAATGTTACGATGTACTTGGATATACAGGAAGGATAGGGGACAAGAAATGAGTGCATCGTATCAGGTTAGAGGTTGCTCCTATTGAGGACAAAATGAGAGAGAATTCGTTTGAAATTGTTTGATCGTTTGCAGTGCACCAATTAGGAGAAATGATAAGATTATGATTAATGAAAAAAAGATGACTTTAGATAGTCCTAAGACAACTTGGCTAGAAGTTGTTGAGAAAAATATAATGATGTTTAACTTAGTGGATTCTCAACATAATGATGTTTTAACTTAGTGGAGGAGATAGCCTTGAACTGAGTGAAAAAGTAGGATTCTTGCGGTCAGATCCAAAAATTAGGGACAAAAGCTTTGTTGTCGTCATCATTGTTGTTTTGACTCTTCATTGTCATCTACATCTTTTTGTTTCTGGATGTGAAAAAAATTCCCTGTTGAACTAATCGTAACACATTTGCCTATGCTTATATGCTCAAGTGTTATTGATATTTCAACTGTCCTTGACAATTGCATCTACTTCAGTGTACTCCATCTTTGCCTTGGGCTTCTTTGATTCATTGAGATGTGATAGTTGGTAAGCATATCTTACAACCTGATTGACTAAAGTCTGCTTAATTTCTTTTCTTTTATAACTATAAATTGATGTGATGATTCTGCTTGATCCTTCCTTTGTATCCGTCTTATTTCCACCTTTTCTTTTTTCTCCTTTCTTCTTTTGGCTGTTGGTTTGGGAGAATGCGAAAATAAAGAAAAGGAAATGAAAATGAAAAAGAAAGAAAAAAAATAAAATAAGATTCATTTTCATGTTTGGTTAGGGAATACAAAATAGTATTAGTTCAATAAAAATGGGATAGGGAATACAATTAACTTGTAATAATCTATTTTATCAATTATTCCAAGGTTCGAGGTGTTATGGAATTAATATAGCTCAGGGATATTTATCTGAAAAAACCCCAAAGGTTGAGGGTTTTTTTCGAGATTAACCTTTTTTTCCTTTACATGGGCGTAATGTAACTGTGAGCTAAACATACCTGTGAGACTCAACACATTTTTGTTATTCTTTACTTAGGGCTCACATGAAATAAAAAGTGAGCCTTTGGATCCAAATTTTATTATCCCTAGTGGGGCCTACATCTAAAAAAAAGGAGAGGGAGTGTGCGACTGGGTGAAGCCACTGTCGTCGTCTCGGTTTTTGCTTGAGGAGGTAATCGCGGAGAGGCTCGACTTAACTGGGTTCGGACGACTAAAATGAGAGAAAAAATTGTACAGGCTCTTTTTCTCTTGATATTCTTGTTTTCATTTCCCTTTTATCTTTCCTTCTAATCAAACTATAGAAAGTTTATTTCTCATTTTCTTTTCTTTTCTTTCATTTCCATTAAAACCAAACATCGCCTTAAATGTCTATTGATTAAATTATCATATTGGTTTAGACTAAAATACTAGATTGGCCTAAAAAGTGACACATTTACCACTGTAGCATAAAAGGGACACCGGCGACACTTTGGCCTAAACGTGACAAATTGGCAACACATGCATTTCGTCGGAGGCAATTTTTAAGCAATAAATTAAGGGGTTTTTTGATATATACCCCTCAAATCTCTCTTATTTTCATATTTATCTCCTTAGGTTCTAATATTTGTAAAAAAACAAACTTCTCTCCCTACCTTCCCACCATCTCCTCCCTCCTTCCCAACACCTCCTCTATTCTTTTCTCCTCCCTATCCTCAATCTCTGCACCCCCCCCTCTCCTTTTCCATATCCTCACTCTTATCTCATCCTTTCCATCTTTCTACCATGGTTTTAAATGTCGGCCGACATGTCGGATTAGAGGCTAGAGCGACACGGATATGGCCATTTCAAGTCGGATATCGCTTTTAGGGTTCATGTCGGACATGTCGGGGATATTATGACATGTCTACCGATTTTCGGACTTGAAAAATCGGAATCGGCCGTTTTTTTTTGTTTTTTTTTTTTTTTGAGTTGATAGTATTGGGGTTTGGGTTTAGTACTCAAAACCCAAACCCGATTAATTCTTTTTTTAGCCTTTTGTTCCCATAGTAACCCGATAGCATATAATATAGATTAGGGCAAAGAAAAAAAATGTTGCTCTCTTTTCCACCGTGATCTCCTCTCGTTCGTCTTCGTCTCTACAAATTGAAATTGTGAATTCATAAAAGTGTGATGTAAACAATAAGTTTGAACCGTAGCTTGAAATCAATCCAAAGTCTAATACTTTATGTCAATTTTATGCAAGGCACTTTACTTTATGTTAATTTTATGGAAGGCACTTCGAAAGTTTTAGTTTGACAATGTGTATTTTGTTTATTTGTTGACATAATATTTCACTGTTTCCCTTCAAGAAATGGAAAACAACTCGTGTCTTGATGATGAATACTCAACTCAAGTAGGATAAGCTATAACAAGACAAGTGCATTCCATCTTGATGACCAAAATTGAGTAGAAATCCATCCGATATGACAATCCGATATTTAGTACATGTCCCCCGACATATCCCCGATTTCCGCTATCCGACATGAATTTCAGCTATCCGACATGAACCCGACATCCGACATTTAAAACCTTGCTTTCTACAACTCCATCTTTTCTCAACTTATTTAACTTCTCTTTATTCTCTCTCTCTCTCTCTCTCTCCCCCCTCTTCCCTTCCCTTTCCTCCACTCCCTCCTAATGCTTCAGGTAAAATGTTTGATGTTGGGCCTGAGAGAGGAAGAGGAGGAGGTTGGATTTTTTATGATTGGAGGGTGAAGAAGAAATGGGCGGAGCAAGGAGGGAGAGGGGGTCGGAGAGAGGAAGAGGTTGGGTTTTTGGAAGAATGTTTGATGTTGGCTCGGAGAGAGGAAGAGGAGGTTAGATTTTTTTAAATAATTGGAGGGTGAAGGAGTGAGTGGAGCAAGGAAGAAGAGGGAGTGGGAGAGAGGAGAAAAGGTTGGGGATTGAGAGAAGGGAATGGATGAGATGTTGGAAACAAGAATGTAAGAGTGAGGATATGAGAAAGGAGGGAGAAATGATGGGAGAGAGGAGGTTGAGGATCTGGAGGAGAAGAGAATAGAGGAGGTGGTGGGAAGGAGGAGGGAGGGGATGGTGGGAAGGGAGGATTTTTTTTAGAAAAACAAATTTTAAATTTTGGGGAAGGTGAGAGGGGTTAATCCAAAAAAATATGGGAGATTGAGGGGTTCATATGCAAAAATCCCTTAATATTTCGCTTAAAAATTACCTCCGGTAATCGGAAAGGTCTCGGCAATTTGCCACTCTTTAAATTAAAGTGGCACCAGTGTCACTTTTTAGGCCCAAGTGGTAAATGAGTGTCACTTTTTAGACCAATCTGATATTTTGGCCTATTGGTATATTTAGTGCTACCTATATACTAATGTTGTATATTTATTGGCTACAACAACATTAAGGTATAAAAAAATGTTCACGTTTTACCAATAAGCTCTATCTTGTTGCCAATGGTGAAATTTGTGCTGAACTAAAGGTTTTTTTTTGCATATATACCCCTCAAATCTCCTATATTACAAGTTTATCCTAAATCTTGACTTTTTGGGAGGAAAAAAAACCTCTCTCTCCTCTCCCCTCTCTCTCACCCCTCTCCTCTCCCACCTCCATCTTCCCCCCCCCCCTCCCCCCTCCTACTCCCTCTCCCTCTTCCATCATCACTCCCCTCCTCTCCCTTCATTCTCTTCTTCACCTCCCTTATTTGCTGCCTCCTCCTCCTTCCCTTATGCCGACCACGACCATTCCCCTCATGCTCTGGCACGGCCTCTGACCCTCTCACCTCTCCTTCGTCCTTCGGTCTTCCGGCCTCCCCTCTCCACTTCATTCCTCCACATAGCTGCCCTCAAATCCACCCTCGATCTTGACACCTTTGTTCAAATAAACCTTATTGCTCCTTTGTCAAGTCTCAATTTCGAAGGAATGGATGAGGGAGGTGAAGAAGGGAGTGAAGGAGGGGACGGGGAGTGATGGTGGGAGGGAGTAGGAGGGGGATGAGGGGGAGGAGATGAGGTGGGAGAGGTGGAGAGAGGAGAGGGACAGGTGAGCGAGAGAGATTGAGGAGTGAGGATTGAGAGGTTGTTTTTCATCAAAAATGAAGATTTTGAAGTAAATTTGTAAATATGAGAGATTTGAGGGGTATATATGCAAAAAAAAAACCATTAATTTGGCATTCAAATTTCACTGCTGATGACCGGATAGGTCTTATGGGTTAAGCAGGCTCACTTTTCGTACATTATTGTTATCAGAGCCACTAAATATACCTTACTGGTAAATAGGTGCCACTAGATATACCAATCTGGTAATTTAGCCAATGTTTATCTAGTTCCTCAAGTCTCAAGCCATACAAACCACATAAAGGAAAGGTTTTTTGTCATATTAGACCCCCCAATTTTTTGTTAATTCTATATTAGACCCCATATATTCATATTTCTAAATTAGAGTCCAAAATACACCAAGTTGTTTTGAATAACACCTGCCATATTTTCAATTTACACCCCCACCCCCAACCACCCAGTCTATTAAATTGTTCTAAATACCTCCTTTCCCCATTTCAAGCAAACATGATTATTATTATTATTATTTTGGGTTGGGTTGGGGGTCTAATCAAGATGTATGAGTCCAATATAGAATTAACAAAGATTTGGGGGACTAATACGACCACGCGAACTGAAAGAGCCAAGTAGGAAAAGACAGCAAAGTTAAGCCTAAGGAAGAAGAGGTTCACGGAATATTCTCCAAAAAGAGCTTTATGCTACACTGTATAACACATGCAAAAAGTTGAAGAGAGAAAATTTTAGACTTCTCACCCTATCCCCATTTCTTCTCGTTACGGTGCGTGTTACATTCTCAAAGACTTAAACTCAAGAATAGTAAGTGCATAATATCTTCTACTTAGGGTGCATGTTGTATCTCTTTAACTTTAGTATAGAAAGTGCATATTGACACACTTACATGTTGCAGGCTAAAGTTGGTTGTCACTCTCCTGTTGAAGCCCTTCAGGAAATTAGGAGGCTGAAAGATACATGGAAAGGCTGATACTGATGGACTATTACATATAACATCTAAAAGCTTTATGCTACTTATGTTTTTGTTAAGGCTTTATTGCTCAAAGACTGAATTGTTCCTGATGTAAACTATAAAATGCTCTATCAATTGTGGCTTTGTGTGTATATATAAAGTGTAAGTTTTGCTGGTGGGAGTTTTAGGATACTGCATCAATGTACTGTTTGGAATCATAATGCATCTATACTCCTGTTTTAAGCATGGATATGCCTCTGAATATCATTTAGTTGTTGGAGTATTGCGTATGCTTGTATTCTTTTGCATCTAAAAGCACCAATTAGAAGCCTTCTCATGATTGGGAGGTCCTAGGAGAAAATAAATCCTATGGAGGTATATGTATGATTTTTCTACAGAAGATTAAATATGATTTTTTTTTCTATAAATATTAAGGAGGTACTTTCCATGCTGTTTTGTATTAAGTCAATTTCTAAGAAAAGAAATCCAAACATGGGTTTTCCACCCATTTTCTACAACTTCGTTAGAAAGTAAGTTTTCCTAAAATTTGACTCAAGTACTTGTAGGAAACCTACCTTCCAAATGTATTCATATTCAAACAAGAAAGCACGAAATTACTTCTAGAAGTTGATTTTTATAAATGGGATTCCAGCGCTCATCCACCTAACCAAACAACCTTTTAAAAGGAAGTAAGTTGACAAATGTTGTTGGTCAAAGAGAAACGCACGGATGGATAACTACCTTCCCTGCAGATGTTAAGATATAACGGCAAACTCTCCATGCTATCATAAATAATTTGGTGCATTCTATCTAATTCTGTTGAAAACCTCTCTTACAAGAGCGTTCCTGCCAACTTCAACACTTCTTCTTCTTCTTCTTCTTTTTGCCCTTTTCTGGTGGTAAATTTAAGCTTAAATTTCACAAAACCCCAAAAAGTTGTGTTGTAAATTTATTCTAATTTTTTTTCTAAGATAGGATTTTGATAGGTCTAACAAGTAAATTTAACACATAATAATGAGTTAAAATATTTTAAAATTAACATGTGAGTGTCACGTGAGGGAAAATTCTCATGTTTGCATGATGAGGATATTAAAATGCAACATTTAGAAACTTTATGGCATAGTTTTAAAAAGTGTTCTAGGCTCCTGCCTAGACGTAGACAGTACATAGTTCCCCCTATAGGCCTCGGGAATGTTCAGAAAGCATGACCATTATGCGGATTGCAAAACTTAGATCATGATTTGATTTCCTCCGTTGATGTCTCAACATCCTTCAACCTCCTTGGTCTCTTCTACCGACTTCGAACATCTTCTCCATATCCTCTATATCCTCTGATCTTCAGCAAAATCTTCACCACCTCCATTTAAAACCAAAAAAATAAAAATAAAAAAGTTTGCTTAGGTCCCGCCTAGGTGCAAAGTTGGCACCTAGCACTTGAATCATGATTGGTATTTTTTTATTTTTACAATTTTCTACAAATGTAATGCATTTTTTGTCAAAATATTGTCATTAAAAAAAATAAAAAAGAAGAACTCCTAGGCCTTGTCTAAGCTTTGGATACAGCGCCTCGCTTTTCCGTAACCTTGCTTTAGTATTAACGCGCAGCCAAAGGGCCAAGTACGACTACGGTCGTATATGTGCAAAGTAGGTGAAACTATAGGGTCTTTAAGTGGAATTAAAGGAAAAGTTTATGATATTCTTAAGGCTCAAATTGATTTCGGGTTTTTTGATATTAGTTCCTTCTTCCATATTTTGAAATAAGTCTCTCAAATCATGGAAATTGCTATTAGATTCCTCAAATCTAAACGTATTTTAAAATTACTCACTCAAATCATTGAAATTGCTATAAAAGTCATCTAGTTCTTAAGGTATTTTGAAATTAGTACCTCAAATCAATAGTATAATTGACAATTAAAGGGATTAGTTGGAAACAACTTATGAGAATTGTGCGACCTAATGGAAGTTTAGATGATTTGAGGGACTAACTTCTCTCTAATTGATACTTTTACTTTGGCTAAACTATCGATTGATATTTTAATTTCCTTTTATCAATATGACATTTTAAATAGACAACTCAATATTAATGCATTTTAAATGAGTCAAATGTGCAACAAGACCCAAATTTTAATCGGTAGTTAATTTTTCGACAAAGAGCTATTACTTTTTGCTAGAAAATTTTCTCCTACCCCTCTTGATCTCTCAAAATTATTGAATTTGCACTTAAAGGTAGGGGATTTATGTGAAGTTGACCCTTTAAAAACTTCATGTTTCTTATCTACACTTCATCATCAGCTCCTGATCTTCTCCTTCCTTTTCCCTAACCTATTATCATCAATAGCCTCTACCATTCTTACCCTCTCCTCCCTAACTCCCTCTCCTTTCCCTCTCTAATTTTTCCGTTGAAAGGCTTTACCTCAACCCTCAAACTCACCCAAAATCCTAGACGGACTGTGGATAGTAAAGAGGGAGCGTTTTAAATGGTCAATTTCAGATAAATGCCCTCTCTTTGCCACATTATGATAGATAAAGTGTAGATTAAATAATTTTGAGAAGTCAATGCATAGAAGAAGTTTTTCTAGCAAAGTAATAACAGTTCCTCACTAGAAAAAGCTAGTCACCAATGAAAATTTAGGTCCTGTTGCACATTTGACTCATTTAAAATGCCTTAATATAGACATGCCTATTTACTATACCCTATTGATAAAAGGATCTAATTAAAATACCAAGCTGATAATTTAGCCCTTTCACTCTTTGAGCGGAGGGACTGACTTCAACATTAACTCAAGAATTAGGAGATCTAATAGTAATTTTCAATGATTTGAGGTATTAATTTTTAAAAAAGGTACTGCTATTGAAAAAAGGGACTAATTTAAAAAAAAAAGACTGGTCTTGTCTTTTAGCGATATCTTCGGCAACACCCTGGATTCAAAACCCCCAAATTAGAGAGAGAAGATCAAAATCAAAATCTACAGAATCGAGAAAGAGAGGACGTGAACATAAAGGCCTAAAGGGAAGGCGGAAAAAAACCGATCCCAAGATCGAATCTTTCCCCGAATGGAAACGATCGGCGAGATTTCCGCCGGCGGCGGCGGCAGCGGCGGCTCTTCGAGAAGATACAGCGTCCAGTTCTCCCCCTTCAGTTTCATCCAGGCCCCTCTCTCAACTCTATTAGAATACTCTGGAATCTTGCAAAACCCTCGATCAAGCGATCAGGAATCAGAACCCCTGGCCCCCGCCGCCCCCAGCGACGGCGAGGTCTCCATACGAATCATCGGCGCCGGCGATCAAGAAAGTGTTAGGGTTTTAGAGCGGGAAGCGGATTCATCGATTCCTGACGAGAGTACAGTAGGCGATGAGAGAGAGGAAGGAGGTGGAGGAGTGAGTCCTTTGAATTCGCAGGACTCGTCGAATTCGGCGTCGGAGAGGAGGAGTGATTTGGACGGGGAAGGGAATGGAAGGGATTCGTCGTATCAGAGGTACGATATACAGCAGCTTGCGAGGTGGATCGAGCAGATTTTGCCCTTCTCGGTGCTGTTGTTGGTTGTTTTCATTCGGCAGCATTTGCAAGGTATTTTTTCTTTCTTTTATTAGATGTTGAAATTAGAACTGCTATGTATTATCGATTGTCAGTTTAAATATAATGGTTACTGCTTTGGTTGAATGTGTATTATCAAATGACGGTGTTGGTCAATTGATCAATGTGTTAGAGAAATACCTTTGTGTAGTGTAAGGGATATAGGTGAACTCACCCCGAAAAGGTTGCTATTAGACAAAGGAGACTGAAATCCCTCATAAACTCATAATTGACTCTCCATTTAAATTTGCGAGATATGGTGGCGGTTGTGGAAGGAGAAAGAGTAGATGGATATGGAGAAGGAGGAGGAGAGTGGAAGTGGAACAGAAGGGGAGGGAGGGGAGGGGACGGGAAGAGAGTGGAGATGAGATAGAAGAGAGGGGAGGAGAGAGGAGGGTGAGTGGAAGGAGGGGGGCAGAGGAGGAGGGACGAGGTAGAGATGGAGGAGAGAGGCAGAGGCGGAGGGATGAGGTAGCAAGGTTTTAAATGTCGGATGTCGGGTTCATGTCAGACGGCTAAAATTCATATCGGATAGTGAAAATCAAAGATATGTTGGGGGACATATACTAAATGTTGGATTGCCATATCAGGTGGTGCACATATGTATAATGTCATGCCCTAAATGAAATCTAAGCATTCTTAAATGCAATTTAAGCATACTTTATAAATTCTATAGTCTAACATATACAAAATAAAAATATATGATGTTTAGGGTCACTAATCGATTGTAGAAACTTGATTCCCGAATAACTGTGTTTGATAGGGAAAAATAAAGAGATCAAGGGGCTAGCTTATCTCGAGTTCTCGACGAGAAATAAAAATCGAATTAGAAGTTAGAACAAGAGAGAGAAGTCAAAAAAATTGAACAAAGCTCCGACCCACGAAACCCCTTTGCACAATCTGAGATTGACAAAGAAACAAAGAATTGTGAGAGAGAGAGAGAGAGAGAACAAGGGAGAGATAGATATACCTTTGATTGAGTGCTCAGTTCTTCGTCGCCGATTTGGAAGCTTGATGATGAAATCAAAGGGGCTTCGGAGTTGCGATGTCAAAGGAACGAGAGAAAAGGGGGAGCGGTATTTTTTCTTGCCCTAATTTGCTATCGGGTTCTATTTGCCATAGCCAACTATCGGAACAAAAGAGAACATCATCGGGTTTGGGTTTTGGCTAATAAACCCAAACCCGAATACTTAGAAAAAAATCTCACACATATAACTTGATATCGGCCGACTTTTACGCCTCAAATATCGACCGCAATGTCTGCAATGGCACCTGACATGTCCGATATGAGCTGGAAAAATGACATACGACTTCGAAATTCTAATGTTGTGTCGCCAGCCCACCCGATCCGGCAAGCGGCCGACATTTAAAACATTGCAAGGTAGAGATGGAGGAGAGATATGAGGGAGGAAATGAAGTTGGGTGAAGGGAAGAGGAGGGAGGAGGAGGGGTGTAGGAGAGAGGAGGGCGGAGATGGGGTGGAGGAGAAGAGAGGAGAGAGTACAAGAGGAGAGGAGGAAGAAGATGAAGGATATTTTGAGGATGGGGGAAAAATATGGGTTGAGGAGGGTTTAAACATATGAAAACTTTAATTTTAGGGCCTAATCACATGCCCAGAAAAGTGAGTGGCTTAGTCACATGAGGTTCTCAAACTTGGGGCCTAACCACATTTTTTTCCAAAAAATAATTCATGGATCGAATCAACTTTAACAAATAAGTGAATAAAAATCCGTAGCTCAAATCAATCATACAACCACAAAGTTCTATAGTGTGAATGCGAAATTAAACTAACAACAATAACAACTAATTAACATATCAACTTTGAATTAAAGTAGATTAATATTAAATAATTCTAAACTAACAATGAACGATATTTAATTTAATTAATTAAACTAACTTAGTTAAACTAAACACAAAACAATGAACTAAGCTAGACTATATTAGAAAATAGAAAATACCAATCAATGAACTTTGCTAAACTTAATTATACACAATTACAAGTTTACAACACTTAAGTCTTGAGTTAAAGTTAATAAACTTAGTTAATCAATAAATTACGATGGACTACACATTATCTAAAATAGAAGCAAACAAATAAAATTAAAAATTAAAAAAGAATAAAAATTTTGCCCGAAGTTAATCTGAGGTGGAGGACAAGAGAAGCTTTGTTAGAGGATAGTGGTGGCCGGAGGTAGAAGAGGTGCTTTCGGGTGTTGGGAGAACTGGGTTTGAGATGGTGGAAGATAGGTTTGAGGGACTACATTTGAGGCGAGAAGGAGGAGAGGAGGAGAAGAGGAGAGAGTACAAGAGGAGAGGAGGAAGAAGATGAAGGATATTTTGAGGATGGGGAAAAATATGGGTTGAGGAGGGTTTAAACATATGAAAACTTTAATTTTAGGGCCTAATCACATGCCTGTAAAAGTGAGTGGCTTAGTCACATGAGGTTCTCAAACTTGGGGCCTAACCACATTTTTTCCAAAAATAATTCATGGATCGAATCAACTTTAACAAATAAGTGAATAAAAATCAGTAGCTCAAATCAATCATACAACCACAAAGTTCTATAGTGTGAATCTGAAATTAAACTAACAACAATAACAACTAATTAACATATCAACTTTGAATTAAAGTAGATTAATATTAAATAATTCTAAACTAACAATGAGCGATATTTAATTTAATTAATTAAACTAACTTAGTTAAACTAAACACAAAACAATGAACTAAGCTAGACTATATTAGAAAATAGAAAATACCAATCAATGAACTTTGCTAAACTTAATTATACACAATTACAAGTTTACAACACTTAAATCTTGAGTTAAAGTTAATAAACTTAGTTAATCAATAAATTACGATGGACTACACATTATCTAAAATAGAAGCAAACAAATAAAATTAAAAATTAAAAAAAGAATAAAAATTTTGCCTGAAGTTAATCGGAGGTGGAGGACAAGAGAAGCTTTGTTAGAGGATAGTGGTGGCCGGAGGTAGAAGAGGTGCTCGGGTGTTCTGGGAGAACTGGGTTTGAGATGGTGGAAGATAGGTTTGAGGGACTACATTTGAGGCGAGAAGGAGGAGAGGAGTTCAAGGCAAGGAGGAGACGATATTGTAGCTTCAGAGCTCATCGCTCGCTGCGATTGCTGGTATGTTTGTTTCCTATTTTGTCTCTTCCGTTCTCTCCTTTCTCTTTTTTTAATTTGCACTTGTTTGCTTCCCATTTTGTCTCTTCCGCTCTCCCATCTCTCGTTTTTGAATTGATACTTTTTCATGAATTCATCTTAATTACTCACTATCCCCTTTTATCTCTTGAACTACACTTTTCATGAATCTATGCTAGCCTCTCACTCTTCCCTCTATCAAAGAGAGAAACTTGGGGCCTAAACACATTTTTTTCCACACAAAAAAAATCCATGGATCAAATCAACTATAACAAATAAGTGAATAACCATTCATAGCTCAAATCAATCGACAACCACAAAGTTCTATAGTGTGAATGTAGAATTAAACTAACAACAATAGCAACTAATTGACATATCAACTTTGAATTAAAGTAGATTAATATTAAAGTAAATAATTCTCAACTAATAATGAGCGACATTTAGTTTAATTAATAAAACTAACTTAGTTAAACTAAACACAAAACAATGAACTAAGTTAGACTATATTAGAAAATAGAAATTACCAATCAATGAACTTAGCTAACTTAATTAAACATAATTACAAGTTTATAACACTTAAATACTAAGTTAAAGTTAATAAACTTAGTTAATCAATAAACTATTATGGACTACCCATTATCTAATAATTATACAAGAAATTGGATCAAATAAAAAAGAAGCAAAAAAGAAAATAAAAAAATAAAAAAAAGAATTTAAATTTTGCCTGAAGTTGATTGGAGGTGGAAGACAAGAGAAGCTTCATTAGAGGTTAGAGGTGGTCGGATGAGGCCGAAGGTAGAGAAGGCGCTCGGGTGTTCTGAGAGAACTGGGTTCGAGATGGTGAAAGAGGGATTCGAAGGACTGCATTCAAGGTTAGAAGGAAAAGAGGAGTTCGAGGTGAGAAGGAGGAGAGGACTAGGTTTGACTGTAGCTCCAGAGCTCATCGCTCGCTGCAGTTGTCGGAGGGGTGGGGGGAGGGAGAGAGGGTATGTTTGTTTTCCATTTTGTCTCTTCCGCTGTCCTTTTCCTCATTTTTGAATTTATATTTGTTTGTTTCCCATTTTGTCTCTTCCGCTCTCCCCTTTCTTGTTTTTGAATTTACACTTTCATGAATCTATGCTAACCATTCACTTTCCCCTTTTTATCTCTTGGATTACACTTTTCATGAATCTATGCTAACGACTCACTCACCCCTTTTATTAGAGAGAGAAACTTGAGGCCTAAACATATTTTTTTATAAAAAAACAATCCATGGATCAAACCAACTATAACAAATAAGTGAATAACAATCCATAGCTCATATCAATCAGACAACCACAAAGTTCTATAGTGTGAGTGTGAAATTAAACTAACAACAACGACAACTAATTAACATATCAACTTGAATTTAAGTAGATGAATATTAAAGTAAATAATTCTAAACTAACAATGAGCGATGTTTAGTTTAATTAATTAAACTAACTTAATTAAACTAAATACAAAACAATGAACTAAGTTAGACTATATTACAAAAGAGAAATTACCAATCAATGAACTTAGCTAAACTCAATTAAATACAATTACAAGTTTACAACACTTAATTCTTGAGTTAAAGTTAATAAACTTAGTTAATCAATAAACTACTATTGACTATCCCTTATCTAATAATTATACAAGAAATTGGGTCAAATAAAAAAATAGAAGCAAAAAAAGAAAATTTTAAAATTTTAAAAAGAATAAAAATTTTACCTGAAGTTGGTCGGAGGTGGAAGCCAAAAGAAGTTTCGTTAGAGGTTAGAGGTGGCTGGAGGAGGCCAGAGGAGGCGTTCAGGTGTTCTGGGAGAATTGGGTTCGAGATGGTGGATGATAGGTTCAGGGGACTGCAGTTGAGGTAAGGAGAGGACTAGGTTTGACTGTGGCTTCAGAGCTGATTGCTTGCTGTGGTTGCCGGAGGGAGGGACGGAGAGAGAGAAACAGAGAGGTATGTTTTCCATTTTCTCTCTTCCACTCTCTCCTTTCTCGTTTTTAAATTTTCAGTGTTCATAAATTCATGTTAACTACTCACTCTCCCCGTTTATCTCTTGGATTATACTTTTCATGAATTTATTTTAACCACTCACTCTCTCCGTTTATCAGAGAGAGAGAGATTTGTCTCTTCCGCTCCCCCCTTTCTCATTAGAGAGAGATGTTTGTTTCTCATTTTGTCTCTTCCACTCTCCCCTTTCTCGTTTTTTAATTTATACTCTTCATGAATTCATGTTAACTAGTTACTCTCCTTTTATCTCTAGGATTACTCATGTACTTAATTTTTAATATTTTACAAATATACTAGTAATTTTTTTCTTGGATGCTTGTGTAGAATTCAATAACCATATTTCTTTTTGACAATAGTGTAATAATTCTGATTGGATTTTTATATATGTTTTCTTTCTTTGTGAATAAACTATAATATTGATGTAAATGAGTATATTTTATCATTCTAACAATATCATCCTAGCTAGTAGTAAAAGCATATAGTACTAAATGAATATAACAAGAAGTTTTTATCATAACTAAAATTTATCATACCTAGGTACTTCTATTTGAAGCCGTATCCGACACGTATTTATACCAGTGTTATCGGTATGAAGCATAATCTGGTATAAAGGCCCCTTACAGCACCATGCAAGGCGCTAACGATGTCTTGGCGCCTCAATGAATTGAGGCGCACACCTCAAACAAATATTTTCCAACATAAGACAAACAAACATATAAGCAACATATTTATAAATTTTCACATAAAAAGATTAAAAAATATAATTTCACCTACTAAATCACGAAAGAGTCTTAATTAGCATGCATAACATAGCGAAGTTCATAAGTTTCCACAAATCACAATGCAAGATTAATATCCAACATAAGCAAAAGTCTACGAAACAAAGCAATCAAGTAGCAAAATAACAAAATGTTTAGTCATCTTCATCATCATCGTCATCGTCATCCAACTCAAGTGGAATTTCCTCATCCTCAGTTTCCTCCTCTTCATTGAAATCTTCTTCATCCTTCGTGTCCGGCTCTCTCCTCCTAGATGACGAAGCAACACCACTTGAATATCCTCGAGCCCTAGCAGTAGACCTTAAACTTAGTCCAAATTCTTCTTCAGCTCCCGTTGCCTTGCCTACACCCTATCTAAGGTCATCCTCCTCATCCCCCAAGTCATTCTCCGCATTGTTGCCCTCTCCAAATTGTCCTAACAACCACTCATTTCTTTCATCTATGTCAATCAACTTGATTGGATCAATAATATCCCTACAGTCAAATCTTTCCTTCAAAGCTTGTTTGTATTTGCAATATACTAGATCTTGCAACCTCTTGTGATTCAACCTATTCCTCTTCTTGGTGTGTATATGCAACTCATATAAATTCAAAATAATCAAATTAGTACTCTAAATCCTTAATTCTTTAAGTAGATTTTTATTCAATCAAAAGAAATTAAACATACTTGTTCAAAAGTACTCCAATTTCTTTCACACCTAGAGGAACTACAAGTGAGACTAAGGATTCTTATAGCAAGTTTCTGCAGAGTTGAAGTCGTTGTACCATAAGAATCCCACCAATCAGCTGTCAAGATAAACAAAGTGATCAATACGAGTATACGGTAATTTATTTAACCAAAAAGTACGTGTACATAGTTAATTGATATGTTTTACCTGAGGACTTCTTTTCTCGGTTTTTAATAGCTATAGGCATGCCAAATAGATCCTGTGCTTCTTTGTGTAAAGTCAACTCATCAGAAATCTTATCTTGATCTGTTGGGGCACAAGCTTTTGAATGACCTCCCAGAGGCCTTTTATAATCTCCTTATTGGCTTGAATGTTGGGGTGGACATAAGAAAAATGCTGGATTAAAGTAAAACCCGGCAGCATGCAAAGGATGATGTAACTGAACATCTCATCTCTTATCAATAATCTCAAATACCTCCGAATATTTAGTTGCATTATCACCAAAGGCTTTTGTAATAGCCTCTTTGACTCTATCCATAGCCTCATAAATAAACCCCATGGTCGGCTTCCTCTAGTTATCAACAAGTTTCAGAACACAAATAAGAGGACCACTGAGTTTGAGAACACGAACAACATTATTCCAAAAGGTAGTCATCTTAACTGTCCTTTCCGCCACTTTGCCTTTTGGATCTCTTGCCCACTTGTATTCCACCCACTTTTCTAAGCAAAACACCTTCCTTAGATTATTTTTCTGCTTATGGACGCTTGATAAAGTCAAAATGAAGTGGCAAACCGCGTCGCTGCCGGTCTCAGAAGCTCTCAAGAGTTGGTTTGACCTCTCATCAACCTCAAAACCCAACCATGTGAATAAATGAAACCCGTCAACTCCATAGCACGGCTCAAGGTCATCTTCACGAGTGGTAGTTTTTCGATATCCTTAAGTATGAGGTTAAGACAATGAGCAGCACACGGTGTCCAATACATATGAGGATATTCATCCATCAAGTATTTACCTATAACCAATAAACAAACATCTCATTAGGATTCAATCATTCAATTTCATTGAAACTAGAAAGCACATCAATCAATATCAAACAAATTAAATCAAATCTAAAATTTCATACCGACTAGTTTGAGACTAGCATGATTGTTCGTAATGACTTGCACAACATTCTCGGTCCTATCTTCTTAATCTCCTCATTTAAGATCTCAAACATCGTCGCACCAATCTTGATCTCATCGGAAGCGTCAATAGAGGAAAGAAATATCGTTCCGTGAGGAGAGTTCACAAGAAAATTTATCAAAGTCCTATCATTTCGGTCAGTCCAACCATCCCACATAAAAGAGCATCCTTTTTTGGCCCAAACCTCCTTATGAGGTTGCATAAGATCTTCAGTGTACTTCTCCTTCTTAGGAAATGACTCCCGTAATTGGTGGAATGTTGGAGGTGGCAAGTTAGTCCCAAAAGCCCCCACTGACTTCAACATAATCTTGAAGGACCTAAGTCGTGCGGCATTAAAAGAAACTCCTACTTGATACCACCAACGGGCAATATCTTGATGCACTTTAGCAACCGCAACTTTGTTGAGGCCTTCTTCAATGCTTGTTTGCCGCAATTTTCGCCTTCTATCATCCTTGGCTACCTTTAGTGCCGGGTCAAATGAGATAAATAAATCCTTAGGCCCCTTCCTCTTTGTCGAAGACCCTACACTATGCACGCCAACGCTTCCCCGTCCTCTTGTAGATAAGGAAGATGATCTAGGAGGAAATACACCTTTTCCCTTGTTCCTAGTTGCTTGTCCTTGTTCGACTTTAACCACATCAACTTCATCTATTTCAATCATGTCATCATCTTCAAGATCTGGCATGTAATTTTCTACGGCTTGTTGTTTTCTAACAATGACTTGTCTTTTTTCATAATCCTTAAGCTCATCAACCACATTCGAAGGAACTTTTTCGCAAAGGGAAACATTTTTACGTGCCCTCGTTCCGATAAGATGCTCCTTTTGCCTTGATATGCCGCCATTCGTGATCTTATTACAATAAATGCACTTGTGCTTGTTGGAATTCCCTTCCTCAACTAGAGAAGTGTACTTCCAAGTAGGATCTTGTCTTCTACCTCTATTCGCACTCGCCGATGCCGATGAAGACATATTCAAGTTTATTAGTCACCTACACCCAAAATTATGAAAATATCAACTTAAATCATCAAACCATGCTCACTGATTTTTTTAAGTAACAAATAAGAAATATGTATTTTCATTTAAAATATGAAATATGTATTTTAAAGTAACAATTAAGTGATTAACAAACATGATTGTTCATAATTTTCTAGTTAGCGTTATTAATTGCTAGTTAGCATGAACTTATTTGAAATCTTTCATCTAAACATGAATGATTACTTCATATCATTGTTTCTTCAAGACTGAAGACTTCAACTAAATTTTTTCTTCATACACTCACTTGTCTAACTTTTTAAAGTAACAAATATGAAATTACTAATTACTATTTTCTTTTTATAGGTTGAACATGAAAATATGGAGAATGGAGTAGCAAGAATCAATCAAATATCTCAAATCCTCAATTCTCAAATTTTGTAGAAATAAAACATCAAAAAGAGTAAATTAAATGCATAGACCTTCAAAAAGAGTCTATTAGATGTATTAAACATGTAATTATGTAAATTATTTTCAAAAAAAGAAGAAAAACAAAAAAAATAGAAAAAACCTGAACGTCGCCGGAGATATGGTCGTCGGGCATGAACTTCACTGTCGTCGTCGTCGGTTGTCGGGGTCGAGGTCGTCAGTTGTCGGGGTCGGGGAGAGAGGCAGGCGATCGGTAGAGAGAGGAGAGAGAGAGGGCGGCGGCATGCAAATATCGGGTTTATGAAAACCCTAACTCAAAAATCCCAATCAAAGTTTTTTTCGGGTTTATGAAAATAGCGGGTTTCATACCTGAAACCCATCTCAAACCCAACCTCAGAAGGCAAGTCACGGGCGCGCTTGTCGCCCGCCGATCGCATAAAAGGCACCGCGAGGCCGCGCCACGCGGCCCTCGTGTGCTGGCGCCGCCTCTGGTGCGTGTGGCGTTTGCTCTGCTTCCTTGGCTCAGCGCTAGGCGTGCCAAGGCAACCGCCTCGATAACACTAATTTATACTATATCCAAACTCCTTGGACACTCCTTGCATATATGCATACATTTATTCGGGCATGTACTCAATTATACAATATATGTTTTATTTTAAAACACTTGCCATACACTTCTTATATCCTACACTTCAGATCCACTTCCTGAAACTTGTTGGACATAGGTCGGGTCCCAAACTATAGTTTTAAAGGGTCATTGTCTAGTTCAAAGACGAGCGGTTTTCCAATTTATAATCCACAAATAAAAGAAACATAAAAATATTATAGAAATTTAATTCTCGTAACATGTGAAGGAAAAACAATGTTGATCTCATATAAGCTATTAATTTCAATATGTAATATGTATCTACATATATGTGTGTGAATATTTATATAGCCATGTTCCTGTACCCTTTTTTTTAATTACAAATTTGTCGTGTCCCATACTGTTACTGGTACCTGTACCCGTTTCCATGCAACAATGAAATGGAGAATTGCGAAGTTGTAGGCTCTTAATGAATACTTAGAAGCCTGGAGGATTTGCAGGAGAATTGTAACTCACATAGGTACAAGTCCGATATGGTATTATTAAAACTTGGAAATTTTGTATTGTTTTATAGTTGGAGCTTTGTTTTATTGATATAGCTTGAGTTAGTGACCATTTATGTTGGCGGTTATAGACTTGTGATTATTATTATTATTTGGATTTTCATAAATTTTCTATTTCATGCTTGTTTCTCTTAGAAATTTCCTTCTTATTCACTGAAGTTGTTGCGAATCACTTCCCGTTTCATCTTCACATTGCTTATGTTATCACAGTACTTTCTATGCTATTGTTTTCTATTAACATTCAGCTGGTACAGTTGTTATTTTTGCTTTTACATTAATTACATACATAAATTCTTGATTACTACAAGGTTAGCATAATGGAGATTTTTTATAGTTCTACTTTGTGCTTCTTTTGGCTGGAGTAGTTCTTATGACAAAATCCATGTATCATAATTGATATTTAAGTTCTTCCCATCAAAATGGGGTGAGCCAGAACTTTTTCATATACATGCATTCTTCTTTGCTTTTTTGTCTTTGCTTCTTTTATGTTAATAGTAATCTGACATTGTTGAAGGAATTACAGGTTTCTTTGTCGCCATCTGGATTGCAGCAGTAATGTATAAGTCTAATGATATATTACGGAAACAGACTGCTCTAAAGGTTTGATTGGTTTTTCTCTGTGTCAAGTTCTATTTTAAAAGAAATGACGTGTTTATTACTTCGTTACTTTTACCTTCTTTTCGGAGAAACTTGGATAAAAACTATTCCATTTGTTTTTTTTTTCCCCAATAAGTGGGGTTTTGGGAACTGGAATTTTCCATGAAAATAGAGTTCGCATGAGAGGGATTTTGAACTTATTTCAAAACTATGTAACAGTCTGTGTTCTATTTGTGGAAAATAACTAAATGATATTTATGTGGAACAAAAGAAAAGGTGTTTATGTGCAATTCCTATGAAGTATTAGGGTACTGAACTCCAATTCTACTCTTCTCTTATATGGAATCTTTTATTTGAATATTAAATATTTTGCTTCACAGGGGGAGAGAAAATTGTCTGTGCTTACCGGGTATACACTTGTTTTCATGATCCATATTTTGGGAGTTTACTGGTGGTACAAGAATGATGACCTATTGTATCCACTTGCACTTCTTCCTCCTAAAGAAATACCGCCATTTTGGCATGCTATATTCATTATCATGGTCAACGGTAAGCATCCAACAATATATGGGATTTACAAATTTTATTGTATAAATATCTATGTGAAACAAGTTATGTTTTACTGAAACTTAGAGTATACTATGATAGTTTTTGAGTTGAATCTTATTTTCTTGCAAAAAAAACCCTAGCATTTAACCAGACATGCATGCACGCAGAGAATCTTATTTTGTTGCAAAAAAAAAAAAAAAAAGCTGTAGCATTTAGCTAGACACGCACACACCGTGACACACACACTAATGATCATTTCAATATGCATTTTATCTTATTTCTTTATCATATCTACTTCTAATCATTAGTTCTGGGTTTTACAACATTTCATATATGCTTAGCTGAAGAAAAAGAAATTTAGTTCAGATTTTAATGTTTAGAAAGGTTTCCTCATAGGCAACTTGAAACTTCGAGCCAAGCATATGTCAACATTTGCTCCCATCATGTTATTAGTTTCAGTTGTTCTATACCCCATTCTTTGTTCAGATTCCTCTTTTCTAGCTTAGCCGCTAATAGATGTATATTCCAACTTTACCATGTTGGCGTATTAATTTTTTAGTGACAATTAGAGAAGGATAGCTTCCTCCAAACAACGTTAATCTAGACTCGTAAACCTATGTGAATCCTTCTCCACGTTGTATTATACACGTTCAGGTGTCTTGCAGGTATCTGTGCTTTGTTTTTTACTTTCTTATTGATCAATGTATTATACAAAACAGTTGCTCTTACCATTACCCTAACCTAACCCCTTCAGAACCATGCTCCAAGAATGAGATATGACAGTCTATTAATCATTTATTTGGCTTCATTTTACAAGAAATTTTATTTCTTGCTTAAAATTAAAAAACACCCAATCTTAGTTTTTACTTGTTTTTACATTTAAAACTTCTTCATTAAAATTAAAAACCTACCCTCTTCTATCTCAATCATCTTTCTCTGCCCGCCTCCATGGCATCTACATGATATTGAGGCATTCACATTGTATTTCCTTTGCGTGAAGCTTTTTCTATTTTATTTTAAAGAATCAATTGTAATCCAAAATTAAGTTGCCATACCCCAAATTAGAGGTGGTTATATAAACAAGGGTTAATTGCGAGCTAGGATACCCCGACACGGCAACAAGGGTGCCGTACCTGTGTCCGATCCGTATTGGGTACGGGTCCGCACCCAAACGACATTGACACGGGTGAGTTCGATGAGTTTTTTTTTAAAGCTAAGGAGGGACCTGGTTGGCTGGTTCCATGGCTACTGAGACTTGACGATACAAAAAGACCCAATATGATGACAATTCACTCTCTCTAGTTCTCTTAATTTATTATTCACTAAGTGAAGTATGACATCATCTCACATGGGCTTTGTTTGACCATAAGAATGTATTTTGGTTTTTCTTTTCTTGGTAATGATGATGGCAGCGATTGAGATGCAACACATGGGTCCTTATGGCCATGAAGAAATTTGAGTTGGGCTTATTTTATTCTTCTTTTTTTTTCTTGAGATAATTTGAGTTCGGCTTTCTTTATTCTTTTTGAAAAAGAAAGGCAGAGTTCCAGAGGCTTTGCTTTATTGTGAACTTGGGAATGGGCTTGAATCCAATAAAAGAACTTAAAATAAAAAGGAGAAACTTGGGATAGTTAAAATAATTTCTTGATTTTTAAATTATAAATTTTAATATATATAGTTGTGTCCCCGTACCCTAACTTTTACAAATTTGTTGTGTTCCGTACCCGTGTCCATACCCGTACCGTACCTATGCAACCTAGATTGCGAGTATAGCCTAATTGCAAAGAGACCCCTTGTAGTTCTATTTGTTGCGAAGGGGCCTCCTGTGGTTCTACTTGTTGCGAGTAAACCCCTAGTAGTATTGGCCCTTGTGTGAATTCACCTCCTTAGTGAACTTTTTCGACTCTTTTAAAAGTCAAAAAATAATTAGCAATTGGGAGTCTATTGTCACCAATAGAAGTATAAGGGGTTTATCTGCCTCAAACATTTTTAACGATTTTAAGAGTTAAAAAAATTCACTCAGGGGGCCTATTCGCAATAAATAGAATTATAGGGGGTTTATTCGCAACAGATTGAACTATAGGGGTCTCTTTGCAATTGGGTGATAGTATAGGGGGTTTGTTCACAATTAACCCTATAAACAATGACTATTAAACATATTTAACTACTTTGAACTCAATAACTAGTATTCAACACTAATAAGGTACCAACACATAATATGCTTCCAAACTGTTGTGTTTTAACAAATTAGGACTTAAGAAAGATATAAAGCCATAACACGGAGGGAATAAAAAAGCAAAACTCTTGTTTTCCATAAAAATAGAAATGTGTTCGTTATCAACCTTCAATAGTTTTTCAAAAAGCAATAAGATCTTGCAAGCTAGAACTCTTATTGCTCCATATGCTCAAGCTAGAACTCTTATTGCTCCATATGCTCACTTACACACGAATGAAGAAAAGCATTTGCAAAGCTGTATAGTTGATAAACTAAACGAATATCAACAAAATATTTTCAATGAAGTGAAAAAAATAATTTAGGTATTAAAAAATCGATATAATGCATGCACACACATGCACAACAAAACTACAGACAAAAGTTCTAGTGCGTTACAAAAACCGGGTTCAAACCTAAATCACTTGAAATCACTTTCTTCCTTTTTGGTGCACTACTATATACATGACATTTTCTTTATTTGGACAAGAGTTTCTATAATGCCCAGATCTATTGTAAGAACGGTATATTCTAAGTCTTTTTGCCTGCTCTTTTCCACCTTTCACATGCTTCTTCTTAGGACGCTCCTTTGTTGCTGACTTAGGGGACATTGCATATTAGCACCGCAATCCTCCAAATCAGTTCTTTCTTCCACTACATTTTCTTCTTCTAATGCATGTGATCCTACATCTATTTCAAGTGCATAACTACACCAACGTAGGAAGAAATATATCAGTGGTGGAATATCAAAATAATTTGTTTAAAGAAACACATAATATATGATGCCAAAGTATTACCCAAAACTCAAAGTCCTTACAACTACATATTACTCTTCTCCCATCCCAAACACCTCGTGAGTTCAAGCATCGGTCTCTTGGTAGTATTTTAAAAGATAGCTATTCATATCAAATACAAATATCTAGCAGCTTGTTTAAATTCTTCTTGGAACTTTTCGAAAGCAAATAGAGTGAGAACTTGAGAAGTTTATTCCTCTAGTATAGACTTTGATTTCAAAAGAATATGTTGCAAGTGTCTCATGTAACTGTGCTCGTTCAATCTCCTTAATTGCAACTTCAACCTAAAAAAATATAATTGACACATAAATTAAAGGCCTAAAAATCATATTAATTATATACTATTATTTATACTTGTATTTATTTATTTAATAAATAATAAACAATAGGCTAAAATGTATTTACTCACCTATTTAACAAGGTCTAGGTCTCGTGTGGGAATAAACAAGCCTCTTGATATGCATTTATACTTGCAGATTGATCGATGATTGTTATTCCTTCAAAGAAGTAGTCATGAAAATAGGCGGGCACCTAAAATTGCTTGGTTTGATTCAAACCTTTCACATGTTTGTTGTCATTTAAGTCATACTTTTGAAGTATCTGTGGCCAATGATGCTCTATTTCCTTGTGTTCCTAGGTTTTATATACCGTATAGAATCAGCACACCACTGTGGATAGGGACTACAACGTATATATAAATCAACTACTGAACTTTGAAGTGATATTCCATGTGCAAAAACTAGGCTTAGCGAAAGGCAACCTTGTTGTTTTTACTTTTGTCATCCGTGGATCTTGGTCTGTTATTATAGTATGTTATTATAGTTTGTGGGTGCTTCTTCATCAAAGTCACAATTGTCTACGATTTAAAAGAAATGAAAAATTAGACAATTACAAAATACAGTCAATAACCTTCAGTTATATGTATTAAACCTTATTGGAAAGGGTACCTCCATTAGCCATTTAAAAGCGCTTTTGTTGTTTCATTGCGAAGAAGAGCACATCCAAATAAAAGTTCTTACCATAGATGTTAATACCAACAAAAAAATGCACAAGGCATGTCATATACATGTACTTTGTAAGTAGTATCACAAACAACAACGTTTCCTAATCTTTGATACCAGTCAAAACATCCAAGTATGACCTTTAACTTTCTTTCTTCATCTATAGTGTACTCATATTAGAACTTAGAATTTTTTGCCTTAGCACACTTGAAATTTTTCAACAAAGCCATCACGCCATTTGTCACAGATTGCTTCTTAACCATTGTAAAATGATTGTGGATGTATTTGTGATTAAATGGAAATTCTCCGTGTTTGACATTTTTTAAGCTCTATGACGCGAATTATTTGTCAAGCCGTAAGACCTCTCTCTTTAAGCAATAGAATACGCGCTTTACCGTCATCAGTGATAGTCTTAATTGCTGTAAGAAAACACATCTCTATGGGAGATAATAGTTCATGAGTGTGATCGACAATGAGTTTTGTAGCATTTGCCATTCTTCTAGAAATATATCAAAAGACCTTAGTGGCCGCGCAAACGAGCACTGCAAACATACTTTGAGGATAATATGTTCCTTTGATCTTTGGATGGATCGATGACTTTCAAAGGTGGTTATCCTGCATGATGACAATAAAAATATCGCCTTACAATCTTCCCATCTTTCTTGATGAATCGGTCCTTCCGCACAACAAAACCATGACATTTCCCATAATTTCCTTAGAAAACAAATGTCCCTTCCTCACTAAGAAATGTTTGACCTACAAATTGTTTCGATTCAAGCATCATTGTAGATCCTCAATCACTATGAAATTCATTCAAAATCAAAGAGACCCATTTGAAATAAATCCTCTAATGCATTGACTAGTTGAGGAATATTGAGCATTTAGATAAATAAAAGAGAAATAAACACAATAGAGTATTTAGATGAACACCATGATAAAGATGAAATAACTTGCTTTTATTTATCTTCACGCCAAGGAAATGCAATGCTAATGTCTAAATAATCATGTGGATGCCGTGGAGGTCGGTAGAGAAAGATAATCGAGATAGAAGACAGTACTTTTTATTTTGGTCGGTAGAGAGATAATCGAGATAGAAGACAACACTTTTTATTTTGGCAAAACTTCAATGGAGGTCCCTGAAGTATCGACCAAATATCATTTGGGTCCATAATGTTTGGAAGTCATCACTGGGAGTCCTGACGTTACCTTTGTCATCATCCTAGATCTTTTTTACAAACTTTTGTTAAATTTTGCTGACTTGGCAATGCAAAAAAATTAGTAAAAGTACAAGTTTATCCTGCCACATGGATAAAAAATTTAGTAAAATTATAAGTTTGTATTGAACTTGGAGTTTCACGAATTTTGTAAAAAGGACCTAGACTGATGACGAATGTAACGTTAGGGAACCTCAGTCATGACTTCCAAATATTAAAGACCCGAGTGATGTTTGGCCAATATTTCAGGGACCTCTACTGAAGTTTTGCCTTTTATTTTTAATTAAGAAATTTTACTTCTTGTAAAAATAAATGAAATAAATGATTGACTCGTGTTTTTTATTTTAATCAAGAAATAAAATTTCTAATAATATGAAGTAAAATAATTGATTTTAACAGACTGTCATAACGCATTATTGGGGCGTGCTGCCAGTGGGTTAGGTTGGGGTATTAATTATGTTTCACCGTTGTCCTAGCAAACTGTATACAAAAAGTGTGGGTATGGGGGAGGTGCAAGGAAAGACCTCTGATGGCAAGTGATATTGCAGATGCTGTGAAGTAAAGCATACAACTCTTGGATCCACATGTATGGGACATTGTTCCCTTCTAATTTTGTTTGGAAGATTGTAGATAGTAACAATAGGAATTAGACATCTCACCAAGCATGATATTAGTTAGTGACACCCATCTTAGGGGTAGCATATTGCTGAAATTACATCATGATCTGAGTCTGTTCCCACTAGAATGAGTTGATCCATGAGCTTGGCTTTAAGTAGCAAAACCTCCGAAAAAAGGTTTGAAGAAGATTTTGTAACGTGCTGTCAACATGGGATCAATTCTCTTGAGCCATTAACAAGTCCCAGGCAAGGCAACTATGAGCAGGCAAAAACCTTCATGAAACTTCAAAAAATGGTGGTAGTTAAACCTACATCTAGTTGCCATGCAGTTTGAGCATATGCAAGTAAGAGCAACATTCATGTCATCCTAGATTATTAAAGAGTCTATATTAAGAATCTAGATGATAAGCGCTTTAGGATCATATTAATCTTTGAAGCACAAATTTAAGTCAAATATGCTGGTAGGTAAATCTACATTAATAGCCCTGCAGTTTGAGCTTGTGCAACTAGCAATCGTTCGTGTCATCCTAGATCATTAAATAGGCTAGACCAAGAAACTAGATGATAAGATTTTCTATAGGATCGTATTCATCTTTTAAGACACAAATATAAGCCCAATAATCAAATGGAATCACCTCGCCTTTCTGAATTGTTATAGGGGTTCTCTAGCTAATACACAAATCTTGCTTAAATTTTCTCATTGTTCATAAAAGTCAATAAATCACATTGAAGTTCACATACCATTGTTTGGTAATTTAGAATATTTATCAATAATAGGGAACAATTGTTCCAAAGATCTCAATCGTAATAATCGGTGTATATTAGGATTTGTGATGCAATTCTTCGTCCACCTTTAATACATTTTCTCTCTTTTTTTGATTTATTATTTAATTTTTTTTAAGATCAAATTTTGAATCAGTTTTTCTGGAGCTTTCACCAGCTCTTCGTTATGACTATGAACTTTTTCTTAGGGGTGTAAGGGTCAGGTCCGATCACCTGACCCACCTCACCTGTTTAATAAACGGTTAATTTCAACTGATCTGTGCCAGCCAGTGTAATCAGATTATTGAGATTTCTCTGACAAAAAAAAATAAGGGCCTTGGAGTTGAATTTAAAAACGTTTCCACCAGACTGCGACTCCCTCATGCTCAAGAAATGTAATTAACATAATGTCTATCTGAATTTTTTTTTAATTTAAAAAAAAGCTTGTGGATTCAAACCGATGCTAGGATCTCTAGCAAATAACATGGACAAATTGAGCTAAACATTCTGTTCACTTTTGTGTATGAATTGATGCACAAATATTTAAGGGTAAATTCTGGTCAGATCCTAACCTGACCTGTTTATTAAACAGATCACACAGATTTGTCCATTTATAGTCCTATGGTTGAGTTATACCCACTAACTCCATGCTGTTTCCTAATAGGGTCAAAATTGTGCTCGTCTTTTTTCATTACTTTTTGGCCAGTCACCAGCTAATAGCTTCTGTCATTGTAGGGTCAGCTTTTTAGTGAACTCCTAACCTTCGTCTGAGCAATGTTTTTCTATTTCTTAAAAGAAACTAAGATTTTATTTACCAACTATTCCTTAAGTAGAATTCTAAAAGAAAGCTTTAGCCTTTCTGAGCTGATTGATGTATCTAGCTTCTTTATATTCATTAGTAAATCAACAGACTGTTTATCTACTCTGGTAATGCCTTACTATCTATTACTATGCAGATACCATGGTGCGCCAGGCAGCAATGGTTGTCAAGTGTATGCTGCTGATGTATTACAAGAACAGTAGGGGCAGGAACTATCGTAAGCAGGTAGTACGCTGTTCTACCTTTTATATTTGTTTAAGTTTCGACTACATCAGAAATAAGGCAATAGTAAATCTTAGTAAGTGTTAAATATGATATAATGGAGCAGATAGCATTGAGGATTTCTGCTTGTTCATAAACCTAATGGGGAACTAGTGCCTTTTTTAGTTATTTATTATATTCATTTTAATAGGTCCTTGATTGCACATATTTTTCTTTGAAATCTTTCTACTGCAAAATTAGGTAGTCAAAGTATAGTAAATTTACATTCCACGATCAATAGTATCTATAAAAGTTTTTAGCTGGTGGAAATGGTTGCACATGAATGGACATACCTTTCGTGTCTGGGCACGTCAGAAGATCTAATTTTTGGTGGATAAGTTCATGTATTCTCATTTGGCTGATGAAACATAATCATTCTTCAAGAGGAAAGAAACACCAACCTAAGTTAAAGTTTCTACCTGCTTCATTTTCGTACAAGTGTGCATTTATGGTGCTTCCTTGTGTACTCAGTAACTTTAATTCCTTGAGCTGCCTTCATTCGATTGAGGATTTTTCTCATTTGCAAGGACTTCTAGCTTTCCAACAAAAGTTGTCAAGTGCCATCATTATGTGGTATATCCAGTTAGGACTTCGATTTGCATGTTCCCATATTATCATATCTATTTTAAATTTCATATTCATAGAAAAACTTCAGTTTGTAACTCAATAGATTCTCTTTTGAATTTATTAATGTTGCATTCAAATAATACCTTCTCCGTACTATCAGGGTCAGATGCTAACTATTGTGGAATATCTCCTCCTTCTGTATCGAGCATTATTGCCAGCACCTGTTTGGTACCGGTTCTTCCTTAACAAGGAATATGGGAGCCTCTTCTCGTCTCTCACTACTGGCTTATACCTAACCTTCAAGCTGACTTCAGTTGTTGAGAAGGTATAATTTTTCAATGCCTTTGGAGGGAAAAAAAATCTTGACTTAATCGTGTTACATAATTGTGGATGGCTATCAATAGGTTCAGTTCTTAATCTTACTTTAAGCTTTTGGATTCCAGGTTCAGTCATTCCTTGCATCATTGAAGGCATTGTCACGTAAAGAGATGAACTATGGGTCACATGCCACAACAGAGCAGGTAAAATGTTGCTTCTGATTCCTTAATTTAAAATATGTAACACACACTCTATGTTTGTATGTGTGCACGCACAAACACACAGTGTGTGTGCATGCACGCATGTGCATGTGCTTGTGGTACCCATCAAGCCGTTAGTGGATTTGTTGATGATCTGAATTGTAGTGGTCTGGATATGTATCACGTGAACAACACACTAGCCAACACAGACTCACCCGTTCTCTAGACATGCACGCGAATGTGCGCGTGTGTGCCTGTGGGTGTGGGTGTGGCTGTGTGTCTAACCCAAATTAGTTTTGTTACAGTTTTCTTGGATTGAAGTTATACTACTAGAAAACATGGGACCTCCCGTAATCCATAATCTAGAACACACAATATAGAACAATAGTGATTTGCAACGATGATATCAACAACTGAGATCTTCAACAACCTTTTAATTTTCTCATCCTAATTGGTTTGGCTCTTTTCATCACTACTAATGAAACTAGCAGAAAGAGGCAAGATGGCACGGCTTTTTTCCCTAAAAAATAAATAAATAAATGAATGAATGAAAATCAAGATGGTTTATTTGTAAGGTGCAAAATATATCCCCAATAGATACATATTAGAACTTCAGTTTCTTGAGAAAAGTAAAGTGGTAAACAGACAGAGTATTTTTTGAGTATTTCACCTTGGTTATTTTTATAATTAGACTAGCATACATGTACACAACAATATAATAACTCGTATTAAAAAAATTTCCTTCTCAGATGAATCTATTTTGTTCCAATCAAGTGTCCAATGTAAGCCTGACCCTCCTAAGCCCCATGTCGATGGAGTTTGTGTTGTGCAGGCACGAGAAAGATGACCACTCTCCATTCTCTTCAGTTTTGAAAGAATTTAACCTCATTGTTTTCCTTCTTTGATTATGGATTTCATAAATTCTACGACTACAGACATTTGACGTGCACTTTACTTACGAATCTACATTGCTGAGGTTACATCTCCGTGCTGACAGTTCCTTCTCTAGCTATACTTTCTAAAAAAATTGCTTCCTTATGCATCCTGCACCTTTATTATATTTACTTATTTATTATTTCTCCTCGACTCATATCTTTGTCGTAAACTTTAAAACCTGTGTTTGTAATTTATTCAGGTTATTGCCGCCGGTGATATGTGTGCTATCTGCCAGGAGAAGATGCATACTCCCATCTTGCTTCGTTGTAAACATATATTTTGTGAAGACTGTGTCTCAGAATGGTAATATCCCTGTGATTTTTTTGCATTTATTTTATTCTTCACTTTTGAAATTCAACAGGAAATTGCTTCCAGATTTTGTTATTCAATCTTTATGTAAAGGAAAAGAAAAAGAAGAAACACAGCTTTGGCTGAATTAAACGCGGTGAATTTTCAGGTTTGAGAGAGAACGTACATGCCCGTTATGCAGAGCTTTAGTAAAGCCAGCTGATCTCAGATCTTTTGGTGATGGCTCAACCAGTCTCTTCTTCCAGTTATTCTAAATCTGCTTCAAGCAAAACATACCAAGTTATCTCAAAAGATGCAGATACTGAAGGCTTCGGTCCATCTCCTGCTCTCATGGTTATTTTGACTGATATATTCATGGCCTATTTTTCCACAGTTTTCTGCTGGAAGTTGGTTCCCTAAGGAACGGACGGATGTGTTCATAATCCTATTGTCAATCTATAGGCCCATGATTTGGGAAATTTTTCATGGAAAAAAGTTGTACAAACAGTTTATAAAAAAATTATGTAAAATAACACTTTTCATGTTAATGTTATATGGCAGGGTTAATTGCAGATGTAACCTTATACCACAGCCGGCGATACATTTTTAATTGGTGTTTTGATTAATTAGTGTTTTGATCCACTTATCTTAAAATTGATTTATCTTAGCCACCACGTTCATATGACATGATGTTTCTGATATTTCACTGTGTTACGGAAATGCCCTTTATTCTCTTTAGGTGTTGAAGATATGCTCTATAGTGGGGATAAGGGAGCGATAATTCTGTTTGGATATTAATGTGTTTGGTTAAAAGGTGTTGGAACTATAAATGTAGTTACACCAGTATAGGTATGTATTGATCTCAACTATATCGACAAGTGTTTGGTTTGATGAAATTGCTACACGAAAATATTGTGCAACACCAAAATATGTCAAAATTGATGGTGTTGCACCCGCACTCAAATTTCAGAGTGTTGCAATTACATGAAATTGCAACTACATATGAACGCAACATCTTCAGTTGTAAAAACATGTGGATAAAACTACATTTGATTTAACAATACCTTCTAACCAAACATACATTTAAGTGGTAATTAAAAAAATTTAATAGTAAGAAGTGTTTTATCTTCTATGTGCAGGATGTGTATCTGCTGTTACCCAACTAGAATGTAAATCTCCGAAGCAGCAGCAAACAGTCTATGTACAAAATTTAAAGGGAAGATACTTTTTTGGGTTATTTGCATATATCCCTTAAATCATGGGTATTAGCAAAATACCCCGCAAATCTTAGGATTTGCAAAATTATCCCTCAAATCATAACTTTGTGAAAACATACCCTAAAATCAATAAATCATCAACTTGGTGTTAAAAATTGGACAATTTTGTTGATAATTTTACATTGCGATTATAAATTAGCTTATCAAAGTTGATGGTTAATTGCTTTGAGCTTTTTAAAAGATAATTGATGATTTGAAGGGTAGTTTTGCAAATACTGAGATTTGGAGGGTATATGCAAATACCCATGATTTAAGGGTATATATGCAAATAACCCTACTTTGTAACCTCAGATTCGTATTATACACTTTATGGAGTGGATGTGAACTTTAGCAAATTCATAATAACTGAGCTAATTCGATAGTTTATTGAATGTTGTGGATGGTCCATCTTGATTTGTATAACACAAGATCAGGGTTTTACTAATACTTTTCAACTATCAAAATGGACGGTTTTCCAGCTGTATAAAAAAGTGATTTATGTTATAGAACTTCAAGATATCCAAATTTATTTTCATAGTTTTTTATTTTAAATATAGATCAAAATGGCATGTGTAACGATTAACCCAAAAACAACGATGGATTATAAACATCAACCACTTCAATAATTTTTCGAGATAAGAATTTCAGCTCAGAAGTTCATAATGTCATCATTCTATGTTTGTGAATGTGTAGGGACGTTTGTCACTGGGATTTACTAGGTATGCTTGAGGTAGGACAAGTGTATTAACCTTTTAACGCATAAGAATATGAAAGCTAAAAAATCAACACATCAAATACAAACTCTCAACTTGATATTTCAACGGTCACATGTCAAAGAATATGAAGTACATAACCAACACGTCAAATACACATATTTGTATATACGCCAATATCGACAAACAATGATGAAAACAAATTCCACCAACTCATAATACACAGCAGACTCAAACCAAGTCATAGCAGACTCAAACCAAGTCATATGATACACAACGCACAAAAATAACAACTGGGCAAACTCGTGCAAACAAGAACAATCCAAGCCACGCCCAATAGAAATAAATGTCGGTCCACTGATCAAACATATTGCTGAGATTGTCAATTTCCATCATCATCTTCTTCAGAAACGACACCTGAAGTAACACGAGGTGAAGGTGTAGGAGGCATCGGGACAACTGGGCAAGCTTCAGGTACAATGATCGACGAAGGTTTCGTAGGAGTAGGCGTAGAAGGAACAGAAACAGTGGGTGACGAATGTTCAAAAGAGACCGAAGCACCATTAAATGAGTTGGAGATGGAACTGGTCCGCGACAGAATTTGGTTGGGATTGTTGGAAAAGACTTCCGTGACTTCATCAATCCCCTTAAATGAGTTGGATATGGAACTGCTTCGTGATAGGATTTGGTCGGCACTGTTGGAGAAAACTTCTGTGACCTCTTCAATCCCTTCATCAACGTACACAACGTCCTGCATTGTTAGCTGGTGATATTCCACTATCTCCCTCAAGAATCGATTCTCTCTAGCATAGACTGAGTTCTCGTGTGCCAGCCGCCCTTTTTCAGCCAATAATGTTTCTAGCTGCAGTCGTATCTGAGAAGAAAACAATAATAAAAAATTAACATTTGCTCCTTTGTTACAACATCAAAGCCACTAATACTCTCTAAACATCACTAACACTAAAATTGCCTGAATCTAGGACAGTATTTTTTTTTTCCCCTCAAGAGGGCAATTGTTTTTTGTTTCAGTTAAACTGAGGGCAAAAGGTAATTTATCATCACGTGATTTCCAGGTGACATCTCAACCAAACAGAAGAAAATATTTAGTTCGGAATTTTAGGGGTGAGCGGTGTAAGTGCTAATAAAATAGTTCAGGATAAATGATTTCCCTACCGTCAAATAGGTTGCATCTACAATTAACCCTAAAATTAAAAGAAAAGATGGACATCACTGGTATCATTGACCCAAGATTGTGGAGAACAGGTTTGGTTTAATAGAATGCACAACTTTTAAGCTTAAGTAGGGTCAAGATTACATTCATAATCAACTCTGTAAATCATGGAGAAGTACAAAGTTCGGTTTTGAACCACAATGGGTCCATGCTTGGCTCTTATGCATGAGAACCAAGTTAGAACAATTTGATTGTGAATTAAACCCATATTTGTGGCAATAATCTTTTCTTCTTCTTCTTCATTTTTTTTGGGGTAAATTTCTTTAATACTGTGATTAATAATATTAGCTCTCAACGGACACTTGAAATGAGTTCAGTTGCATGTATGTCATCCTATCTTCCAAGTTCCATATATATAAACCCGAAATCTGGCATTTACAAACCACATAGTTTTGTGTTTATATTAAATTTATATTATTTAAAGTGAATGCAAGGCCACCAACCTTGGAGCCTCACGAACCTAGGATTACCAATAGGCTCATTATGATCTTTTCAGCTTAAAACTGTAAAATTCACATTAAACTGAACTTTAATGAAAATAGATGGGCTTTTTGATACAACTAGCTTACATGACCTGATCACAGATCAATTTTTAAAAAATTGAATTTGAGATCTTAAAAACTACCCATTAAATGAGTTGATGGAATCTATAGTAATTTAATCCTACAGTGTTGCTAATATGGCATGAGACTATTGTTCACTCCAATTATTTAAACCAACATCATGTCGAATTAATTAATAGGAATTAATAAATAGGAAGCGACTGGAAGCCTCCATGTCAATGAAACTATAGGCTTCACAGTTTAATCCTAGGCCCTTTCTCCCGACAATTAGTGTTTTGTAAATAGCCTAACAAAACTTCTCTCTTACTTATTCAATTGGCACACATCAAGTTTTGCAGTTTCCTCATACAACACAATTGAACTATTATTTTGACCCTTTTATTCTGCATACTCCAGTATAAACTACCCTCATGAAAAATATTACACTATTCATACAATATGCAGATAGGAAACTACAGCATCATCTGCAATAAGCACATCTAGGATCAATGTACGAAGATGAACCCTTCAGACATCTGATTTATTGAACTATCTTTTCCATTGGGATGGAGGATCACCATTATCTCTTATATATGTACTTAAAATGAACTAGCCTGGCTACCACGGATGCAATTATACAGCCTACAAACTTTTTTGGAATCATAATATTTCTGACTTCCTCAAAACTGGAAAAAGGTTGATAAATGTCACTGCTATTCAATAAGTTACGACAAAGGAAGCTTATCCGGTTTGTTACCGTTATGATCATAACTTTTTATTTAAGAAGAACATAAAGAAAAAAATGCCAAAATAAATAAATCAAGCAGAATGTTTGGAGATATGAAATAACTTTGGCTGAAATTATGGCAGATGGTAACATACGTACCAAATCATCATCTTCAGGACCAGCTCCCTTCTCATGATTCTCCCTCAACATCTTATTCTCTTCTTCAAGTTGAGCGCATCGCTCCTTTGCAAAAGCAAGGTCTGCTTTGATAGTTTTCAATTCCCGCAAAAGAACCTTAGCCTTGGCAGCCATTGCATTTGCAACCTATACACACAAGAAGACAATTTACTCATTGTAACAACAAAAAGCTTCAGTCTGAAGGTGGTTTGCTACATATCCATCACAAGGTAAAGAAGAAGGGAACTGAAAACTCGCCTAATTGACATAGGCTCACAGGTACTTGAAAAATTCTTTATGGAATTAGACGTGAAAGCTTTCACCGTCCTTAAAGTGAGATAAAGCAACATACTATAAAAGTATTGATGAGAATTTGGATAAACGGACCTCATTAAGTACTAAATATTTCTGAATATTTCGTCATGTTGGTTTCAGAAATACTGACACCTTGGTTCCTAATTAGAAACACCAATCCACTCTCCATAACCATACAAATAAAATTTGTAGGACAATGGTATGCAATTTGGTGTAATCCAAGGGAACAATTTCGACAAAGAAAAGCATACTGACATGTTTCAAAAAAGTATATGTAATCCAGTGATACACATTTGCCACCTTACGTCGCGTGATGCCTTCAACTGAGTTTCATGGTCTGCATGAATGGAAGTGAAATGCTGAGCTGAATTATCTGTAGCCTGGTTCTGTCCAGGGCCACTTCCTTTTCTCCGGATATTAAGTTTGCGTGTTTCTTGGATAATATCAGCAGTCCTATTCTCCATAATTGTCAGACCCTCCTGAGGATATTAAGATGCAAATAGTTATAAATTTAAAGAATATTAAGCAGTCTGAGAAGTGTCAAAAACAGAAAATAGGATATCTGATAAAGTTCTGGAGAAAAAGGCAACTAACAGTGCAAAGGTTGTTACTGAAAATGGTTTAATGACATGTGGACAAGTTTCAGGAATTCTTTAAACTGTTTACAAATGATACGCTATAACTTGAAATAGAGAAAATTGTAAACACAGGAAACAATCACTTCTAACTTACTTCGAGTTTATTTTTTATTGTACCACCGATATGATTAAGCGAAGAAGCTAATGAATCTGGACTTCTCTGAGAGGGTAGAGCTTCAGCCTTCTGTAATCTCTCAGCTGACTCATAGGATTGTGAAAACTGCAATTAGCAAACCAAATTAAGAAAGATTCGGTTTCTCATCGCGCTTCTGAAAATTTATGAATGGAGGAATAAGTCTAATAACTACACAGCAGGTAAGCCAAATTTGTATAGGCAACAATCAAGAAAAGAATTTTGATAAGCTTGCAATAGAATTAACTGAAAGCAAAATTAAAATAAAAATAACATTAAAATTAAAATTAATTTACATGTACAAAAGCTCTGAACCAGTGATGACGCACTTGTCAACATGGAGTAGCTCGCCACACAAAGCACATAGCCAATACAGAAAACTGAATCTAGAGGAACATATTAGGCTATAACTGGAGTGTTCAACATGGGAAGAATGGTTGTATCAATAACTCGCTAGTAAGTAGACAGAGGGATAGAATGCAATAAGATTAAAAATAAAATAAAAAAGGTAGTAGAAACTCTCTTTCATCAAAAGGAAAGATGCAGCGTTGCAGACTTCTGTGAACAAGGTAACAGTGGAGTGCAAGAATCAACTATCTTAAATATCAAAATATGAGATGACAAGCATCAGTAACAGAAGATTCAAATTATATTATAAGTGAAATGACCATAAAAGTATAATGCTATATAACACAAATCTCACCTCATCACCTGTCTTCGTGTCAAACATCTGGGGCAGCTTTCGACCAGAGTTTTTGAAACTCTGAGATGCATTATCATCCTCAACAAGTGATTTAGCTTTTCTAGCTAAGACTCCCCAAAATCCATATTTGGACTCGTTTAAACTTTTCATTGATGTGTACTCAAAGGTGCTAGAATCCTAATTGGGAAAGAAAACCATCAGAAAATAAAAGGCTGAAAGAATTATATAAGAAAAAAAAACATAAAATAACATAGCATATTAAGTTATGATTGTTACAAACCTTCGAAGAAAGTACTACAATTGCCCTCTGTCTTAATTAAGAAACTAGCAATACATGCAAGGCACTTCAGAGACGTTACAATTGCCATACATCACTGGCCACAAATAAACTTTGATATCACAAGAAATAGGTTTTAAGAAGTCCTGGGTTCAAACCTCATCAAACTCATTCAACGTTTGTTCCATTTAGTACCTTTACAAGCAAATCTTTTCTGCATTGAATGCCTTTCCACATGATCTAAAAGCACAAGGGTAATGTGGATGTGCTACGTTTTCTTTATAACATTGCTAATTTATCTTTCCACATGATCCAAAAGCAAAGCTTTTAAGAAAGAAGACCTCACAAGCTAACACACATTTCAAAGGAAAAACGTAGTCTAAAAACAACATGAAACAAATTATAGTTCATGAGACACAATTATACCCCCTAAATTGTGGTTTCTATCTTCTTGTATGGTAGTTTGTCATATCAGACTCCTTCATTGTTAAAAAACAGAAGAAAGTGGCAAGACTAGTGACTAGGCATTAAGCTGTTGGGGATTGTTAAAGAAGTTCGAAAAGAGATTGCAGAGTATCTAAAAGACCAAGTTGATATATTCATCAGTTATCTATTTATCTAGGAGATCTTGTTAGCTATGAAAAATAGAGGTCCAGATACATTGAATCTGGAATTCCCTGTCTTTATAAATAGCCCCTTTGGCTTCTTTAATAATATTAATGAAATCTTTCCCTCTCTGATCTTCATCATGGTATCAAAGCCACCACCCAAATTTCTTCTTTCTTTTAAACCCTAAACCCAACCGCGTCTGTCCCCCACCACCGCCCTCCCTCTCCTTTTCTTTTTTCATGATCTCCTAGATATAGTCACTCTCTATTCGCCTCCCGGACCTTATATAGGTCCGCTTCTGAATCTCCTTGCTTGGTGATTGTCCCTTTTTTTTACTTCTCCAATGACAGCCCCTTCCTCCTCAACGACGACTCCTTCCTCTGTTCTTTCAGATTTGAAGGCTGAAACTCACCGAATCACTATAAAAAATCTTACAAATGCTAATAATTGTATGACATGGCCTCGTTCTGTTACTTGCTTCCTCAAATGAAAGGAGATGTGAAATCATATCACCAATGCTCCTCCGGATTCGAAGGATCCCAAGTTCGCAAAATGGGATTGTGATGATGCCTTGATTATCAACTTGATGACAAACTCTATGGATAAGCCAGTCTATCAGTCAGTTGTATTTCTTGATACCGCCAATGCTATTTGGGATTCTCTCCATCAAATATTCTCCTCTGCTAATAACATGCAGAGATTGTATGACATATTTTGAAAGATTGTTGAGACCAAGCAGGGTGATGACATACATGCCTATCTCTCGAAATTCACTTAATATCTAGAAGAGTAGAAGATTTATCAGCCGTCCTCTCCTGACCCTGCTATACAACAAAAGCAACGATAAGCTCTCTTATCAGTTCTTGCTCTTGGAAACGCCTGTTCGTATCTTGACGGTGTTCGGTCTCATATTCTGGCGACTCAGCAGTGTCCTTTGCATAACCTTCATACTCAACTTTCTTGAATTACTACACCGTTGTCTTTGATTCCACAACTCCATCAGCACTTGCATCTGGCAAAGATCGCAGTAGCTTTGAAGGCTACACACAACAGTTCTCCACTCGTGGACGTCCCCCTTACCCGTCTCGAGGTCATGGTGATCGTGGTCGAGGCTGTAGTGATGGATGGTGCAACAACAAATATTGTACCTATTGTCATGGTATCAATCATAGTTTGAGACCTGCTGGAAACGTTTGGGACGACTGCTTATGGTTCATCAGTCTTCCTCTGTAGATCATCCCTCAACATTTACTGTAGCACCACCAGATATGACTTCCTCTTCCCAGGTTATGCTTTCTACCAAAGAATATCAAGCCTTCTAACAGCTGTTATCTAGACTCTGTGGTAACTCAGTTCAATCAAGTAATGCTTGTCATGTTCTATCTCATAATTAAATTATCGATTCAGGTGCTTCTGAACATGTCTCCTTTATCTCTTTCATCATTTTCTCCACTTTATAACTTTCACGTGCGTGCTGCCCATCCCTCTTGAAGGGGTAGGAAATATTACTCCTCTCTTTCACATCTGTATTACAAGTTCCTACCTTTCTAAATAGTATCTTATCAGTTCATATAGTTTGTAATGACTTAAACTAATCAGCGACATTCTTTCCTTCTCATTGTGTTTTTCAGGATATTACCACGAGGAAGGTGATTAGAGTCGGTCGTGAACAATATGGGTTATACCTTTTGGATAGTCCAGACTCCGTGTATGCCTTTAGTTCTACAGATCCTGAGTTGTGGCATCGACGTATGGGACATCCTTCTTCAAGCACTCTTCGGCACTTGGTACTCGATCGTGAGTCTAGTTTTAATTTATCCTGCATGTCTTGTGAGTTAGGTAAACATCGTAGGATTTCATATTCAAAGTGTGTCAATAAACGTAGTAAAAATTTGTTTGATTTAGTTCATTCTGATGTCTAGGGACCAGTAAATTTTTCTAAATTTAACAAATATCGTTACTTTGTTACATTTATTGATGATTTTTCTAACATGACATGGATTTTTCTATTAAAGGATCGTTCTGAGTTGTTTAAAGTGTTCACTAAATTTTTTAATGAAATAAAAACTCAATTTGATATTACTCTAAAACAATTTCATTCTAACAATAAAAAAGAATACATAAGTAGGGATTTTCAACAACTTTTCTCCACACACGGGATTATTCATCAAGCTTCGTGTGCCGACACTCCACAACAAAATGTGGGTAGCAGAGCGCAAGAATCAACACTTAACTTAACACCGCTAGATCTTTAATGTCTGAAATGAAGGTTCCCAAGTTTTATTAGAGTTTTGCTATACTCAATGCTTGTTTTTTTATCAATCGTATGTCAAGCCGTGTTCTTGACCATGTCTCACTCTTCAGTCTTGTTTTTCCACATCGAGAGGCCTTTTCTATTCCAACACGTGTCTTTGATTGTACGTACTTTGCCCAAGATCTTGGACCAAGCACAAATAAATTCGATCCAAGAGCTATTAAATTCTCTCTCGGTTATTCACGATTTTCACAAGGGCATTTTTGCTATTCTCCTGAAACTAAGAAAATGTTTACCTCAGCAGATGTGTCATTTTTGAAAATAAATCTTTTTTTGAGTCAAAAAATCCTCATAATCAAACATCTTCTGATCTACTAAGGGTCATTGTAGAGATATTGCATTCATAGTTACACAAGACGCGAAGACGAAGGGGTCACCTGACGAACTGCACTAATTCACCACTTAGAAAATTTAGATTCGTTAGGGGTAGCTTGCTTCGGTACGCAAGTTCGGTTAGTGATATGTTGTAAACTTTTTTCCAAGTGCGCTTAAAGTTTTTCAAAGTATATAGTAGAAAACCAGAAAGCTAATTATGAATTTTAATATTTTTTTCATACAAAATACTTAAATACTTCTTTTTGATGGAGTTTGTTTCTTTGTTCTGTTTTTTTTTCACAGAGCTCGTTTTAGGATCATTGCTTCGTTTTATATTTAATTAACATACGTGTTTGGTTACAGTAAAGTCATCGGTTCATATACTCTATTGTGTGTCTCCCTTCACTTAAGTGCACACATTGCATTGCGTCTTGCGCACGTGCACCTAAAGAAAATTTACATCTAGCATACTTGTAAGTGGTACGTCAATTTTGGGAAACCAGTTCGTGTATTGGGGGGAATCAGTTCGTAAATGTACAGGGAATAGGTTCGCAGGAACTGTACGCCGGTTCGAGGGGGGTCTGGGGAATCGCGCAACGATGCTTGCATTTCCCATCAAAGAAACTACTTCAAGTGTATGTGGGAAAACGAAAGGGTAACACTGATTGGACTATTCAAGATATTATTCCTGTTGTTCCTTGAGCATCTCATCTTCTTCGGTTGGTAATATTCCTAACAAAATTGATATTCTTATTACCCTTCGTAAAGCAAAACGCACTTGCACTCACCATTCTATTGCCAAGTTTGTTTCCTCTTACAAACTGAGCAGATCCTTTCGTGCTTTTACCTCCTCTTTGGATTCCATTTTCATACCTCAACATGTTCAAGACGCTCTCGAGCATCCTGGTTGGAAAGCAGCAATGGAAGATGAAATGCAAGCTCTTTGGCAAAATCATACCTGGCAATCGGTTGTCGTTAGGTATTCATAGTTGGTTGTCGTTGGGTATGCACAGTGAAGTACAATTCAGATGCTACAGTTGAGCGCCTCAAAGCTCGCTTGGTAGCTAAGGGCTATACCCAGGAGTATGGAGTTGATTATACCGAGACATTTTCTCGAGTCGCTAAGCTCACATCTGTTCGGGTACTAATCTCCATTGCATCTAGTCGATCATGGCCACTTCATCAACTAGGTGTCAAGAATGCATTTCTTAACAAAGACTTAAATGAGGTGGTATATATGCAGCAACCACCTGGTTTTGAGCGACAATGGGAGAATCTAGTGTGTTCGCTCAAAAAGTCCCTCTATGGACTTAAGCAGTCCCTTTGAGCCTGATTTGAGAAGTTTGGAAAGATAGTCCGCTCTTATGGCTTTTATAGAAGTAAAGCAGATCACTATCTTTTCACAAAAAGGGGAAGCAATGGCATTGTGATCTTATTGATGTATGTAGACGACATCATTGTCGCTGGCAGTGACTCACAGGGTATTGCAGAGATTAAGCAACAACAATCACATGTTTCTCATATAGAAGATGTTGGTCCACTTCATTATTTCCTTGGCATTGAGGTCACTCGCACTGGAGATGATATCTTTCTTTCACAAACGAAATATGTTCTTGATATTCTTACCAAGACAGGAATGTTAGGGAGTCGACCTAGTGACATACCTCTGGACTCCGGTGTTAGTCTGTCTATTGTTATGAACGATCCTCCATTTCCTGATCTAGGATAGTATCGTAGACTGGTTGGAAAACTCATATATCTTTCAGTGACCAGGCAAGACATTGCATATGCTGTCAGCAGAGTTAGTCACTTCATGCATGTTCCTACCATCACCCATTGAGAAGCAGTCACCAGCATTCTACAATATCTCAAGAAAGCCCCTAGCCAAGGTCTTCTCTTCAAACCCGGTGATTATCTTAGCTTACAAGGGTATTCAGATGTGAATTGGGCAGGATCTGCTGATGATAGAAGATCTACTAGTGGATACTTTGTTTTTCTTGGAGGAAATTTGGTATCTTGGAAAAGTAAGAAGCAACCAGTTGTTGTTCTCTCTAGTGCAGAGGCTGAGAACAGGGCCATTGAAAGTCTTGTTTACGAGGTCTTATGGTTACGGTGTCTTCTATGAGACTTAGACATTAATATATCACCTATCATTCCTCTCCACTATGATAATCAAGTTGCCATATACATTACTGAGAACCCAGTGTTCCACGAACATAGCAAACATATTAGAGTCCTCTGAAACTTCTTGTTCATAATGAATGGGTAAAGAAGGTGATCTCTTTTCACATATTCGAAGCAATGAGCAACTTGCAGATATCCTCACAAAAGCATTGCCTCCATAACTTTTCTACACATTCATGGGCAAGCTGGCTTTGACATCATCTACACTCCAACTTGAAGGGGAGTGTTCAAAAAGTTAGAAAAGAGATTACAGAAGATCTATAGGATCAAGTTGGTAGAATCATCAGTTATCTATAAATCAGGAGATATTATTAGTTATGAAATATGGAGGTCCAGCTACATTGAATATGAAATTCCCTGTCTTTATAAATAGCCCTTTTGGCTTCTTTAACAATATCAATGAAAATTTTCCCTCTCTAATCTTCATCAGGGTAAAAACAAAAAAGACGAAAACCAATGCTGAAAAATAACGATAATGTATAACTTAATCCTCGGCTCTTGATAGGTTAAAGCGCATATAGCATAACACATAAAGTAAGTTATATGTTTTGTTATTTTATAATTTAAAAAATGTAGAAATGTCAATGCTTTATGTAAGTTCATAGTGATAAAGAATGAATCTATCTCTCTGAATATCGTATGCCTCCACTCTAGATGCTTTCCAGCGAAAAAATCTAGGTTACATGTTCTTATCAAAATCTGTATAGCTTTTCATCTCCATATCACATGTAAAAGTTGACTCACTTTAAAAAGTGTTCTAAACACATCATGTCAGACACATTTGAGCTATATATAGACAATGAATGTTTGTATGCAAACTATATATATTTTCATCTCCATATTACATGTCAAAGTTATCCTAGTTTTAAAATTATTCTAAATGTAGCATGTCAAACACATTTCAGCTATGTATGGATCAAACAGACATAAAAAAGATATCTCTGACATAGATTTGAGAATATCTCAAGATGGCCTAAAGTCTCACACAAACATGTGAGCAACATAAGCTTGCAATGAGTCAGGCATTCAAATGGATGTTTAAATATCTTTCTTCAGTTTATTAGAATTAATAGATCATTAAGGTTTATTTTACTTCTTCTTTTTCTGTTTTTGATAAAGTACGTCATACTCATATTTAACAGCTAGATGATTTGTCATCTTATGTAAGAGTAAGAGTGTGCATGTCACTCCATGTGTCGACATGTCTCAAATATCTGTATTGTATTTGTCGTACCTGTGTCTCATATAAGTGGATGTCCTGCTTCATTTCATCTTCTATGTTTTTGATAAAGTACGTTATACTCATATGTAACAGCTGGATGATTTGTCATTTTATGTATGAATGTAAGTGCATGTCTCTCCATGTGTCAACATATCCCAAAAGTCTGTATTGTATCTTTGCCATATCTGTGTCTCATGTATGTGTTCGTGCTTCCTAGCTTCTCTATCTACAATATTACGGAATATAAATAGATAATAGAGTAATTTTGGTTATCATATTAGTCACATTGTTCACAACCCTTAAAACAAACATGGGTTTGGACTATTTTGAATTAGTCTGAATGTTAGTCCGTGTGAAAACAAACATTCAACTAGACTAAAATAGTCTCAGGATAACACAATCCCAAGACAATAATCCTTGATAACACAATCCCAGGACAATAATCCAAGGATTACACTACCCCTAGTCCCTAGATAAAAACAAACACGGCCTACGAAATATAAATAGATAAGAGGCAAATATAAATAGATAAGAGGCAAAAGTTTGTATTTAACTTGTATGACTGCCTACGCAACACCCACCTTCCAAGGTGGCAATAGAAAGCTCCTCACAAGATCTTGTTCTTTAGTTGTCCAGAAAAATGAAAACGTTGTTTATTTCATTTTCTTGAAACCAAAAAAGCTTCAAGTATCAAAAATATGGATTACCTTTACAAGAACCTATTTCTTGGTCAATTAGATTTACTACCACAAACAGCTAAATCCCCACATAACCTTAAGGAAAATAAACTTTTAAGCTTAAAAATATAATCACTAATTTACAAATGTTCCATCCACGATATAGTGTCCATGCAAAAAGAGTACCAAATCCTAAAAAAAGTACAATCCAAGAATCCCACCAATGGAATGTAGCTCCAGTTTCTATTTTTGCATGTTGTCAGTTGGAAAATGACGAAAGAGTACACGGAAAGTGGAGGGTGTCACATCGTCTTTTTCACCCTCTTCACTTTTTAAAATTTTGAGAAAGTAGATAGAAAGTGAAATGAGCAGGGAGAGAAATCAATATTTTGTTCTCTGCCCATTTTTTTCACTTTCTATGGCAACAAAACAATACATATAAAGAAAGTAGCATCACATAAGTTGTCAGGTTAACTTTCCTTGTTTTCAATTTATAGTTTATATCATTCAACATATAAAATTCATGAGAAAATACATTTCTTCACTTTCCACTTCGAATTACTTTCCGATTGCCATACACCCCTAAATTTGGGACATACGTTGAGTACCAATAGATAACCGCATGTCTCTCGATGCATCAGCATGCCCCCAAAGGTTTGTATTGTATTTTTTGTATCCGTATCCTGTGTAAGTGCGTCTTTACTCCCTAAGCTTCTCTATCTACAATATTACGGAATATAAATAGATAATAGAGTAATTTTGGTTATCATATTAGTCACATTGTTCACAACCCCTTAAAAACAAACATGGGTTTGGACTATTTTGAATTAGTCTGAATGTTAGTCCGTGTGAAAACAAACATTCAACTAGACTAAAATAGTCTCAGGATAACACAATCCCAAGACAATAATCCTTGATAACACAATCCCAGGACAATAATCCAAGGATTACACTACCCCTAGTCCCTAGATAAAAACAAACACGGCCTACGAAATATAAATAGATAAGAGGCAAATATAAATAGATAAGAGGCAAAAGTTTGTATTTAACTTGTATGACTGCCTACGCAACACCCACCTTCCAAGGTGGCAATAGAAAGCTCCTCACAAGATCTTGTTCTTTAGTTGTCCAGAAAAATGAAAACGTTGTTTATTTCATTTTCTTGAAACCAAAAAGCTTCAAGTATCAAAATATGGATTACCTTTACAAGAACCTATTTCTTGGTCAATTAGATTTACTACCACAAACAGCTAAATCCCCACATAACCTTAAGGAAAATAAACTTTTAAGCTTAAAAATATAATCACTAATTTACAAATGTTCCATCCACGATATAGTGTCCATGCAAAAAGAGTACCAAATCCTAAAAAAAGTACAATCCAAGAATCCCACCAATGGAATGTAGCTCCAGTTTCTATTTTTGCATGTTGTCAGTTGGAAAATGACGAAAGAGTACACGGAAAGTGGAGGGTGTCACATCGTCTTTTTCACCCTCTTCACTTTTTAAAATTTTGAGAAAGTAGATAGAAAGTGAAATGAGCAGGGAGAGAAATCAATATTTTGTTCTCTGCCCATTTTTTTCACTTTCTATGGCAACAAAACAATACATATAAAGAAAGTAGCATCACATAAGTTGTCAGGTTAACTTTCCTTGTTTTCAATTTATAGTTTATATCATTCAACATATAAAATTCATGAGAAAATACATTTCTTCACTTTCCACTTCCGAATTACTTTCCGATTGCCATACACCCCCTAAATTTCGGGACATACGTTGAGTACCAATAGATAACCGCATGTCTCTCGATGCATCAGCATGCCCCCAAAGGTTTGTATTGTATTTTTTGTATCCGTATCCTGTGTAAGTGCGTCTTTACTCCCTAAGCTTCTCTATCTACAATATTACGGAATATAAATAGATAATAGAGTAATTTTGGTTATCATATTAGTCACATTGTTCACAACCCCTTAAAAACAAACATGGGTTTGGACTATTTTGAATTAGTCTGAATGTTAGTCCGTGTGAAAACAAACATTCAACTAGACTAAAATAGTCTCAGGATAACACAATCCCAAGACAATAATCCTTGATAACACAATCCCAGGACAATAATCCAAGGATTACACTACCCCCTAGTCCCTAGATAAAAAACAAACACGGCCTACGAAATATAAATAGATAAGAGGCAAAAGTTTGTACTTTACTTGTATGACAGCCTATTCAACATTCCGTCCCGTAAAATGACAATTTAAAGCTCCTCTCACAAATAATAATCTTGTTCTTTTGTTGTCTAGAAAAAGTTGATTAGGACCTTACCCAATTTTCTCGCTTCTCAGCTCAATTTTCTTAGCAAGAACCTAGTTTCTCGGTCAAATAAAATTTACTATCACCACCAGAAAAATCGCAACTAACTTCCAAGTTTCCAGATTTAGTCAACAATTTCCATTTTTTTTCCATTCCGAGCACTTGTACACCAAATTATAAGGGGAAAAAACGACTTGCCATCCAAGAATCAAATAAAAAAGATCGCTCACCTTAGGAGACGCTTTCGATCTCGGAGGCGAATCCTTATAAGCGGAAGCGATCGCGGATTCTCCATAGGCGGAAGAGATAGAAGAATCTCGATGCTCCGATGACGCTCGCATCGCCTGAGCGGCGAGCGACGACGATTCCGCCGTCTCCGGCGACGGAGACGGCGGTTCTTGATTGGATCTGAAGTCCGCGAAGGTGGAGGATCTAGGGCTTACCTGCCTCCTCCGATACGCCATCGCCCCCCCACGCGCGAGCGAGCGCGAGGGATCAAGAGTTATTGAGATTTTCGCAGGGCGATGTTTTTTTGGTTGAATTTGATATTTTTGTTGATGGATGAATGGAGTGTTTTGATTTGGGATACAGTTAAGACTTAAGTGTAGGCACGTGGAGGTTTTTTATTGTTATTTTTTGGAGACAGCCTGGTCAATGGGCTGTCGAATTTGGTGATGGGGCCATGGAGGCACTTGGATAAAAAGAAAGAAGGATGGAGTTTTCAGCTTTAACTGTGGATAACCCACTTTAATTTGGACTTAGGGGTGTTTGGTTTATTTTCTTGAAATTATAGGAAATATTTTCCACCTAAATTATAGGAAATGTTTTCTACTCAAATAAAATTTTGAGAAGTAAAAAAATACAAAATTTTCTTTTCTTTTGTTTGGTTCAGAACAAGAAAATGGGCCTTGGTACTTTATAGAAATATCAAGTTTTCCTTTTCTAGGAAGTTGTTTGGTTCAAAACAAGTAAAAAAGTACGGGTTTATTATTTTTTTAATAGTAATGTCAGTTTTCCATGAGATTTTCTCTCAAAATGCTAGGAAGTTATTTTCCCACTATTCTGTACTTTTTAAGAAATATTTTTCATAAATCTAGAGTGAACCAAACACATGAAAACTCAATTATAGGAAAACTTTTATTTACGAAACTGTCATTTCTCAAAAATTTCCTAAAACTTGTGAACCAAACACCCCCTTAGAGGGTGTTCCTGAGAGCTTATTTTCGGCCAAACTGGTTTTTTTATGTCTAACTATTTGGTAAATCACGATAAGCTGGCTTATAAGTCACATTTAAAAAAAAGTTGGGACTTCCCAACTATTGAAAAACTAGCTTATAAGGTCATATAAATAAGCTAGATTTGACCAAATATATGATCATTCCGCCCAAATAAATTTTATAAGAATATTATCATAAAAGACAAAAGTTATTAAAAGTCAGCATGATTTATAAGCTCCTAAAAATAAGTCCTCCCAAACACCCTCTTAGAATCTCTTTTGTTTTATTTTTGCAAAGAGATCCACCAATTTTTTTTGACTCTTTTACTTTTCCTTGTTTGGCGCCCGCAACAAGTTTTAAGAAGTTGGAGATTGATCATTCCCAGTGAGTTGATAAGGAACAAATATTCCCACCTACGGGAATAACGATATTTCCATGTGTCTATCCACAATTAGAATATGGAGATAAGTTTTCTCTCTGTGAGAGCTAGCCTGGCTGTAAATTACTTGTAACTAATTAAGAAGTACATATTTTAAAAATACTAGTCCTATTAATACAATATGGAGAAATATAGTGGACATATTTGTCCCAAGAAAATTTAGAGACAAATCAAACTATTCAAAGAAAGTATAAAAAAATTTATTGACGTCTCAGTCCCTAAGAAAAGATCGATAGATCTCTTGCACCATCTAATATCTCATTCCTAAGTTAGTTATTTCGTTAATAACTTTGCACCGTCATCAGATAACTCCCTGTACCTTTCTAAATATTAGAAACCACCCTTAAGTTTAGGGGTTATCAAAACAAATGAGTTAGTTCATTAAAAATTTAGGCAAGAATTAAAGACTATACAAGTTTTAGTTTATAACATCGAAATGTTGCTTACAATGTCTCAATGTTGATGATTTTAAAGTTACTAGATAATAATATAAGTGGTAGTGAATCAAGATTGAGCTGGATCCTATTAAGATCTTGACTAAGACCTGGATTTTAATAATGGAACTTGAAACTTTGAAGTCCACGTAAAGGAACCAAATGCTTAACTTGTGTTATAAAATTATAGTTTTCTAAAACAAAGATAATATGAGCTCATTGCTTTGTATTTAAGTTTTGTGTATTACTACATTTATTCCTAAAAATTCGTATATTGATACTCATTACCTTTGTATAGGATGTTGTGGTCTGTATTGCTAGTTTTATCCTGTGAAAAACTTAGCTTATGTTTCTAACTTCTGTAAACAAGTGTCGGACCTAATTTATATAAATAATAGAAACTTAAAATATCTAAGAGTGATAAAAAAAAGGAAAATCTCTACAGGCAATCACAAAAAAAACTTATAAGAATTATTAAAATCGTAAATTATAAAAAAATTAGAAAATAAAAAATCTAGAACCTGCCAACAATTAAAAACTCAAAAATTAAATTTAAGCAAACTTTATTTTATAAAACATCCCAAACAATAAATGAATTTCTAAAATCTGAAATATTTAAAAATTCCATGTTTTATTTGAATCTAATTTGAGGGTGTTAGTCAAGAGAATGTGTAAACTAGGATAATTCGTGAGATTAAACTTGCCGTTGGCAAGCGATTAAGAAAGCAAGGTTTCCTCAATAATCATGTTATGCTTGAAAATTTTAATCACACCCTCATTGCCCTCATTCCCAAAATAAAACAACCAGTAGCAGTGTCCCACTATCGACTTATTAGTTTGTGCAATGTTGTCTATAAAATCGCCTCGAAGGCTATTTTTAATAGACTTAAGGTGATTTTACCCTCTATAATATCAGAAAATCAAAGTGCTTTCGTGGCAAATCGATTGATCACGGACAATGTCCTAATGGCTTACGAGATTATGCACTTTTTACACAACAAAACCAACGGAAAAGTTGGTCATTTTGCTTTAAAGCTCGATATGAGTAAAGCTTATGATTAGGGGTGGAAACGAACCAAATAATTAATAAACAGTTCGGTTATTATTCGTCAAGATATTGGTCATATTAGATTCGGTAGTTCATTTAATAATAAAAATTCGTATATTGATACTCATTACCTTTGTATAGGATGTTGTGGTCTGTATTGCTAGTTTTATCCTGTGAAAAACTTAGCTTATGTTTCTAACTTCTGTAAACAAGTGTCGGACCTAATTTATATAAATAATAGAAACTTAAAATATCTAAGAGTGATAAAAAAAAAGGAAAATCTCTACAGGCAATCACAAAAAAAACTTATAAGAATTATTAAAAATCGTAAAATATAAAAAAAATTAGAAAAAAAAAAAATCTAGAACCTGCCAACAATTAAAAACTCAAAAATTAAATTTAAGCAAACTTTATTTTATAAAACATCCCAAACAATAAATGAATTTCTAAAATCTGAAATATTTAAAAATTCCATGTTTTATTTGAATCTAATTTGAGGGTGTTAGTCAAGAGAATGTGTAAACTAGGATAATTCGTGAGATTAAACTTGCCGTTGGCAAGCGATTAAGAAAGCAAGGTTTCCTCAATAATCATGTTATGCCTGAAAATTTTAATCACACCCTCATTGCTCTCATTCCCAAAATAAAACAACCAATAGTAGTGTCCCACTATCGACCTATTAGTTTGTGCAATGTTGTCTATAAAATCACCTCGAAGGATATTTTTAATAGACTTAAGGTGATTTTACCCTCTATAATATCAGAAAATCAAAGTGCTTTTGTGTTCGATTGATCACGGACAATGTCCTAGTGGCTACGAGATTATGCACTTTTTACACAACAAAACCAACGGAAAAGTTGGTCATTTTGCTTTAAAGCTCGATATGAGTAAAGCTTATGATAGGGTCGAGTGGGATTTTCTGAAATTAGTCATGATTCGCCTGGGGTTCAAGGAAAGCTTTGTTCATTTAATTATGAGCTGCATTACCTCAGTCACATTTTTGTTATTATTAATGGCTCCTACGGTCTTCTAACACCATCTAGAGGACTTGCCCCTTTTACCATTCCTATTTTTGTTGATAACAGAAGGTCTATCAGCAATGCTTCTTAAAGCTAAACAACAAGGCTATATATCCGGAATCTCAATCTGCAGAGGAAGCCCATGTATCACGCATCTTCTATTTGCTGATGACAGTGTGCAATATGGAAAGGCAAAAATGGCGGAGGTTAATCACCTGATGGGAATACTAGCAGACTATGAAAAGGCATCCGGGCAACAAATAAATCTAGCAAAATCAGCCTTCACTTTCAGCAGAAACACAGATGTCACAACAAGGGCTCATTTATGCAGTGCTTCGGGTGTTCAGGAAGGGAGCAGCTGCAACTTATATTTAGGTATGCCACTGGCGATTGGAAGGTCCAAAAAAGAAGTATTTAATTTTGTCAACGAAAAGGTGAAGAAGAAAATACGAGGCTAGAAGGCACGATTCTTATCAAATGCGGGAAGGGAGGTGTTAATCAAGTATGTTATTCATGCTATCCCAACTTATATTATGAGTTATTTCAAAATTCTCATTGGTTTGTGTGATGAGCTCAACTCAGTTATTAGTAATTTCTAGTGGGGACAAAAAAGTTCTGAAAGGCGAATTCATTGGTTAGCTTGGAACAATTTATGCATAACTAAAATTAATGGCGGAATGGGATTTCATCATCTTCAGGATTTCAATACGGCATGACTGGCAAAGCAAGGTTAGAGGTTGATGCATAATAAAGACAATCTATTATTTAAGTTGTTCAAAGCAAGATATTTTCCACGAAGCAATTTCATGAAAGCCGAGATAGGAACAACACCCAGCTTTACATGGAGGAGCATAATTAATGCAAGAGAGGTTTTAGAAGTAGGATGCAGGTGGAGGGTCGGCAATGGACACACAGTTCGGATTAAGGAAGACAAATGGCTCCCTGCATCAGTACCAAAAACTGTGGTTTCGCCTCTGCAATTTATACCTGATCATACAACGGTAGACGTCCTAATCGACAATTGAACTGAGCAATGGAATCAAAGTTTGGTGAGGGATTTATTTTTGCCTTTCGAAGCTGAAACAGTACTAAGAATTCCCTTGAGTTCTAGAATGCCATTAGATAAACTAATATGGCATTTCGAGAAACATGGTGAGTTTACAGTTAGAAGCGCCTACCATGTACCAAGCAAGAATCGGGTGACAAATGAAGAGGCACAAAGAGCAGGACCATCAAACCCCAACCAATATGATGCTATCTAGAAGATGATTTGGAAATCTAATATCCCAAATAAACTGAAGGTATTTGCATGGAAGCTTAATAGAGGTATTCTCCCAACCAAAGAGCTTTTGAGGAGAAGATGAGTTATAGTTGATGAGTTATGTAGCTTCTGTGGAAGTGCAATTAAAACTAGCAAACATATTTTTAGAGATTGCTTGTTTGCAAGGCAGGTGTGGTTTGTTTCTCCTATGGGTTTTCGGATTGATTGCTTTGTGGGCCTAAACATGAAAGAGTGGTCATTCTGATTCAAAAAATTTCAGATGATGAAGTGTGTGAGAAAACATTAGCAATTTGTTAGGCTATGGAAAGGTCGAAATAGTCTCGTCTTCAAAATGAAAAATGCTCGGTCGAGAAGATTGTCTAGATGGCAATGCACACTATTAATTGCATTAAAATTCTCGAGCTCAAGAACACTCATGTGAAACCTCAAATCTAGAGACTTGGAGAGCACCATTGATCGAGGGATGGAATAAAATGAATTGTGATGGAGCGTTGTTTGAAGCTACCGAGAATATGGCATAGGGATGGTGGTCAGAAATAATAAAGGGGAGGTTATGTTGGCAGGGGCTGTCAAGATGGAAGGTGGAAATGATCCTTTAACCATTGAGGCGATAAGTCTTCGATGGAGTTTGTGTATTGCTAAAGAAGCTGGTTTCTTGCTCTTAGAGATTGAATCTGATTGTACTCAGCTGGTAGCAATGGTGAATAGGAGAGAAATGATGAGCTACATTGGACATATCATTGAAGACATCCTTATCGAGCTACAAGGCTTCCAAGGGTGGAAAATCAAGCATGCTCGTAGAAGATGTAACCAGGTCGCTCATGAACTAGCTCAAATGGCAAAAAACTCTTAATGATGCTAATGTATGGATAGAGGATGTACCTACCAATATCATCCTCTTGTGTTGAGGGATATCTCGCTTATGCAATGTTGGGGTTGTTCCATTCTTAATGAAAATCTTTTCTTGATAAAAGCAAGATATTTTCCACGAAGCAATTTCATGAAAGCCGAGATAGGAACAACACCCGACTTTACATGGAGGAGCATAATTAATGCAAGAGAGGTTTTAGAAGTAGGATGCAGGTGGAGGGTCGGCAATGGACACACAGTTCGGATTAAGGAAGACAATGGCTCCCTGCATCATTACCAAAATTGTGGTTTCGCCTCTGCAATTTATACCTGATCATACAACGAAAGACGTCCTTATCGACAATCGAACTGAGCAATGGAATCAAAGTTTGGTGAGGGATTTATTTTTGCCTTTTGAAGCTGAAACAGTGCTAAGAATTCCCTTGAGTTCTAGAATGCCATTAGATAAACTAATATGCCATTTCGAGAAACATGGTGAGTTTACAGTTAGAAGCGCCTACCATGTACCAAGCAAGAATCGGGTGACAAATGAAGAGGCACAAAGAGCAGGACCATCAAACCCCAACCAATATGATGCTATATGGAAGATGATTTGGAAATCTAATATCCCAAATAAACTGAAGGTATTTGCATGGAAGCTTAATAGAGGTATTCTCCCAACCAAAGAGCTTTTGAGGAGAAGATGAGTTATAGTTGATGAGTTATGTAGTTTCTGTGGAAGTGCAATTAAAACTAGCAAACATATTTTTAGAGATTGCTTGTTTGCAAGGCAGGTGTGGTTTGTTTCTCCTATGGGTTTTCGGATTGATTGCTTTGTGGGCCTAAACATGAAAGAGTGGCTGTTACAGATTCAAAAAATTTCAGATGATGAAGTGTGTGAGAAAACATTAGCAATTTGTTAGGCGCTATGGAAAGGTCGAAATAGTCTCGTCTTCAAAAATGAAAAATGCTCAGTCGAGAAGATTGTCTAGATGGCAATGCACACTATTAATTGCATTAAAAATTCTCAGGCGCTCAAGAACACTCATGTGAAACCTCCAAATCTAGAGACTTGGAGAGCACCATTGATCGAGGGATGGAATAAAATGAATTGTGATGGAGCGTTGTTTGAAGCTACTGTAGAATATGGCATAGGGATGGTGGTCAGAAATAATAAAGGGGAGGTTATGTTGGCCGGGGCTGTCAAGATGGAAGGTGGAAATGATCCTTTAACCATTGAGGCGATAAGTCTTCGATGGAGTTCGTGTATTGCTAAAGAAGCTGGTTTCTTGCTCCTAGAGATTGAATCTGATTGTGCTCAGCTGGTAGCAATGGTGAATAAGAGAGAAATGATGAGCTACATTGGACATATCATTGAAGACATCCTTATCGAGCTACAAGGCTTCCAAGGGTGGAAAATCAAGCATGCTCGTAGAAGATGTAACCAGGTTGCTCATGAATTAGCTCAAATGGCAAAAAACTCTTAATGATGCTAATGTATGGATAGAGGATGTACCTACCAATATCATCCTCTTGTGTTGAGGGATATCTCGCTTATGCAATGTTGGGGTTGTTCCATTCTTAATGAAAATCTTTTCTTGATAAAAAAAAAGAAATAGAAAGCAAGGTTAACTTAGTTAACCGATCACGAAGAATTAAAAATAATTAAATTCCATTTGGACGAGATAGCTAAAATGATGGGTTAGCTTTTGTGTTTGACAATTAAAGAAGGTTAAAGGAGGCTAATCCCTCTACTTTTTAAACATACCAATTTTAACCTTATTGAAAACAGGAAAAATTTACTAATGATTGTTTTATCAAATAAATTGAACTTGAATTTGCATCTATATAAATTATAAAAATGTTGTCATTTATGTATTATTTAAATAAATAATTATTGAGAATCAAATCAACTTAAATTGGTAAAGACAATAACTTATTGCGGAAGTTTAGTAAATTTAAGATTACATTCAAAACTCAGCCTCATTAGACAGTAATATGCGACATAATGTATCGATATCAGTCTAATTAAATAGCAGCTCAATATTCCCTACACCTCAGCGTGTACATTTACATGCATATATATTCCATGTTTCTCTTTTATTTTATTCTATTTTAATAAAACTAGTATGCCACCGTGCATTGCATGGCATTATAGTTTAAGAAATTACTAGTAAATAATATATTCTACAGTATTGATTATTAAGTATGTACTTATAATAAAATATTTACTTATGGTATATTGATTCTCAATATATCATGCACGAAAGTTACAAAGGCCACTAAAAATAATCATATTAAATGTCTAGTATCTTGTTGGAATAGCAAAAATTGTTATTAGATGCAAAATTACAAAAGCTATAATAGCAAGATGGAATCACAACCGATATAAAGATATTGTTTGAATAGTTCAGTTCATGGGAATTGTATAAGTCAATTTTTAATCCAATAGAGAATCTCAATCAAGAGGCAAATTAATCTAGATTTCATATAAGAAATTAAAACTTTTTGCAATTCAATCAAATATATCATATATAGATTTGTGTACTTTGATTTACTCAGATAGAAAGTCAATATGTTTTGTTAGTTAATCTTTGTAGCCTAAGTTGATAGGAATAAAGAACTTATTGGTGATTAATAAAAAGAAGACAAATAAAGTTTGATGATTCAACATAATTATTAACGAAAGAACATAAAAGATGCTTAATAGTGGTGAGAAAATCAAAAGACAAGAAACATTGAAAGCGTTGGATAAGTTGATAGCACCTCTAAACTTAAAGTATATATAAATTGATTAATTAGTTAAAAATTAAACTATGAATATATCTAATGAACAAGAAAGCACAACTTATGATAAATAGCACAAAAACTCTTTACAACATTGTGCGAGGGAAATAATCTTTAAATAGCTTTGCATAAACTCCAAAAATAAGATCATACATTTTTCTAAGTATTAAATAATCAATAAGAAACCTACCCAATCCACAATAAACAAAGGTACACACTGAAAACAATCTTTGGTTCCCAAATCAAATTTATACATACCCTTGAATATCAAGACTTTCAAATAGCCTTCCTATAATCTATTATCCTTCTCTTTTCAAGGATTCAAAAGACAAAACAAAATCAAGAGCTACGAATTGAACATGAGACATAATCTTCAACTCCACAAAAAATCTTTAAGTCTACAAGCCATTTGATAAATATTATCCATTGTATGCACATGCACATACATATACAAGCCACGTACACTATAAATTATTTGCCAAATTTTTATATAACATATTTCATAAACCATTGTGTTGGTGTAGGAATTTGGCTTAGTAGGTGATGTGGTAAGTTGAAGAGAATGGATGACCGTAATTTATAGTATAGAGATGAAAAAGAGGTTATGTAAAGGAAAAATGAAAAAGAAGTTAGGTGATTGGATCCATAACATATGCATTTAATTAAATAATTTATGGAATCTTTAAGAGCCTAAGAAACTAATTAAATCTTATTATTATGATGATTTGTAATTAATTTAATTTAATTTAATTTAACTTAATTTAAAACTCATTTGAATGAGACTTTGAGATAAATTAAATAAGTAAAATAATTAAAGTAAAGTTGGAATGATTAAATTTGAAGGGGTAAAAGGGCAATCAAAAGTTTTAGTATCCCAATCCTCTTTTATATGTAGTATAGATATAGATTTGGCTAATGCTCGTATCCTTCTAAAAAATTGCAAACAATTAAGAATATTACTGCAAATTTCACACAGATTATTATAAAATCATACATCTATATAAATACATTTGGATTTTGTATACTAATTAAAAAATTCACATAATATTACGTATCATATATTTTCTAAATAAATGTGGATGAAAATTAACAAGAATCTTGATCATAGCCTATTTTCATATGAATTATCCAAAATTATTTTGGATATGAAGAAATGTTTGTTCAATACATGAGAAGAGATCTCAATAATCATAACAATATTTTGATAAATTTATTTCTTTCCAAATATTTAATTTTTTTCCTTTCATATAATTTCATCCTTTCGAGAAAATTAGTTAGATCCTATTTTGGTTTTTTCTAATTTCCCTCAGTACCCCTTTACTTGAGGATCGGAGTAACTCTAATTCCACCTGCTTAGACGGAATATTAAACCTGCCTAATGACGGGTTAATTTTTTGTTACGTTGTCTGCACGGGTTTGTTAACCCGTATGCTAAGTTTGTTGTTTGGAAGGTTAAGGAGGGGTTAAACATCCTAAACCCCTCTCTTAACTCATTGCCCAATGGGAGTCCAGGCCACTTTGAATCAGAATAAAATTTAAGGATTTGGTCAATTGAAGCTACCAAAAGTATAATTAGGATAATTACAAAAATTTATCCCGTGTATATTCAAAAGATATTTTATCTTTTTATTATTTCAAATTTTAGTCTATAACTATGTAGTTAAAAACTAAAATTGTATTTATGACTTTTTATTTTTCATATTTCCATTTTGTTAATTATTAATAGTAAATTTAAAATAATATATAAATGATAAAGAGGTTATGTAAAGGAAAAATGAAAAAGAAGTTAGGTGATTGGATCCATAACATATGCATTTAATTAAATAAGTTTTAGAATCTTTAAGAGCCTAAGAAACTAATTAAATCTTATTATTATGATGATTTGTAATTAATTTAATTTAATTTAAAACTCATTTGAATGAGACTTTGAGATAAATTAAATAAGTAAAATAATTAAAGTAAAGTTGGAATGATTAAATTTGAAGGGGTAAGGGCAATCAAAAGTTTTAGTATCCCAATCCTCTTTTATATGTAGTATAGATATAGATTTGGCTAATGCTCGTATCCTTCTTAAAAATTGCAAACAATTAAGAATATTACTGCAAATTTCACACAGATTATTATAAAATCATACATCTATATAAATACATTTGGATTTTGTATACTAATTAAAAAATTCACATAATATTACGTATCATATATTTTCTAAATAAATGTGGATGAAAATTAACAAGAATCTTGATCATAGCCTATTTTCATATGAATTATCCAAAATTATTTTGGATATGAAGAAATGTTTGTTCAATACATGAGAAGAGATCTCAATAATCATAACAATATTTTGATAAATTTATTTCTTTCCAAATATTTAATTTTTTTCCTTTCCATATAATTTCATCCTTTCGAGAAAATTAGTTAGATCCTATTTTGGTTTTTTTTCTAATTTCCCTCTGTACCCCTTCACTTGAGGACCGGAGTAACTCTAATTCCACCTGCTTAGGCGGAATATTAAACCTGCCTAATGACGGGTTAATTTTTGTTACGTTGTCTGCGGGTTTGTTAACCCGTATGCTAAGTTTGTTGTTTGGAAGGTTAAGGAGGGTTAAACATCCTAAACCCCTCTCTTAACTCATTGCCCAATGGGAGTCCAGGCCACTTTGAATCAGAATAAAATTTAAGGATTTGGTCAATTGAAGCTACCAAAAGTATAATTAGGATAATTACAAAAATTTATCCCTTGTATATTCAAAAGATATTTTATCTTTTAATTATTTCAAATTTTAGTCTATAACTATGTAGTTAAAAACTAAAATTGTATTTATGACTTTTTATTTTTCATATTTCCATTTTGTTAATTATTAATAGTAAATTTAAAATAATATATAAATGATAATCATATCATAAAACATATAAATTATACACTTTGTAATTATTACAAATTATCCGCATTATTTTACCAGTAAATCTACAAGAATTATTCCTAATTTCCCACTAAAAATCCCAATTTTCAAAAAATTACACATTTTAACATATATTCCAATTTTCTAATTTGTATCGAAAAGTATTCCAACAACTGACTAACACCCCTTAGACTAACACCCCTTATGAAATATTTTTAAAATTTTTAAAATCCAAAAATATTTTAAATTTGTAAATTTTTTCAAATAATTTTAAAAGATAAAAACTTCTTTAAAAAAGTTTCAAACAAAATAATTTATTGTTTCTCATGTATGAAGCATAAAAATTCTATTGTTAATGTACCATAGCTGCTACTTCATGCAATCTACGTGAGGATAGACTTAATTATATATGAAATGGATCATATTCCAAAATAAAAACTTAATTCTTCGTACCTATCACAAATCTAACTCTATTTATTCTAGATTTCTACATCATATCTTACTTTCACTTATTCCTTTAAATTTTGAATGAATGTACTCTATCTATCCGAAAAAGTAAACTAGGAATAATCAATCCTGTAGTTATAACAAAACTAACAAAAGACTATTAATATTAGGAGAAATTAAATATGAAATTGCACTTATATACCCTTACTTATTTTTGAAAGCACATATATACCCTAAACTTTTAACACTTTCACTTATATACCATCACTTGTCTTTGGCAGCACTTATATACGTATTCTTAACATTTGCACTTAAATACCCTATAAAGTTTTAGAATGTGCACTTACATAGCCTAAAATTTTTAAAACTTGCACTTAACTAGCCTAATATTTTTAAAACTTGCAGTTAAATACCCTAATATTTTTAAAACTTGCACTTAACTAGCCTAATATTTTTAAAACTTGCACTTAACTAGCCTAATATTTTTAAAACTTGCACTTAACTAGCCTAATATTTTTAAAACTTGCACTTAACTAGCCTAATATTTTTAAAACTTGAAAACAAGTAAAGGTATATAAGTGCTGCCAAAACAAGTGAGGGTATATAAGTGAAAATTTTAAAACTTGAAAACAAGTAAAGGTATATAAGTGCGAAGTAAGGGAAAACTATAGGGCATTTAAGTGCAACTAAGCCATGAAATTATGCTAAATCTGCGAGGTTTTCGCGGGGCCACGCAGGCCACGTGGTGTCCCCGCTAAACGACACCACGGCGTACGTTAGCACCCCTAGCGTACTTTCCTGCAAACCTACGCCTCCGACCTTTTCCTCTCTGTTTTTAAGTAGAGAGTGCCAATAAAACGCACGAATTATTGAGGGGTTCTTGTGTTGTCGTGCCCCTCAAGTATCCATAATCCATTCTTCAGAGACTCAGTTTCCCGTTATTTCGCCAGAGAGGGGGAGGGAGAGAGAGAAAAAACTAACTTTTGAGGTAACTTCGAGTTGATCCTTTTTTTTTTTTTTTTTTGATTCAGATCTCGTTATAATCTCTTGTAGATTTTGAGTTAAACCCTCTCGTATCGTTCAATTTGGGAGATCCTCTACTTGCTAGGTTTGCAATCTGACGGATCTGATGACCTAGAAATTGATAATTAATGCGAATTGTTTTCATTTTTGAGGGAAATGTTTAGTGCAGATAGAGTAATTCATTGTGTCAGTGAGTATCGCATTAGATGTATTTATTTATTTATATGTTCTGTTTCAGATCTCTTAAGAATCTTTTTCTAGTTTGCTCATTAAACCTACTTGAATCGCTCAATTTGGTTAATCCAATGACCTCAATTGTGTGATTTGATGTTGTTGACTGTTTAAGTCAAGTTCTTGATGATTTAAGGTTGATATTTAATGGGTATCTATACTTTTCTTTTTCTGAGGTAAATACCTAGTGCACAGTGATTTATTTATTTATTATGCTTGACTTCCACTCAGCGTGTCTGAGAAATTTAGTGAATGTTGCTTTAGTCGAATGGTTTTTTTTAGAAAAAGGGTTAATTTCACAAAACCCCCTGCAACTTTGAGGGGTTCAGATAACCCCCTAATAGACTTCGGGGTTTTGCACATAAACCCCCCTGAACTTCTTTTATTCCACTAAATCCATCGAAGACTTTCACTTTAGACCCCTAAAGTAATATTGTCAAGCGACTCAAGTCTAGCAGGTCACATGCCGAGCATGTGACCAGAAAAATGTGAAAATACCCCTTGACTGTAAAAAAATTAATGGAAATATGAAAAGGATAAAAGAATGGTTTTGAGGGTTGAGGGGTGTTTCGTCTTTTCTGGTCACGCCAAAGCATGTGACAAGTTAGACTTGACTATGGTACTATGGAGAGTTAAAGTGAAAAAATCTTCAAAGGTGTAGTGGAATGAAAGAAGGTCAGGAGGGGTTATTTGGAAAATGCCTCAAAGTTCAAGGGGGGTTGTGGTATCAAAATAGTTAAGAATGGGTATCTACAAAATCCCAAAGTTGAGGTGGTTTACTGTAATTAACCCTTTAGAAAATTATATTAGAGAGTGTCACATTGGATAAAATTTATGTTTTGATTTCATCATTTTCTTTGTTCCTTTAGGGAACGGGTTGTATTTGCATATTAAGTTTATTTATTAGTGAAAAACTGAAAAAAGGATATTAATTAGAAGATTCAAAGCATAACTTGCAGATTAGTATGCTAGGTAGTTGGGTGTGGCAATGATGTTGCTTGCTAGCCCATAGTTACTAGTTCACATAAATGAATGGAATTTATAGCTTGTAGAATGGTAAACACATCGCTTTCTATAGGTTCTGCATGCTTCAGTTTTATGTTTCAGGTACTGCTAGAATCTAGAATGAATTCTGGTTGTAGATGACTGACTGGCTTGTCATTTGTGTGCATGAAGCATAAACTTAGGAGTTATATATGGTAGTTGTAGAAATCCTAGACAAATCTACTTACTGAAATAGAGAATTTTGGGAAAACAGAGAAACTGAACAGGCAATAATCTTGACTTCGTTAATTTCTTATTGGGCGATGTTTGGATCTTGTCTTGTAGGATCCAGAGAGAGCTTTGAAGATTCTCCATTTGTTTGTTTACCTCTCTATGTCCTGTGCTGCCTGAGGCCAAATGAGCTCTGCAGTCGCATCATCACAGGGAAGCTATTCTCCTGCAAGGCTTAGCTCATTGAATTCACCGCATTCATGGTCCCTTTCATCTTCTTTAGGTCAACCTGAAGCTCCTGAACTTGATTTCTCTGATGGCAATGAAGCTGAATTATTGTCACTATCTTGGAATCAGGACTATGGATGCTTTGCTGCTGGAACAAGCCATGGATTTCGTATTTATAACTGTGATCCTTTCAAGGAAACCTTTAGAAGGGATCTAAAAAGTGGGGGATTTGGTATAGTGGAAATGCTTTTTCGCTGCAATATACTGGCTCTTGTTGGTGGTGGTGCCAATCCAGAGTATCCACCAAATAAAGTAATGATTTGGGATGATCATAAGAGTCGGTGCATTGGTGAATTTGCTTTCAGATCTGATGTTCGAGCTGTCAAATTGAGACGAGATCGCATAGTTGTGGTTCTTGAACACAAGATATTTGTGTACAACTTCACGGATCTGAAGCTTCTTTATCAGATTGAAACTCTATCTAACCCTAGGGGGTTATGCTGCCTTTCACATAATGCAAACACTTCGGTGTTGGCTTGCCCTGGGCTGTATCGAGGACAAGTCCGAGTTGAACACTTTGGCCTGAAAGTTACGAAGCTTATCAATGCTCATGATTCTCAAATTTCTTGCTTCACTTTGACTTTGGATGGACTCCTCCTTGCAACTGCAAGTGTTAAGGGCACCCTGATCAGGATATTTAACACAATGGATGGTACACGCCTGCAAGAGGTAAATGCATAAGACTTGCATTGTGATATCAATCCCACCTGATTCCTCATTTACAATACCTTAGTAAGTCATACGTGTTATTCCCGTTTGATTTCTCCTGTAGCTGAGAGTTCTCTTTAGCTTAGTTAGGGAACAAGTTATGGATCCACCCAATACTTGTCAATGAGTATAACATTGACAACTCAAACAACAAATTCCATTAGCAATAGCCAATAGGATATTCAAATATAGATGATGTCCTAAAACTAGATGGCGTAATCAATGCGAGGATGGTTAAGTAATTCTGTCACATGCGAAATGAATGGTCCTATGGCGGATTTTATGGGAAGAGTCTTTGCATTGGATAATTCCAATGAACTTCAAGAACAAATAGCAACTAGTATTTTTTTTTTCAGGGGAACTCATAGGAAAATAATTGATGAATCTATCAGTATAAATGACCTAAGCTGGTAATGCATTAACCATCTGCGTAAATGACCTAATCATCAGTGTCTACCTTGACAAAAGAAAGAATGATAACTTTACACCTCAAATTCTCAATCATCACTCAACTGTTACCTCAACCATTGAAAACTACTCCCTTATCTCAGGAAATTCTGGAAAATAAAGGGTCTGACATATATTTTAGAAGACTAGTAATGCAATTTAGCCTTATGCAAGCAAGTAGCAAGCTCCAATATTCTCTTAAGACTAAAAGGGTAAGATGGCATTTTCTTAGGGCATTACCCCCATATCCATGGCCTAGACCGAATATAAGAAGAAAGTAGTATATTCCAAAAGCCTGTTCATACTGGCCACAGTAAAATTAGATCCTACAGAGTGTTTTTGATGCTAGAGTGCTAAAATTTAGAAGAAGTTGAGTAAGATGTTACAAGCAAAGTCCCAACAGAGCTTTCTTGGTTACTATTGGGATACTGTATCTTCTTTTTCCTTATTTGCGGCATTACTCATCAATCAGAACTGCAATTTTCATTCCCTGTGACGTTGCCATTGGAGATTGAGGTATATGGTAGTAATATGTCCGGAATGTTTGGTGGGCAAGGTGCTTATAGACCATATTTCCAATTTTCTAATTGCTAACTCTGCACTTTCCATGTATATGGAACATGCTTATAGTCCCCATTCCAAATTGGCTACAATTGGTCACTTTTCATTTATATATTGTTTCTCAGTTCTAGGTTATGATTGTATCACAGGTACGCAGAGGGGCAGACAGAGCTGACATATATAGCCTAGCTCTCTCTCCAACTGTTAAGTGGTTGGCTGTGTCTAGTGACAAAGGCACTGTCCATATTTTCAGTCTTAGGGTTCGAGTAGTTGGAGAGGATGCATCTACCCAGAATGTTGTTGGTCATGGTCCGGAATTAGCACACCAGAACTCTTCATGTTCGCTTGATTCTCTTATATCTTCAAACTCTGGTGCCAACCCAAGCTCATCATTATCTTTTATGAAAGGTAAGAAACATTAAGTCCCTCTCCACTCAAAGCATTGGAGAAAAAGTGTCTTTAGAATCTTTGATGCAGTTTTTTTCCTTTTTATTTTCTGCATTTTATTATTGAATTTATCAGTATGATCGGCCTTACTCACGAGCATTTTATTATTTTCTGCATTTAATCTTTGCAATGCCCAACTTTAAAACTGTTGGTAGCTTCTTGAGTGGTAAAGGGATGAGAACTTTCCAATATTTAATCAGCAATTCAACAGTTGTTATTTTAATGCTGGTTCTCACATTTTTGTTTAAATATGGAAATCCTACTCTCTAGATTTTCGCACATGGCTGCCTTTTTGAAGCTCACTGAGCTATCGTTTAATAAGCATTTACAAGCAGGTGTCCTGCCAGGAATTGCCAAATTTGATGTAATTTTAACTTTTAGAATGTCGTCATATTTGGTAGACCTTTCAAACTTACAAATCCTTATATAATTGGCCTGTATCCACCTTACAAGTTTGCGTATTAAATTGATTCAGGATGTCTATTTTGTTTTGTTTTATCCTTTTCTGACCTATTTGCCTTTAAGGTTTTAAACTTAGATTGTAAAAAACATTTAAAATATACAAATTTAAAACTCTCAGATATCTTTTGCATTTGATTTCTAAAGAAGTGGAATTATTATGTTTAAAAGTACTTTTGGTGAGGGCTTCACTGGAAGAAGCCTTCTTGGTGATGTATCCCTCTTATAAATGATTTTGTTTTAAGTTCTGGTTGTAACAGTCAAAACCAAGACATGAAAGTCTGATGTGTTTGACGGTAACCTTCAAGAAGTAGACGTCAATTTTCCATTATCTGCATCATGATCAAGGTGATATTGAATTTTGATATGCAACAATAAAACAGATTAACCAAGTTTTGCCTTTTTGACTCGCTTTACTTGGATGCAACAATTTTACTCCATTATAATTTTTGAAACCAGAAACAGATAACTGATTCTTTTACAACATGAAACCACAATTCCTCAACTCTGGATGTTGAATTTCACTGGCGTAAACTTTCCACACTTATTTTGGGAGGCAAGCTTCCAGATTCTTTAGTTTACTATGCCTATCTATTTATTGTTGCTTCTTTCATTGCTGAAGTTTGTAGTTATTAGGTGAGAAAAGGATGTTCATTTACAGCTGTTTGTATTTTCAGGTGTGCTGCCTAAATATTTTAGTTCTGAGTGGTCATTTGCTCGGTTCCACCTACCAGACGTAACACGCTACTCTGCTGCATTTGGAGCCCAAAACACTGTAATAATCATTGGCATGGATGGCAGGTACTGATCCTGTCTTAAAACTTTATTGCACTAGTATATAATTGATATCTTTTTTTTTGGTGCTACTCAGTTGTTTCCGTTTTCAATAAACAGTGGATCATTATGACGCTTTTTGATTTGTTTGTTATTGTTTTCACTCAAATTTGGTTTCTTCTTAATCACTTGTGATATGTTTTTGTTTACTAGCAAAGCATCTCCATACATTTTAGCTCCGGTATATCGTCAAAGCTGAAAGACATTCCTCACGTTAACTCTCACAAAATTTTGGGAATTGTTTGTGCAGAACTTAACAGTCAATAACTTAACAGTCAATCAATTTAGCTAAGGATAGGACTCTAACTGAAGTGCTAAGCAGCCAACTCTGGGCTATCGGCTTTAAAACGAAAAGGCAGTCATATCTGTCACAGGTCCATGTAGTGACATGCGCACAACATAGTATTAAAGCAGCAAACCACATTCACACTTCTCTTGAGTTTGATGTGACTACCAGCTTTCTTACCTGCAACCTAATTAATATCACATCATAATGGGGGGACTTAGGTGGCTTAGTGGTATAAAAGGGGAAATATTACTTCGTGGTTCTTGGTTCAAGACCAGAGCTACAACCTTCATTTATATAAGAAAACACGGAAAAAGGAATTACATCCTATATATCTGTGCTGTCCTCTTATGCTGCTTGGTGCTGGCCATCTCCTGGCACTTTTCATGAAAAACAAATCACATTAATGTTGCCTTTTTTCCCCTTCCTCTTTTCTCTTAGGATATAGGTAATGATCAGTGAAAAATATCAAAGTTATAATATTTCTTTTTTTATTACATTTGTAGTTTTCTAACTGTAAGTTTTGGATTAATTTACTTTCTTATTCAACTTCTTACTACCCAAGATGGTGATTGTTTTGTTGTCCTAGACTTTTAGCTACATCAAACTAGAGTAATAGGATCTATGATAATATCACATTTTCTTTTTCTTTTTCTTAGAAAACTAGACTCTCACCAACATAAATACCCAAGACAGAATATTTCTTTTTTTTTCTTCTTCTTATGAGTATTTTAATTTTCTTATTGTAAGTTCGGAACTAATTTTATTTTTCGGGTCCATGCAATGTCTTATAACTCGAGGGGGGGGGGTGTATATAGGATAGGTGCAGATATTCCATTGTCGCCATTATGTCGATATGTACCGCAGTCCTGAATGGTATTCATTCCTGAAATTTCGCTCTTGATGTAAACCACACTTTGAATGGCATTTTATCTGTAGCCTCACTAGTTTATGTTTTTCGCCCAGTTGTGTAGAAACATCTCCTAGAAACTGAGTAACGAATTGTGTTTGAGAGAGTAATAACTGACTAATCAAAAAGTAATTGCAACCAACTGTAGTCTGACCATGTATATCTCGAGCATAACTGGACCATGTTGACCGATATGTAGTGTGTTTTTAGGGGAAAATGGTTTTTGATAATAACTTCAAACATGGCGAGAGCCACAATTCTCTTCCCCTATCTCGGGACATTATGGCCTTTTTCTTCCCCAAACTTGAGAAAACATTGCCTTTTATTCAATCACAAGAATTTGGACCCCTCGCCTTGCATTTAAGATGACTCAAATTTATTTACTTCACTGCATGGGCAGTTACACTATAGCTGGAACTATTTAAGTATTCCTTCTCCAAAATTTGGGAGAAATATAGAGTTCATTTTTTTAACCTGCTTGGATCCACTGAGCATGATCGGTTTCTTTTACCCCACAGTTAGCCATATAGGTTACTTAATCTGATTGGTTTGCCAGTCCTTACGTCTATCATGCTTTGATTACGCGCATTATCATGTAAGAACTGAAAAAACCTGTTATATTTCATGATTTCACCCGATAAAGATATAACCCGGTATTTGTCCTACCATTCTCATGAATTTTCATTGCATGCACTCCTGCAGTACTTTTCTCATCCTATGCAAAGCTATGAGTGAAAATTAAAAATGAAGAACCTAGTATCTTCAACACTTGATTGATCAAATTAACGCAAGCACTACTCAACAGGAGCTCCACGTTAATACCAATAATTGCATCCTGGCCTCACACATGTATATATTGATGCACTGTTATTTATAGGGTTAATTGTGGATACACCCCCAATAGTTCTATTGTTGCAGATCCCTTGAGTGAACATTTTTGACTCAACGAGATAATTATCTTTTGACAAATAGACCTCCTAGGGTAAAAGACTATAAAAAAAATCACTCAAGAGGGTCTATCCGCAGTTAAACTTAATTTATATGAAACAGGAAAAAAACGACCATCAAACTTCAGTATTTTGATTCTGTGCTCCTCTATCTGTCAATGTGATTTTAGTTTTAGAAACTGATAAATGCTATCTCTTCTCAGTTTCTACAGATGCAGCTTTGATCCCGTTAATGGGGGCGAGATGGTTCAGCAGGAATATGTGCGTTTCATGAAAAAATGATACGCACCGGCCAAAACCAACAACTGCATGAAGTTATAGAGAAATACCATTTACAATTTGCAGTTCGTGTAATTATAAGAGAGTCAAGACTACCTTCTATAAAGTTATTATGTGCATATAATGCTTCTGTTTTACTTCATCTGTAAATAACACCTCGCCATTTCTCTGGAATTGTTGGTGTGATTAAACAATAATTACATCTAAATATTCCTTGTATATAGATTTTCAGATGTTAACCATGGCTTCAGCTTCTTTTCTTCCTCTGTTCTTAGAGTTAATTATACATAGACCCATGTATTATCACGTTGTGCCTCTTATTATCCATTAAATTTGACATTGGCAGATATAGCTTCTATAACTGAACTTTAGTATAAGTTTTTGGTAGATAGATCCCATGTACTATTGCACTCTGCCCCTTCCTTCCTCACCCTTTGATCCATCTCCGCTACAAATCCCGGCCCAAACAATGCACCATTTAATAGAGAGGCGAGGAGGGTAATGGCGGCGTTAGTTCAGTTTGGTCTATCTGTTAATATCAAATTTAAAGGGTAACAAGTTTCAATTAACCCATTTAATAGTTGAGAAAGCCCATAAGATAATATAAAGAGAATATAAAGACACTTTGAAACAGAAAACTTCCCGATGGACCAAATCTATTGCGTATAATCTTTTATACCACTGACTAACACACAATAATAATAATAATAATAATAATAATAATAATAAGATAAAACTTTATACCAGTATATTTACCCTAAATCTCTCATATTTTACGCTATTTTAGAAGACTCGTCCTTTGATCGTTTTTTTTATTGGACTAGATGGTAAGAACTAACATATATAAAAGAATGGCAATTTGAAATAACAAAAGGTTTGATTTGAAAGGATTAATAGGGTTATGTTGAAAGAATAATTAAAATAAATCAACAAATGCAACGTTTGCAATTAAACCGATTTTATCTCACAGTGATATATCCCATGCCAAACTAAAGCTCCCCACACTGACACCAATAAAGGCATGCCAGAGACTCCAAATGTTACCAAGATTTCAAACCTTTATAGTTTAGTATTCTTTCAGCATCTAATCCAAGGGTACATGACTGGAGAAAGGAAAAATCATATAAAGATCATAATATATCGAATCATGTAGAAGAAAGGAGGAGCATACACATATCTCGCTATCAACTCTAAATCAATAAAACCCAATACAAAATATTAACAATCCAATGAAACGAAGTAGGAAAGCAATGCAAACAATATATAAATCAATATAAGCAAGAACTTTAAAATTGATGCAAAGACACAAGTAAGCTTCTCCTTTTCCATGATAGAGTACTCTTTATATGACATTTTTTTTTTCAAAGAAAGAAACTGTGCACAACACTGATATTTATCATTCTACCTACATAATGACTTTGTTTCTCCTAAACAAGTACATGTATTATGTCATGAATCCAGATCCTCTCTAATTAGGTTGTCCAGTTATACTAATCTTTACTCTCTATTCCAATTTCAATGGATTTCGATGAATAAGATAAGGCCAAAAGGATGTGGTCAAATCGATACTTGTTCAAGAGCACAAAGGTTTATGTCATACTTCCAAGCATAAGATGACGCATAATAAGATACACTGGGGATTTTACATTATTGCGGAGAAAATAATTGTTGCATTACACATGATAGTCTGTCTTGGTGACATTATAGAACACTCGAATTAATCCTATTTCTCAGAGTTTGGATCTCGCTCCAGCGGTAGTATTCATCACAAGCATCACCTTTCCAATGACTTTCCTTTCTTTGATAGCAGCAAAGGCAAAATTTGCCTGTCAACAAAGCAATCAAATTATATGAACCATAATTATTACTAATATATCTTGATTGATTTTTCTCAACTACAATAGCAGTGGCATAGAAAACTAGGCTCTGCACACTGATGAAGGTTATGCAAAAAAACTTAGGGCACAATGGATAAAAGTTGCCACCTCATTTAGCAAAATAAGATGCCAAGAGAAAAATGATGATGTCAATTGTCAACTAGCTCTGATGTTACCAGCAAGATGAGTTTCACCATTAATCTATCTTTGGTATCTTCTTTTGCAAATATGAGCAGCTACATCATATTCCTTTATTTTTTTTCCCCAAAAACTTATAAAAGGATGAACATTGAGAGGGAAAGGGCAAGCATATACTAGGACGTGGTTTACTAGGCCACCATATGGAGGAGACATGAACCCCAAAAGCTAAAAACAATTCCTATAAGTATAATAATACTGTTGGTCATGGAAATGTAAAATTTCAGTATGTAACAGCAAGAAATACCAACATGGTGTAAAATAGGAGAGGAAGCAGAAAAGCACAAAAACTTGTCTTAGAATATAACTAGAAAACACGTGCAGGAAAGCACGAATTTGCGAACTATTAAACTACAGTGTTAAAACAATTCAAGAGCCTTATTTTTCATTAAAATCTCATTTCTTTTGCTATCACTATAGCAAGTTTGGAGGGTTCAGAATATCAGGTTTAATCTATGTTGCATGGGTACGGGTACCGATACTGATATGGGTACGGGTAGGGGTACGGGACACGGCAAATTTGTAAAAGGTAGGGTACGGGGACACGGCTATATAAATATTTATATACACATATATTATATATTGGAATAAATAATTTTTGAGAACAAGGATGAGAATTAAAATTCCTATTACATTTTTATGTTTATTTTATTATGCGGATTATAAATTGAAAAATCACTAGTTTTTGAACTAGACATGCAAACAACCATTCAAAATCATAATTCGGAACCTGATCTATGTTCAATGAGTTTCAAGAAGTGGATGTGAAGTGTAGGATATAGGTCCAAAAAATGTATGACAAGTGTTTTAAATCAAAACATGTATTGTTTTATTGCGTATATGCCCGAGTAAATGTATGCATACATGCAAGGAGTGTCCAAGGAATTTGGGGACAGGTACGTATCGGGTACAGGTGTGGCTTCAGATTAGAAGTACCCAGGTAACATAGGGTTTAAAGTTACTTTGTGCAGATTACAGGGAAACATCATCTACTTGGATAATGTACCGCTGATTTCAGTTGCAAAAATCCAACAGAACTATATTTCCATGTCTACATACAGTTATGATACACTGGATCCATATATCAATCTTTTTTCTTTTAAATAAGTCTTAATTTGATATTTCTTGAGGGATTGCATTGCACCTTTTATTTTTGATAATCTGTTTAGGCAAAGTAATTAACCATGTTGTAGTCTACAAGTACTGAATCTAGCAGTGGAAAAGATAAAACAAACCTAAAACAGAAAACTATCATTGATAGAAAGCAATGAATACTAAATAGATATGCCAGTATATTCAATTATGTTGTAAACATACGTTTTCTTATAGCTAAACAATATACTTCAAAGACCAAAAAGAAAAGGGAAAATACTGCAAATCAGCCCTCACTCAAAGCATAAGCTAAAGAAAGAAGCAAACATATGATGCCAGAAAATGCTAAATGATTATCGTTTCAAGTGGTTATCGTTTGCTAACCTCAGACATGCTGTACGCATGAGAAATTTGGATGGTTATTAAGCCCTTTGATAGCCACGAGAGTAGTTCGTTGAGCGAGTCTTCAAGAATATGGGGCTGATGAATTTTGTAACTACCCCAGTATAGTCCATGAACCGTCCAATTCTAAAACACATACAAGCACAATTATTACAGTCATCCACTACCACTACAAAACGTAGAAAGAATTTAGAGAGTTCAACCACAAGATACAAAGTAGTGATGTGTTATAAATCAAAATCTGTTTGAACCCTGCCACAATGAAATAGGAAATTGGTCTAGCTAAATCAGCGATATGAGACTAACCATCTGCAGATTTTTGACGCATATCAACTAAAGTCAGTCAGGAACCATACTCCCTATGAATCATTTTCATAAAACATAGCATCCTATTACTTTATTGTAAAATACATAAACAGAAGTATATGTTAATCTAGAATTTTGCTAGAGCAATTCCCTATTCCATCACCTCCAAATTTTCTATCTAAAAAGAGTCGGCATGACTATGGAGTATGAGTAAAGCTTAGACTCACTAGTGGATGGACCAGCGTCTTCTAATCATGCAGGATGAAGACAAATTGCTAATTGATGGCAAAAATTTGTGTATCTAAATCAACTAAAAGGTATTAATAACAATAAAGATAACGGGTTTAAAAATGTTAATAACAAGATTTGTACCTACATAACCAATTGATGACTGGTCCATAGGGCTTACCTTAATGAGAGCAATATTCGCTGGGATGACTGGTACTTCCCCGCTAGCAAATCCAATAACCAGAATATCTGCACCCCAGTTTAGAAGTTTCATGCTATCTTTCATAAGCTTGCCCCCAACTGGATCATACAGAACATCTACTCCTTTGAGCTTTCTCCCCTTCAGAAAATTCTTCACACTCTCTATAACATTCCCCTTGCTTAAGTCAACAACATGATCAACACCTAGGGACTGGAGAAACTGCACCTTTTCAGCTCCTCTGAGATTCAAAATAAAGTAAATCTTACCATATCAAATAATAATCATTGTGAAACAAATCACTAGTTGAAATTGATAAAATACACAATTCTGAACATGAAGTAAATACCTAGCAACAGCAATGACCACTGCACCACAAACTTTGCCTATCTGCACAGCAGAAAGTCCAACACCCCCAGCTGCACCTAGAACAAGCAATACCTGCAATTTCATAGTCTTCATAAGTGCCTAATGAAAGACCTGAGACAGTAGGTAAACATGAAATATACTTTTATGAAATAAGAAATACCTAACAAAATTGGTTTCTTGTTTTATATATAAGTGGGCTTAAACTGAACAAACAAATTTGGATTTATAACTGACAGCTGCTACTTAGATCAACATAAATCTAGCATCCCATACTATATCACATATGATTAATGGTGGCATGAACCTCAAAATATGCAACCACAACAGTCAAGCAAGCAAGAAAACAAAATTCGATCACCATCTTCGTGCCATCCCTCTCCCTCCCCTCCCCGCCCTCTTATTAATGAGAGTGCCATAGATATACTTGAAAGCTAAAATACCACCTCTTCAAGAGATGATCAAATTATAAGAACAAAGGAGAGTGAATGGGCGAGAAATGTCATAATCTCTTCCAATCTACATAGAGTTGATACTTTAAAGGAAGTGATGTACCCATATCTGATACATATCCCATACCCACATATATAAAGAGATCCACACCCTCAAAACCTCCACAAAACATTTTCATTATCTTTGTATGTTGGAAATTTTCAGCAGGCTATGGAGGACATACCTGACCAGGCTTCAGTTGAGCCCTATGAACAAGAGCTACATGTGAAGTACCAAATGCAACAGGTATAGCTCCTGCTGCAACTAGATCACATCCATCTGGCACCAAAAATCTTTTTTCTCCTCGATGGCAAGGAAAGAGATATTAGTTAGTGAATAGTAAGCAAATTATGGATATCTTATCATAAACATCAATGATAGGTGAGCAAAGTGAAAATCAAACAAGGATAACAGCATAAAGGTGTATCTCCCATAGACACTCTCAAGAACGTTTCTTATTACTATAAAGCAATAATGTCCTAACAAATTTGCACAAATTATAGCACAAAGTATGTCGAATTAGTCAACAAAATTGATGCATTTTCATAATTTAAAACCATGGGACCTTAGAAATACATGTTAGGAGTATAAATTAAAACTCTCGACCCTCAACTTCGCAGTTTGGAGTAGTAGAAGGGACTTTTAGATGGTATTTGAGAAACATAGATTACATTCCACCAGTCATAATTTGAATGCGGATTTAAAATAGCTGTGTCAAGGATTCGGCCCATGAAATGGAAGGCGAAAGTTGCGTGTGTCAAGGGTTCTAACACTTTGATACTTTTGTCTCACTGTCGCAGGAGTAGCTGAGCTTCATGCAAAAGTAAGTCATTTGATAATGGTGATCTTCTTTCTCTGACCAGAAGATTGTTTGGACACATTGTTCTTATGCTGCTAGACTTTTATATAAAATAATCTTATTTTACTTCCATTTCTAGCTCTTTCTCATCTGATAATATGTCAATAAATGATTGAGAATATTCGAACATGCAACAACTACCATGGAATCACAACTAAAAGGGCCAAGCCAGGATCTCAGGTAAGGCACAACTAGTGTATAATTCTTGCAAGCAACAGAAAGCAACAAAAATTAAACATTTTACCCGGAAAGTATACGAAATTATACTAAACCACATGGATTTATACCCAATTAGTACAGACATGATAGTTTGAAAACAAGGAAAACATCTCCTACAAAAAAGCTTAAAACCCATAATTCATCACAAATGACAAAACTTATCATGACCCAGTTCCCCAATTCTATTGTCCTAGAAACCACCTTAAAATAGGGTAATTATATGGAAACCACCTTTCATTTTCAATTTATAAATAAACCACCTTTAAAGTTGGTTTTCGTTGCAATCGACAAGCTCCTAATCAAATTTTTCACTAAAAACCTAAAATTATCCTTAAAAACTCACATTTAAAGCACGTGACTGATTCTTTTAAGTGCTTATGTCTTGTTAGGATACAACTCATATGTTGGTTTTTTTAGTGCAAATTTGTCTGGGAGGTGTTTGATTGCAATAAAAAACCAATTTTAAAGGTGGTTTATGTATAAATTGAAAATGTAACTACCCTATTTTTGTTTCAAGGAAAAAAAACCTAAATAACACTCACAGATCTTTCTCGTCCGCAACAATGAACTCGGCGTACGATCCAAGAGACGCAAAGGAGCAAACCCTATCCCCAACCCTAAACCTACTGACCCCATTTCCAACAGCTTCAACGACGCCAGAGTAATCGGATCCGGGCACGAACGGTAACGGGGGTTTCTCCTGGTACTTGCCCAGGATCTGGAGGTAATTGGCGTAGTTCAAGCTCGTTGCTTGGATTCTAACCCTAACCGAGGTTGGAGAGCTGAGATTGGGGATTGGGTGGGATTTGGAGATGGTGATTGGGGATGAGTCGGAGAGTGGGAGGGTTGGGTCTCCGATCTTTTGGCAGACGAGGGCTTCCATTTGGGAATTTTAGGGTTTGGGGATTTTTAATTTTTTTTAAAAGGGTTTTGATGAGAATTTAGATGAAAAAGAGTTGAGTTTGGGGTTTTTTCCGGAGAGTTGAATTTGAGAGAGAGAGCGTTGTCAGAAATCCCTCTGTACTTGGGTTGTCCTCTGTCCTATTGTGGCAGTACCATTCACAAAAGAGCTGGATCATGGTGGATCATGGTGCCATGCAATTATTATTTTCAAGTGGTGAGCGATCGTGATCATATTCTTTGTGAGTAGTAATATAAAAATCGTATAGATAAAATAGTACATTTAACATTTTTCAAATTGTGACTTCACTTAGATGTGAGTGAAACGTTTTAACTATTCTTTCATGAGAGTGCAGTTATAATTATGTTTGATATTGTTTGTAACTTTTCATTGTAATTTAAATTTTAAAAAAAATAAAAGTATTTATTAGCAAATTTTATATATTTATATAGTTTATTTTTTAAATAATAGTTTTTATATTTTTTTCAAAATATATATATAATTTAAAAACATATTTTTGAAAATTCATTTTTTGACAAATAATACAGTTTTTCAATAAAATAATTTTTGGAAAAATAATAACTTTTAAAATAGTATTTTTGGTAGAACAATACATTTTTCTAAAAATAATTTTTTCTAAAACTAATATTTTTAAAAAATAATATTTTGAGAAAGTAATTTTTTCTCAAAAATTATTGTTAAAAGTAGTATTTTGAGAAAAATTATTTTATGAAAAATATTTGTAAAATTTATCTTAAAAAAATCTTTCTAAAAATAACTTTTTAACAAAATAATGTGTTTCAAATTTTATATTTTTGAAAATTAATATTTTTATATTAAATACTTTTATAAAATTATTTTAAATCTTTAATGAAGTTGTTAGATTTTTAAATTTTTAAATAATGATTTCTATTAATTTGGATTAGTTGCAACAAGGTTGCAAATGCGAATACGGTCCAAAGTGCGTAAGTCAGAAGCTGCAATTGGAGGGGCATCTTCAACTATAGTTGCAATGAAATAAACACTTGTAATTGGACAAAACTAACCCAGTTGCAAACCCCCCAGTTGCAACCTACCAAACATACTCAAAGTGCATTGTAGTTTTAAATAGGGGTTTTTTATCCTTAAAACCACCTTATATTTTAGGGGTCGTTTGGTTCATGGATTAGTTTTGATGCATGTACGGATCTAAAAAAATCCATATTCATAATCTTGTTTGTTTGCATGCATATTGAATAGGATTTGATGAATGACAAATCTAAGCAAAAATTCTTGTTTGGTTGAACATGAATTTGTTGAGAATAATATGGTATAATATCACTCCTTTTTTTCTTTTTAGATAAGCCTCAATAAAAATCAGAGTGAAATTGGCATATTTTTAAGGAATTAGAATTGATGCATTAATCCTACGTGGCAGCTCTAATTTTATGATAAAAAAATGCTAACCAAACTGTTATGGTGTTTCTATTATCAAATCTTAATTCCCAATCAGTAGCAGACAAGTGTCCCGCATTAAACACACTAATCAAACTGACACCTCGAAATGACCAAAACCTTCAACATGGCTGACTCGACGGGTCGACATCTAGCGAAGTCGACTCGAATGGCTGTACATGTCGACCCTCTTGATAGGCCGAGTCGACGAATGGTCCATTCGGTCATTTCCTGGACGATATCTTGCGAAGTCGACTCGAAAGGCAGTACTTCTCGACACTCGACTAGGCGAGTAAGAAGATGACGATATACCTCGAGCCCCCGCTGATAGCTCGTCGCCATCACATTAAAATCATGGTCAGAAGCATTATTTCTCCATCTCCGAAGACCTTTATTACACATCGGACCACGTCGGCACCCCATGCCTCTAGTCACTTCACATTAAATGCCGAAGTGACTCTCTCCATACAGTAGCCGACACCTGTAAAGCAAGTGCTGACACGGCCGTCAGCTCATACTCGGCCGAAGTTACCAAATCATCCCTCTATTGCCACTATAAATAGGGGGATTATTCCCAACATCAAGGTAAGCAATTTTCTCAACATTTTAGCCAGTTCACTGCACTTAAGAACTTCTACGGTTCCTTTTACCCTCCACTGAAACACCTCGCTCACTTGATCGTCGGAGGAACAACCAGGAAAACCAACCCCACCCTCTTATGAGCTTTTACTTGTGCAGGGAAGAACACCCATCTCAAAACTAAATATTCGGAGAAGCGAGCACACCCTGAACATTCTCAACTCCAAAACAATTGACTGTGTGATTTAGACCATCAACACAAACAATATGTTTAGTTAAAATTCAAGATTTTGGTCTTGTAGGTCCCATTTTTTTTAATGCAAAGTTGCAAAATGCAAGGAAATAAATAGCCCCTTAGTGTGAATTTATGTAAACCACCTAATGTTTCCAATTCATATTTAAACCACCTATAATATTAATTTTTCTTCAAATCAACTACCTCACTTTACTGCTAAATTTTTTCTAAAATTTCAACAATACTCTCACTTAATCTCAAATACAAAGCATGTGACCTCTCTTATTGATGCTTTGCAAGCTTTTTATGTACGATTAAATGAGGGTATTGTTAGAGTTTCAGGAAAAATTTTGCAGCAAAGTGGGGTCAGGTGGTTGATTAGAAGAAAAACTAACTTTGTAGATGGTTTAGGTATAAACAGAAAATACAAGGTGGTTTACGTAAATTCATACTAAATATAAGGTGGTTTCTAAGGGGGAAAACCCTTTAAATGTATTTTTAAAGGTCACTAGTAGTTTTGCGCTGATTTGCACACGCAAGTTATAAGCTAATTAATTAGAAATTTATATTAAAAGAATAATATAAAAAGTTATATGAAAAATGTTTTTATATTGTATCTCTTCCATTTTCCACATTGTAACTATATCAATGGGAATTCAAATTTATTATGTTTTCTATTACTTCTATTAATTTATTTGATGAGAAATAAAAATACTTCTTCTATTAATTTATTTGATGAGAAATAAAAATACTTTCTTTTTGTTTGTGTGTTTTGTATCTTCAATTTCTCTTCTACATCATACCAAACTTATCTTTTAGCTAGAAATTTTAAAATATAAGAACTTGAAAATGTATATATGTTTAGTGTCTTTGCTATTTGTATGGTTTTGAAAAATACCTAATAACATTATCGAAATGCGCTAGTATTAATTACTTTTATAAAGAAAGAAAATAATAATATTCCTTTTATTTTAAATAAAAATTAGCAAATTTTTCTTATAGTTTATTGATATAATGCAGTTCAAGTTACAATTTTATAGTTTTCAACTTGTATACTAAAAAGAGTAGAAATTATTCAAATGCTTTCAAAAATTTTAATGTTGCATATTTTATCTACACAAAAATATTTATTTATACTGTATAGAAGGAAGGAGAGTGATGGAGGAGAATTATTTATAAGAAATGTAATATTAGAAGTCAATTTATTTATAACTTTTAATAGAAAACTTATTTTTATATTTTATCTTTACACCTTTTATTTTATAGGTTGAATGTATTAATTATTATTTTATTTTAATTTTATATTTTGCAGTTTAATTTTTTAAAGGATGTGTGTAAAATGATTTTAAAGAGATGAGAGAAAATGAGAGGGAGAGTGGGAGAATAAGGACAAAAATGATGAGATAGAGTGAGAGTGAGAGTGAGAGTGAAAGTGGGACAATAAGGAAACAGATTTGAAGGACACTGTAGCAACTTATTTCCGCTTTTAATATAGTAGTATAGTCTTAGTCTCTCAATCTTTAGTAATTGATATTAGTCTCTCAAATCTTTGAAATTGCTCATACATCCATCAGCTCTTAAGGAGTCTTGCAAATTGGTCTCTCTGTTAGGTTTTCAGTTAGATCTTGAAATCATTATTGGGTTAACTCTTAATCTAACATTCTCAATTGGGGAAGCTCAAAAATGATTGTTGGAGAAGGTCAAGAATGGATTAAGAGGGATTTTTTTATCGTTGAAGAAGATAATATTTTATGGTTTTCGGATTATAGTTAGCGTGTTTTGGGTTAATTCGTTAAGAAACAAGTTGGAAAACTTAAATGATGGATATGATTGGAAGTTTCCCTCAAAATGTTAGATTTGACACAATATTCCGCACAGATCTAATGTCAGTCAACTTGAGGGACAAAATTGCAAGAACCGTAAGGATCTGGGAGATATGAGCAATTTCAAAGATTTGAAGGATTAAAATTATTGGAGATTTGAGGGACCGATACTAAATAACCATTTTAAAATGGACAATTATTTTACGAAAATGATTCTAATTTTTAATTATAAAAATCGATCCAATTAAAAATTAATTATAAAAATCGATCTAAACTTTTGCCCGCAGTGTCGACACACAGTTTGGCCAATTTTAAAACTTCTAATTTGTTAAATGTCAGCATCAAACCCATTGGCACAATATAGGCCATGAGACCTACTGAATGCAACCACGTTATTTTGATATAGAATAAGAATCCTGATTTATTTACTTTTCTTTGAGAATTCTTACAAAATGTGATACTGAGCTTTCTTAGAAAATTAAAATTCTAATTTTTAGAATGCTCCTGTTTGGTATGCAAGAATGAAGAGTGGGAATGAGCATTCCATTTCAGTCCATTCACATGCACCAAAGAGGCACAAGTGGGATCCCTTGCTATCAACAGAGAATTTTTGTCATATTGATCAGCAGCATCTCAAGCGCTTTATTCAGAATCTAGCCATCAATATCATCCAATATGCTGATCTAGTATCATTACCTTGGCAAAAGGACCAGATAGTGTTTACAAGCCAATTGCCCATTAGTCAGCAACTGAATTCACAGTAAATATTTATGTTTCAACAGTCAACATCAAAATCATAGATGGAAGTTTGCATAAAGCAATCACATAGTACCCAACAGATGGAAAGCAGGCATGTGGGTAGTACCGTATTAACAAAGCCAGAGATATCTGAGTTCAAATCAATAACAGCATATCAGTATTGCAAGAAATAAGATCTCACAAACTTCTTCAGACTACAGATGCTCCATCTTCTTTGACATCTAGAATAAAGCTGTACTCCTGGTCACATCCTAGATATGAATCGCACATGAAATAAATCATGCACGATTTCTTCCCGACTTCTGTTGGTGCAGTAAACATGAGCTTCACTTTCGATCTCTTTTGCACCGAAACCCTCTTAATCGCAAGCAATTGATTCGTCTCAGTATCGCCCACAACAAGCCACCAGCCTTCATCCTTTTCCTCGGGATACCTTGGGGCATGCACTCGTCCTATCTCTGATGGGGACTGACCCTCGAGTTCACGCTCAACTGAAACTTGCAGAGTCACATTTTCCCCAGGCCTAATAGTATCACCATCAAGGACTTCGTAACTCACATCGATGTTAGGGTAGCTATTGCAAAAGCGGGCGATATCAGACAACTGCGAATCCGACATCTGAAGCATCTCGCGTCTATCATCATCGTCCATTTCCGCCAGATCAAAAATAGTTTCAATACTCCCCTTAGGGCTCTGCTGACACCTTCCAACCAACTCTTTAGTGAAGTGAGGAAGCTGGAGAAGCACTGAGTCCCTCTGCCACATGCCTTGGGTTACCATTTGGCTAAGCTCCATCGCGACAAGAGCTAGGTTCAGCCACCCGTTACTAGAGATCACATCGACCATCGCCTGAAGCAATCTGTGAGCAGAGAGGAGCACCTCGTGCTGATCCGCTGCTAGGTTTCCAACTACAATGTGCCTGGAGAAATGAGCTTGTAGCAGCGCATTAGCCTTCACATGTGGATCAGTACACTTTGGGTTCTCGAAGGATAATCTCTGATGGTTTATCAGCTTTCTTATGATCTCGTCCTCCCCTGGTCTAATTGGAAGCTTGGCATATTCAGTGGCTGATGCCAAAATATCAAGAAGGCCCTTCAGTTTGGTCTTCAGGGTCAAGGAGGAGCTGAATCGTTCTACTGTTGTGTAACTAATGTAATAGTACGAAGCAATCAGTCCGAGATTGAGTGGTTTTAGATACACATCCTCTTCAATAGCCACACACTTACTCACTTCAAGATCGTTTACTGCATTCTCTACTAGATCTGATAAGTAGTCGGAGAGATGCCTATGGCTAACACCACGAAGATTATAGTAATTAGGGTTCTTGGTGAGTCTCCGATACAAGAAAGTCCAGGTCAGATAGCCGACCGCATCTTGCTTGTTCTCTACAGCTCCAACAACCACTTCAGCATTCAAATGATCATGGAGGAAGTGATGGAGATGGCTCTCAACAGGGAGAGCTTCGTAGAGAAACTTCTTATAATGCTCCTTTCGACGAGCATGGCACATAATGACACATTTTCCCGAGTTGTCTACAAGAGGACGACCGGCATGACCAATCATCTGTAATAAATCGGCGATTGGGTAGTCAGAGTGAGCATTCTCTCGTCCATCGTAGAATTGTGTTCCCATTACCACAACCAAGTGAGCTGGCATTGGCTTTCCCCAGCACATAGAGATGCTCGATACACATACTTGAATACTTCCACCAACAAACAATTCCAGCACTATGTCCTGATCACTGATGCTAAGCTCTTCATGTAAATAGCCGACACCAAGAGGGAGAGTTTTCTTCAAGGAGTCATCCTTGATTGCCAAAAGGAATGTCCCGAGCTCCTCCTCTGACCCGAGAAGAAATGAAGGCTTATTGGTGTCAGCAGTTGAGTATGAACACAGATCCACTGCAGTCAGCCTTGCATGCTTCCTTGTAGGAACAAACACAAGAGCAGGCTTCCCTTTTTTGGCCTGCTGGACTATTGCAGCGTATGTTGGCTTCACCATGGCCTGCATTCTTGCTTCACAGTTTGCTATATCAAGACCTTGAATGTGAATCTCTAAAGGCATTGGGCGAACAGCAGATGGGAAATTAAAGAACCCATGGGAAGTGGCACCAATCCACTCTCCGAGATCCTTGGCATTAGCAAGTGAAGCCGAAAGTGCTACTATTCTGATATTACTCCCGATGTGACTAGCAATACGCCTCATTCGTGAGACTATTATCTCCAAGATGGGACCAATTTTCCCGCCAATCAAATGGAGCTCATCCACAATAAAGAGGCTAACCTGCTGTATATTCTTTCTCTGCTTCCACTGGCAAGAGAGAGCATCCCACTTCTCAGGGGTGCTGATAATGACATCGCCTCTCTCAAGGGACTTCAAATCTGTCGCTGGCTCACCTGTTAACTGCACAACATTAATGCCAAAACTTTTTCCAAATTTCTCGTTCCACTCACGGTACCTTTCCTTCGCCAGAGCTTCAATGGGAGAAATATATACCACCCTCATGGTGTTTTGTAGCCCCTTCTGGAGATTCCGCAACAAGGCAAACTCTGCACATATGGTCTTTCCACTGCCTGTGGGTGCTGCAACCAACACATTGTCATCTGTGTTGTATAAGACGCTGAATACTTGTGTCTGGATGGGATTGAAATACTTGAAGGCAGCATAGAGAGCTTCATATTTGGGGTTTCTTAGTGCAGTCACTGGTAAGGGCTGCAAGTCCAGCAGCTCAGTTGGTGGTGAATATTTCTCAGGTAAGATCAAATTCTTAAAACAGACTGGCAACACTGTCTGAGAGCCAAGCCATCGATCCGATACCACACGAATAAAATATAGAGGAGGCAGTGGCTCGTGTATGGAAACAGTAAAATTCAGAACGTGGTCTTCCTCAATATATTGCTTCTTAAGCATGAAATACTCATGATGCAGGATGTACTCCCCATCATTATCCTCAACCATGACCCAAAATGGCTCCACATATCCATGAAGTGCATCGTTCCATTGGAAATCAGGAGTTATTGTCAGCTCAAAACCCAAGACTGTGCGAGAGATAGGCTGGATGTTAGCTGCAAGGTTAAGCTTAGGCAGCTGGCGTATGCACTTATAGAGTTGTCTTCCCATCTTCGGGTAACGAATCAGCTCTCCAATTTCTAGTGGGGAGAGATCATAGTACCTCTCCCAGGCCAAATCCTTCTTCTCAAGTTTCATCAGTATTTCATTTGGTATACCATGGAACTGACGCAGCGGAGTCTGGACACTCCACATGCGCTTGTCAACCATCTTACACAGATTAAGAGCCTTTTCAGCCAATTGACTCCAACCCCTCTTCAGAACAATCTCAAATGAAGCTCGTAAAAGGCGACTAGCACTCTGCAAAAACAATTCGAGGAGAGTCAAAAAATTAAATATAATCAATCAGTAAATTTTAAGTAATTAAAGTGTGAAATTTCTGTATCACTTTATAAGAGTAAAAAACATCTCTTAACTGTTAACAAAGAGACTATCTTGAAAAAAAATGGGTACTATACAGAAGGGTTTTTGTGTGTGTGCGCGCACGCACACACAACCACCCCTTAAATCATGCCAATTTGCAAAGCTACCCCCCAAATCTCAATATTTGCAAATCTAGCCCCCCAAAGCATCAACTTTAGAAAAAATACCTGCAAACCAACAAACCATCAACTTTGACAGAATAATTTGTAATTGTAATGTAAAAATATCATCAACATAATAGTCAAATTTTTACTCACCACATCTAACAAAGATGATGGTGATTTTTTGATTTGGGGGTTATTCTTTCCAAAGTTGATGGTTTTGGGGTAGTCATGCGAATACTGAGAAGGGGTAGTTTTGTAAATACATATAATTTTAGGGGTACATGTACAAAAAAACCTATACAGAAATAGCATGCAGAATTCTACATCAGGGTAAAAAGTATACAGACCTGTAGTATGAAGACCATATCAGATGTCAATGAAAGTCCTTCAAGCTTCAGCTGTGATATGAATGCCTGCACAAGAACATTAATCTTTGCACTTGGCTCTTCAACACTTTCTTTGACAGGAATAGGCACCCGCTCAAACAGCTTCGCCAGTTCCATCTTTTCATCTTGCCTAACCGTGACATATTTAAATTCTTCACTTAGAGAGAACAGTCGAAACAGCTCAATATTCCCCATTGTTGGCTTCAGGTACTCATTGTATGTTGATATTGTTCCGTGAGTAATATAATAATAACTTGCAATTCTACCCAAATCGGTGACCTGAAAGTACCCACTCTTCCTGTCATACTTGACCAAATTATTCTTATGCAAGACGCTAGCAGCAGAATGGATCTGCAATTGCAATAAAGCACCAATCATGATCTCAGATACACATAATAGATATTGGGTTGATTAAAAATCAGTACTGGAATCATTTCCATTTCTCTCAAGTTGCTTTCATTTTTCGTTAAAACTAAAGGATATTTATAGCATATTCTAGCAGAAGAAAAATAGCAGTTTATGCAACTACTGGAGAATAATAACCAGTGAGTTTATATGCTGACAACGCTCATAAACTCAGTAAGTCTATATGCTGCCTGGAGCTAGAAGCAGGAGATACCACATTCAGTCTCACTGAGTTCCCTATCAAGTCCTGCCATATGGCTAATGAGTGGAGATAGTGGATGTCAAATACTGGTAAGATTCTCAAATGCCAAGCAAAATTATCATTCTGAAGAGTTGAATTCTCTTTTAGATTTAACATAATTGAAACCCAGAAGCACATGTTATGATGCATGAAGAGATATATCTTTATATGCATGTGGGCACAGACACGTGACAGTGGGTGTGCATATATGTATAAAAAAGAAATAACAAGTTACGCAAGCTACTAAAATAGGTAGATAAGATCACTTACTAGATCAGCTCTTCTTTGCTCCAATGTCTTGTCTCGATCGAGTATATCAGCAGGCAGACCATAGAGAGTAGGGTTTCTCAGCATCCGTATATACAAGTATGTGTACCCAATCCAGGTACAAGCTTCTTGAGCATTTTGAACAGTTCCCAATACAATCTCCGCATTCAACTGGTCAGCTAATTGGGACACAAATTGGCTCTCGATAGGCAGTTGTTGATTCATGAGTGAGAGATGATATTGTAATTCACTGTGTCCAGTTATGATTATTCCTTCTCCATGAGTATCATACTGTGGTCTCCCTGCCCTACCAAGCATCTGCATCACATCCAAATGACTGAGCTCTGTCCAGGCTCCTTTTTCTGGATTATAGATCTGTGTCCCTTTAATGATCACCGTATGAGCCGGTAGATTGACACCCCAGGCAAGTGTTGCTGTTGAGACCAACACCTGAACATGCCCGTCAGCAAAAAAACCTTCAACAAGTGTGCGGTCAACTCTGGCCATCCCTGCATGATGGATTGCAAAGCCATATGGCAATAGCTCTTTGAGATCATTGCTTTTTACTAACTCCGTTTGACCCTGAAGAATCTCTCGGCTTGCACAATCATCCTTAAGAAACTTACTCAAAGTGTCATTAGCCAATGCCATATCTCTTATTGCACGTGCAGTTTTGGCCGTTTCCTTTCTTGAATGGACAAATATAAGCACTTGGTGTTTGCCAGCAGCTTTGAGAACCTTCTCATAACAGATATCATTCATCAACTGAAACCTCTGAAGAGGTTTCTTCACAGAAATTCCAATATATTGTTGTGTTAGTGGGCAAGGCCTGTAGCTATTGTCAAAATGAAACAGACCTTTAGAGGGATGAACACGTAAGAATAACGCCACATCTTCATAGTTTGGGAGAGTAGCTGACAACCCAACAATCCTGATATGTTCCTTGGTTGTCTCAATTTGTCTAACTGTCCTTGCAACAATGCTCTCCAGTACGGGCCCTCGATTATCATGAAGGAGATGGATCTCATCAATAATAAGAAGCTTCACCAGTCGTGTATATGTTCTATCCCCCGATTTTCTGGTAACAATATCCCACTTTTCTGGTGTTGTAACAATTATCTGTGTTTCCTCAATCTGTTGGCGAGTAAGAGTCTGATCTCCACTAAGCTCTCTCACAACAACATTAAATGCCTCAAGGCGTTTTGACAAGTTTCCTACAACCTCAGCAACCAAAGCCTTCATAGGTGCCACATATACAACTTTATATTTTGTATTGTCCACTATCCCATCCTTACTATACAGACCAATTTCGTGAAGTATGGTTAGCACAGCTACATTAGTTTTCCCAGCACCAGTTGGAGCACACAGAAGAAGGTTTTCAGGTGAGAAGAGAGCGGTCTCATAAACTTTACTCTGCACTCTGTTCAGCTGCTTCATCCCTTCAAAAGCTGGTTGTGTCCAATCAGGCATCACATTTATCTTTATAAGCTCCTCGTCAAGAGCAAATGGTTTTGGCTTCAGTGCTGGCACATAGACTTCCTCATGACCCTTGTGTGGAGTTCTATAAGATCCAGGAGGGAGCTCACACTTCTTATTGGCCATCAAAAACCCACCCTGATGGAATGCAATATTCTCAAGATCAAGCAGCTTTCTCTGGCCCTTCGACCATCCATTATCCACCTCTCTATCAATAGTCCTCCAATCCATATTCCTTTCCCCATTCCCGATTCCATGTCCGTCCTTCAATCTCCTAGCCTCCTCCCTTATGCTCTTCTGCAAAGTCTTTTGTCGCTCTTTTGCTGATGCTCTAGTCGCGTGCAACTGCTCCAAGATTGCAGACAAGCTAGGACCCATGTTTATCATCTCTTCTTCTATCTTCTTCCGCTGCTCCTGGTCTGCTGCCTTTGCCAATCGGGTACACCATACTATCTTGAGCCGATTTCTCACAAGCAGTTTGATGAGATCAAACTTATCATACTCTAAAAGCATCACAAGTGAGTTCTCTACATCCCTATCATCCCCCTCGGCCAGTATCGTGAGGATCTCCTCAGCAAGCTTCTGGCTGTGTTGAGGGTCAATTTCTTCATATGTTTGAGATATTTTCCTCTGAAGCCAATAGGCATCAATATCATGGACATTTACAGTCAGTCCCACTGTAGCTTCTTCCATCTCATCATCATCAATTCCATCCATTTGCATTGCCCCAGCAACATTTGACTCCTGTACATCCTCATCATCATCCTCATATTCCTCATGGACCTACAAGTCAAAAGAAAATAGCATTATTACAATTTCTATATATACTAGAGTTAATGGAACATGAATAGTGCTAATAAATAATATATTCCATTAACTTTAGTATATAGATAGTACAGTAAAAAAAAAATGATATTCATGGTATCTTTACTTATAAACCCAAAGTTTTGCCTATAGTTTTTCTAACCCACCCACTTCTCAATAACTCTTAGGCCCAAAATAGTCCACTGAATTGTTTTTATATCCATTTTATATTTTTAGCAGTTTGGTATACGGTAAGTTGCATTATTTTACAAAAACTTGCTTCTTTGTTCTAAGTGGTTAGACATACGGTGTACTTTAAAACCAAATACTTAAACCATTATATTTTAGTTTTTTCCTCTAATACCATGGCTTCGAGAGCTGTACATTATTTTTTCCTTCTAAACCCAAAACCTTACCCTGATTTATTTATACATCCACTCACTTCAAGAAGGTTTTTTTCGCCTCTCCATAAACATAAAGGTTTACCCTTAATTACTTTTAAGTCCACCCACTTTCAGCATCACTCTTAGACCTAAAATACTCTACTAAATTATTTCGAATCCACTTTGTGTTTTGATATTTTGGTATATGATGTTAGTTGTCTTTTACTGTAACTTGCTAAACATTGGTTCTAAGTGGTAAGATATTTCATGTATTTGTAAATTGAATGCTTAAATTATTCTTTATTCCCCCCTTTTCACACTAATGCTCTGATTTCATGAATAGTATATGGGGTTTTTGCCAATAAACCCAAAGTTTCACCCCAATTTATATTTAGATCTGATCTACCCGCTTCAAAAAAGGGATTTTGCCTATAAACCCAAAGTTTTGCCTCTGTGTACTTCTAAACTATCCATTTTCAGAATCACTTTTAGATCTAAAATACTCCACCAAATATTTTCTCCATGGTGGTTAAGTATAGGGTGTATTTTTAAATGATTAAATCAAATGTTTAAACCATTATTTTGTTCACTTCTTTTACACTAATGCCGCGGTATCGCGGGGGTCAATTATGCTAGTTAAAAAAGAAAATTAACTTGAATAAGATATATGATGCTGACATCAAAAATACAAATTACTAAAAAAAACAATTTGCAGTTCTAACTAGCCATGCTCTATCCGATTTCAAATTGTTCTTTAATGATGTTGTCAACCTGAAACACAAAATTCAAATTACTAAAAGCTTTGCAGCCCAAATCTAGTTATTTGGTCTCATCAAATATTGAGCATTATAAGATCATAAACTTCATATGCTCACACCTTATATAGGTCTTAAGGTTTATGAACAAAATGGAAGAATAGGATTATGAAGCTGACCCCAGAAATTTGGGATGAAGGTTTTGTTGTTGACTTCTTCTTCTAATTGCTGATGTTATAGTTGTTGTTGTTGTTGTTGTTGTAGGTCTTAAGGCTTAAAACGAATGTTTAGAACACTATAGGTTGGTACCTTTTTACTATGTTAACAGCTGCAGATTTTTTTGCAAGAACCTTTCTGGTTAACGTCATCTCAGAAAACGATACTAATACAGACATAGATTTTACAATTTTCAACTCTTTCTTTGTTTAGCAACAATTTCATTTCTTTCTTCATTAACAATTGATTACTAGCTTTTAAATTTTCGAATAGTATTCTGAATTAGTCAAATTATTAACAGATGTACCTGATTATAATCACTCTCTTCTTCCTCCTCATCCTCTTCAAACTCAACAGTGATATTAATGTCATTGTCCGGTGAAACACCATTGTGATCTATAGGAGCTGAACCTGCAGTATCACCTCGATCCTGGAAATCTGTGATCATCCGACCAAGTGAAACAAATTGATCAAATAACTGATTTGAAATAGGATTCAAGATATTTTCAATCTTCTTCTTCTTATCAGGATTCTTCACCTTTTCATTCTTCAAAACCGATAAAACTTCATCTGCTGCTCCAGCAAGTACATCATGGGGCTGCCCACCAAACTGCTGTTGAACCAAACTGAGCAAATTCTCGTAAGCTGCATGTGTCTCTCTCGTTTTTGGCTTGTAGACACCTTCATCAGCAAGAGAGAGAACACTCTCATCATGGATTCTCCTCCTCTTATTATCCTTCTTACCTTCCATCACTGGGTCTCGCCCCTTCTTCTTGGACTTCCCGATCCTCTCTTCGACCTCTGGGGCCTTATCACGAATAGCACGGGCACCAAAGTCCTTGGGATCAATCTTTCCATGGAGAGACTCAGGCTCACCCGTGGGCTCATGGGTGTCCCGAGGTCGTGAATCTGTTCTAGTTACGAGGCTTGAATTTGAACAGTAATCATATTGCTTGGACCGTGCATGCGCTTCTGCACCTCCTCCCAAATGATCCATGGTAACCAGATTACCAGACCTGTGAATATAGAAAAGAAAACACAAAACCCAAATAAATTTAAATAAAACAGAATCAAATCCACTAATTGCAGTACATTCTATAGGGTAAATTTCACAAGTATTAAAGGGCTTTGTAGGAAAATGTCATAAACTATTTTTAGTAAAGAAAATATCTCATAAACTTAAAATCAGTGGAAAATACTCCTAACAGTTTTAACGACAAAGTTAAAACGACTAAAATTAACTATATAAACTAGTTGAGGGCAAAAAGAACTCCAAAAGTCATGTTTATCATGTGATAACTTTCTCTAAGCGGTTATGCATTATAGTTTAGTGAGAAATTTTTTGAGAGTTTTATCTGACAAAAATAGATTGGGGTATCCACCTACAAACACCCTGATAGTTTACGGTAGTTTCTGAAATTTACCTTAGTTTGTCTGCGATAGTAAAGTATGATGATATACACCCCTAAAATAAAAACAAATATTAATTATCAATTTGAAATTTAAATTTTTTACAAATTAACAACTAATTTCCCTGTATTACCGGAAAAATTAACAAATGAATAAATCATTCACTGGGTTATATAATTCAAATTTAAATGAAGAAAATTAACAAACATTGAGGATTAATACAAAATTCTAGCACTAATAATTGAGAATCAACGTAAACAGAGAAGATTAAACACAAAATTAACCGGCAAAAACTAAATTAGATGAACAAGAAAAACGAAAACTTACTGAAGAATCAATTCCAATTGAATTCCAAGCAGCAATCAAGAAATAGGGTTAGGGTTTCGGGGATCGAGGAGAGAGAGGTGAGAGAATAGAATTTGGCGGTTGAGATTTGCGAATTAAAATCGAGAAGTGGACTTTGGGGATTATAAATAGGGCTGAAAACGGGTCAATTCGGGTTGGATCACGTAATATCTAAACCCGAATGCATTAACTTGGGTTTGAGTCGAATTCGAATACAAAATAAGCGGGTTTGGCTATTAGAATTGTATTTTGGATTTATGACAATGGAAGAAATTCAAGGAATCTTGGACAAAAATTTTTAAGTTTGAGTTTGGTTTGTAGGATAGTAGAGTTGAAAATTTAGTTTTGAAAAAGAATCGAAGAATTCTTGTTTGTTTGTAAAGAAAGTGATAAAGTTGAAAAGTAATATGTGGGTTCTGTTAGAAAAGCCGCAATTCTTCTGATAACGCATTCTTCTGATGGCAGAAATTGCTAAAGTCCCCACCAACCGCAGCTCACCAACCGATCCAGCGTAAGCGATCTTGTAGCAAACACCGTAGTAACAGTGCTCACCTACCACAAACGCAGCCTATAAATAGCCCTCAGTGAAGTTCAAATCATCCCAAAATCCCGAATCTCGGTCTCCAATTAAGAGAGATCTGAAAGAGAGCTAGAGAAAAAAAAGAGAGTATCTCCTTATAAAGAGATTGTAATCCTCCTAAATTTTTCTCATGGTGAATTCTTCTATCTCGTGCGTGGTTTTACCCCAATTTCTTGAGGGGTTTTCCACGTAAATCGTGTGTTCTTTATTATTTCGCAATACTTTAGTGCGATCCCGCTCTATTGGGCCTTGGGTTTGTCCCAACAGGTTCTACTATTGATTAATTTTATTTTTAAAATAAAATATTTTAATTTTATTATTAATTATGCAATCTAAAATAAATATTTAAAAATACAAAAAATAAAATATTACAGTTTAATTTTTAAGATTTTTTATCTTTTTAATATTTTTAAATGTTGTGGATCCCATCTAATCTAAATTCTCCTAAATCTTTTGTTTTTCATCCGACTTGCGAGAAGCCTGATTCTCTCTAATTATGTGATCATTGGAGAGAGTCTAATTATGCCGATCTTCAACATCAATTTCCAATTTCAATGGATAAGATTAGGTCACCTAAAATTTCCACTTTCACATTAGTGGTTTTCAAGAAAATAATAGCTTTCTTTATCCAAAAAAAAAAAACAAAATAGCAAGTTTTAGATAATAATGAAAATCTTAACGTGGCCTGATCGTATTCCTTAAATTATAGAAAATACAAAAAATTAAAGTAATTGGACCCTCTCAAATTATCACCTAATCAGAGAGGAATTGAATTCGATTTCTAATAGGGGACAAAACCATCTTATAACCATCACATCGATCACAATCCTTGGTTAAAATTGGTGCCCCAAACTAATTTATTTGCATAGAGATTTTGATTTCTAACATAAATTTAAGTGGAGCCCGCCATTTCAGACAAAATCTATGAAGATCCCTAAAACAAACAACCCCTAAAAGTAAGTTGTTATGGATTATTACGGGTATGCTATTATAGAATGAACTGGAAATTGAATTATAAATTGAAGTTCACGCTTTTTTGGAGGTTTCTCAAAATAAAAATTAAATTAAATTAAAAGGGATCCTCTGATAACCCCTAGATTTTGGGGAGGTTGAGGGGTGACTCTCATGCAAAATCAGATGTTTGATTTTATTATGTTCTCTGTTTACCAAAAAATATACATATTGATACATCCACACTTCTTTTATCTACTGAAATATCAAGGAGAGAACAAAAAATCAATATAATTCTTACTCGAAATAGATTCATTATGTTAGGGGTTGTTTGTTTCCACGTATTTGATAGGTTTTGCATTTAAAAATGGGACCCACAAGCTTAAAATCCTTGATTTTTATCAAATACATTGTTTGTTTGTTATTTTTCATGCCATGAATTTATAGTTGCCACATATAGGATAAATGCATCAAATGAAATTCTCTAAAATTATACTGATTTTTCACCTGAATTTGTGATTTTAGTCGCATATCCTCAACAAAATGCATGTGTAACCAAACAAAATTTGATTGGATTTTTTCCCTCATACAAATACACTTTAATATCTACTGCAAACAAACAAGATTTTGAGTATGGAATTTTCCAGATTCATAGCATGTATCAAGATACAATCCACGAACCTTAACGAATTCGTTAACATAATCCTTCTTCACTCGAAATAGATTTCTCTGATCTTCTTTAATCCGTCGTCTTTAGACATCAATGAGACATTTGTTAATTTCTCCACTTCGTAGAATTATAATGCCATCTCAGCTATCTACACAAAGAATACTTTCATGGACAAAATTTTCTGTAAGCATAGCTGTTTATGAGAAACAATCACTCCTCAACCTTCGGTAATTTTCTTTAAATGGGTAAATAGTAGATACACCCCCCTTATACTATGAGGCCGTCGTAGGCAATTGATTATACCTCCTAAACTATTTCATTTGCACTTACATCCCTAAACTCCAGACGACACACGCGAACAAACCCACTAATTGTCATTGAAATTGAGAATAAAAACTAACATCGTCTGAGATTCTGGGACATAAGAGTCAATAAAAAGTTTAACATCCGTAAATGAATACACCATCATAGTAAATAGGACATATTAAACTTATTTATATACGCGTGCATGCACATTAACATTTTGTGACACCTCTTATTCAACCTTTGCTGCATCTACAGCAAGACTCAGCTTCATATGCTCAATCACAATTGCTACAATCTCGAAAAAACAGGAAAACTCATTTTCTTCCAAAGGACAATTTTACAATATCACATGCCAAAAAGAATAAATGACCTTCATTACAGATCACTGTGACAAAAGAATGCATACATCAAAAGAGATTTACATATCCCTCAAAACAACCAAAATTACCTTATCTTCTTCAAGCAGTTTACCTTCTCAAAATCTGGAACCGCATAGCTTTTCTCAATCTCCCATGCGAGATGAGACATCAAATTGAACGAAGATTTCACGCCCTTCTCATCTGTAACTTCTCTCGGGAAAGGAATTCTTGCTGCAAACACTCCCTTATCGGAGTATAGATACAAGTCAAACCCGAGACGATCCACCCATATTATTTTCGCACCTGTTGCCTGTCATTGGATATGTCAAGGAAAGATGACCTATCAAACATTGAACATTGAATTTAATGTAGTTCTAGTTTCTTGGTTTCCAACGAAATTCTTTTGCGCAAATAGTCTAAAAAGCTGAAACCTTGACTTAACAGACTATTGGGAGATGAAATGATCTTATTAACACTATAAAGAATATATTAGGCAACACTTAATCAGTTCCACTTACAATTAGGGGTATATCTACATATTAAAACTTTGTAATAAAGTAAAAGTCATCAATTTAAAAAGGTCATCATATTGCAGTCGGTAAGAAAAGGAGCACCACTTTAATCCAAGAGAAGTCCAAAGGACCAAACAAATTTCTTATTGGCTATCAACCTCATATTTGCTGAAATCCACAGATATATACAACTAATTAGGTGGCTGAACACTCCAGCATTATTGTTAAATAGTTTAAGCTCACACAACCGAGGAGTAAATCCTGAAAATTTCGCTAGATTAGCAATAAATCTATTTGACAAGCGGAAAAGATTAGCATGTTGAACCTTCTCGGTAGACAAGACTAAAAATCTTATGTTACTTGATAACAAACCCAACAATTTGTGCATAATGTAAAGCTTTGAAAGATACCCTGAATCTAAGCTGGAATTGACTGATCATAATAACTGGAGTATGAGGTTTACCATCCCTTCCGCGTATCAAAGTGATAAATAATGCAGATTTATTAAGGTAATATTTCTTTTACCAAAGAGCATCAGATTTCAACTAGTAATCATCTAATATATGATGGGACAAAAAAGACCAAGAAGGTATAACAGTCCAGGGAATAGATAGGCAGCTCATAGCATTTGAGGGAACTATATAGCTTATAAAATTCGTGGCTAATGTTTCTAAAGACAATGCATAATAGTCCCATACCTGAAATTCTGACTCCACATAAACCTTGCATAACCGCTGGACATCTTCAACATGTTGAGAATTCATCTCCTCCACAATTTTTTCAGCAAAGTTTCGAAGAGGATCTGGTTGTGCATTCAGATATTCTGAAGATGTTACCCATATGCCTTCCTGGAAAAAATTCATCTCTCACTTAGACAACTCAATTGAACTTATCTAAGCCTTTTCAAGTGAGTCTAGCATCTTTTATCATTATATCTGAAATCTCTGGTAGCTAATTGAACACAAAGCTCCAATTAATGTGCATATCGTATACAGTGAAAGCCATGTGTAGATGTTAATAGACAAACTTAGTAAATGAATTTACATGAATTCCCTGCTTATTAGCCAGATGGATTTGGCCTTTCTAAATAAGCAGCTTCAACAATAAGGTTTATAGTTTATACTGTTCTATGAATCGATTCCAAAATTCTGTAAATGCATTCACATAAATGAATTAGAAATTAGCAAGAATCAACTAGCATAAAAGTTGGAGAAGGAATCTAAAAGCTCAACTTGTAGTATTTCCCGGTCCTAAATAGTTGCAATTCGGAGCTAAAATTAAGAAACATCACGAGGAAAACTAATGATTGAAACATAAGCAGTGTGAGAGAAGAAGATACTTTTTAGCATCCTTTTGGTTTGGTTTGACGTCTCCGATAAAGTTGCTTACAGTGGATAACTCTCAGAGAAGAAATTAGCTAGTAGTAAGAAGTGTGCTGTGTCATGCAGATAACAAATATAACATCTTCCCTTTTTAACTGTAAATTTGTTACAATTATATTGAACCTTAGAATGATATGATACAGTTGTAAACTTTAGGTTGGCCTGCCTTAAATGAAGAGAAAAAGGTAGAATGTTGAAGTCTTCACAGTGATCTTTGAACTCTAGTGTTATTGTCATATAGTTTGACATTTATCACTGAAATCACTTTAAAACTACGTCATCTCTTATTTTTAAACCAATTTAGGTGTGTAAATCAAGATGAATAGTATTGATCATCCATAGAAACCTCACGATAGACTTCCTGTGAAGCTTATCTTAAGTACTGAACTCACAAGAACATGGTTTAAAGGAGAAAAGTACAAATCTCCATGTGCTATGTTTGTAAATGCTACCATTTACCTGTAACAAATGAAAACGGTAAATTTGAAGCTCCCTTGGTTTCGGAATATACTATCATTGTCATTGCTATTGTCATCCAAGCTGTTTCATCATTAGAATAAGCTGAAGCACGACTTGAAGTTGCATTAGCTATCAGCTACAAATTTTTATTATCATTTTTTTCAATGTCACTCTACCACGGTTAAGGACCTACTGTGAGGACGCGAATCCCGGATGAGTACAGCGAACTTCCTCATTGGTCATGTAGATAAGCTACATAATCTCATGCAATCCAGGACCGGCCAAGGTAGGAGAAGATAAGTTCACTATAACAACTAGCATTCATAGAGGCACAACACAAAAGGAGCAAAAGGAAACACTATCACATATGCATTTTATGAGGTAAATACTTAAAATGGCATATAACTGAACTAGAACAGCAAAAGAAAAGGGAACCTGATTAACAAAGAAACTTATACGGTTGCAACTCTTTCAAATGTAAAGAGGATTAAAGCAATTTGTTTCCATATGAAAAAGTCTAATCACATTGACTTTAAATACCTGAAACCAGAGAGTATCTCAACAACTAACAAATAAGTTAGCTCATTTAAAATTAAAAAAAAGAACAACTAAAGAGGTGTTGTCAATGAGCACATGAGATAAATATCAAATAATCAAATATATGAGAAGAGTTTGGGTAATTAATGATACAAGTAGAAGACGGAAAGCAGTAAGATAAATAGAATTTTGTCCCTTACATGGTTGATAGATTGCAAGGCTTATAAAGATGAACGATGTGCAATTTTCATAGATTAAAACCATAATCCTGGGCAACCACTACCTTAAGCCCATAGGCAAGTGCCTACAATGTTATCATGAGCCACAACTTTGGATGAGTCAAAGAAATTATCAACAAAGCAGAGCATGACACCAAAGACTGCACAATCTAAGTTCTGATCTTAACAATACTTAACTATCAAACACTATAGTTTGAAAAGGAACAAATTGGCTGAAGCATCTCTAAGAAGTGGGATCTCATTATTGATAACTAATGGAACACTTAAGACCAAGTAACAGCTTGGTGCTACTAGCGACTTTATAAAGCAGGAACTGATGAATTGATTCTGGTTTTTAAAAAAAAAGTTACCTCCTTAAAGTCTTCAATCTGAAGCACTTTATCCACTGATATCATGTAAACAAGTTCCCTATCTACTTCCTCTCCGAACTTCTTCTCCCATTTAGCACAAAGCTTCTGCAAGATGCAATAGGATAAATTAATCCCCATCATCAGCAAGTTATGGAGACATTGAAAACGAATATAAATTATTAAATTATGACAAAACTAATGGAAAGAAATGGCAAAGTTATGTCACTTAACTGAATTACATCATTTTAACTGTTCAAAGTTCAAAACTTTGTACCTTTCCACCTAACTTGCATGGAAACATGTACTGGTCCCGGTAGGGGTATGCGTATGGGACACACAAAATTTGTAAAATGTAGGGTACAGAAACACAGCGACATACATATATTGAAATAATAATTTACATGAGATCATTATTGCTCTTCAATTCATGTGTTATTAGAATTATTAGAACTAAAACTCCTGTCACGTTTTTAAGTTTATTTTATTATGTTGATTACTATAAATTGGAAACTGCTCATTTTTTAACTAGACACTCAAAATGACCCTTTAAATCATTAGTTTTGAACTTGGGTATGGGCTGAAAGTAAAACAAACCCGACCCATGTCTACGAGTTTCAAGAAATGGATGTGAACTTGGGTATGGGCTGAAAGTGAAACAAACCCGACCCATGTCTACGAGTTTCAAGAAATGGATGTGAAGTGTAGGATACACATCTAAGAAGTGTATGAAAAATGTTAAAACATATATTATATACTTGAGTACATGTCTGAATAAATGCATATGTATACCCAAGGAGTGTCCATGAAGTTTTGGTACGGGTACATGTCGGGTATGCGGCTTCATGATAGAAATACCCGGGTAACATAGCTTTCACATTCATGATAGAAATACCCGGGTAACATAACTTTCACATTCCATAACCCCATAACCATTTCTTGTCAATTAGAGCCAACATAATTTTTTTTAGAAACAAAAAAGGCATAAAGATAGAGCAAATTGTTCAATAATTACCTTCAAGAACAACTCATCATTAGGCTTCTTCAAACTCCCCATCACAGTACATTGTGTTGTCCGGGACCGACTCTGCTCCAACTATTATTGCCAAAAAAAATTGAAAAAAGAAGAATCAAATCACAAAATCAACATAATCTCAAGCAAATTACAACAACCAATCTATTATCAATATCCTGAAACAAAATTAAGCTCAAAAAGCAAACCAAGGAACAAGTCTCCCACGAAAAATCAAAAACCAGAAAAATTTAAGAACACTGGTAAAAACTAACCTCCTAAAGTCCAGAGAGATCCCACGAATGTAAAACGTTTCAATCTTGATGCTCAAAGAATAGAAGCATAAATCTAGAAAACCTATATCCAAAGTTGATACTAACAAAAACAATCCACAAATTTAAAAACTACTAAAATCCAAATTTGTTACTAATTCAAGGAAATTCATACACCTACTAAAAACAAAGCTCAAATTTCTGAGCCTAAACAAGACAACCCCGAACTTAAAGCCCTATATATCTCCAAAATTTTTACTCCAACATGAAAGCAAAGAAAGTGACAAATATCCAAATTCGATACAAATTCAAGCAAATTCAGGATAAAGCTCGAGAATTTTTCACCTGCACATGAAAGCTCGAGAGCCCATCGACAGAGAAAACCCTCCTGGGCTCACTGAGACAGAGCGCAGGAAACCCCTCAGCGTCGACGACGAACTGGGCCCCAACGCCGATGGGCCAGCCATCGTGGGTCAGCGTCGACAGGGTCCCCGACGACGAGAGCTCCATGATCGTCCTCGAGTTCTCGGCCGGCGAGGGTTTCGAGCGGAGGTCGATGGAGGGAGGAGACGAGGTCGGGGTCGATACGAGGGAGGATTTGGGGGTAAAGGGAGGGGTTTTGAGGAGACGGCATTGGGTGGGGAGCTTGAGGAGAGGGGAGAAGGTGGAGAGTGGGGAGGAGAGAGAAAGTGGAGGCATTGAGAGAGAGGGAGGTGAGGGGTTTGAATGGGTTAGATTTTGGGATTGGATTGCAGTTGTTGGTTAAAAAAGGTTGAAGAAGGGAAAGTGAGAATAGCAAAGATACCGGTCGGGTTTGTTTCACTTTCAGCCCGTACCAAGTTAAAATTTGACAACAAAATTGAGGACACACATGAGCAGAAGTTCTTGAACAATAAACTGTGGTTTTTGCGAACAAAATAAGCGCCTGGAAAGGAAGGGTTTTCCCCTAGAAACTACCTTAAAATAGGATTATTTTAACAGAAACTATTTTTTTTAAATTTTTACGTAAGTCATCTTTAAAGTGAGTTTTTATTCCAATTAACCACCTCCCGATCAAAATTATCACTGAAAACTCAAAACTACCATTAAACACTCATAATTAAGATGCATAACTCACTTTGTTAATATTTAGGTTTAGTTAGAATACAAGTCATGTATCTTAAACGTGCATTTTTAAAGGTTTTTTTGGATTTTAGTGAAGATTTGGCTAGAAGATGGTTGATTAGAACAAAAATCCACTTTAAAGGTGGTTTACATATATAAATTAAAAATAAAATGTGATTTCTGTAAAATGACCCTATTTTAAAGTGGTTTCAAGGAAAAACCCCAAAAAAGAAAGAATCGCGAAAGATCCGGCAAAAAATAAAGCGGCAAAATAAAAACACAAATAAAAAGATGCGAAAGGAAAAAAAAGATTCGATGGAAAAATAATGAAAAATAGTTGTTAGAAAATTAAAAGATTTGGGATATGTTTATCGAAAATTTTAATCCCTCCTACATAATTAGTATGTGGATTGTAACGATGAGGTATATTTTAGTATCCTTTAAAGTATTAATTAATAATCCCTCCTTAAAATAGTTTGGACGGATAAAAACAAGCGTGGACTAAATAGATGGATCTTGATTATTTTAAGGGTATATAGCACTTATATACCCTATTGTTACACCTACTTTTACTTATACACATCAATTTGTATTTGGTAGCAAAAAATACCCTTAAAAGTTTTCTAAACTTGCACTCATATGCCCTCATTTTTTTTGGCGGCACTTAAATTTCCTAAAGTTTTTACAACTAGCACTTAAATACTCTAAAGTTTTTAAAATCGGCACATAAATACTCTCAATTATGCAAACTTTAGGATATTTAAGTGCCGGTTTTAAAAACTTAGGGTATTTAAGTGCCAGATTTAAAAACTTTAGGGTATATAAATGCTACTAAAAGCAAGTGAGGGTATATCAGTGCAAATTTTAAAAACTTTAGGATATTTTCTTGCTGCCAAATACAAGAAGGGGTATATAAGTGAAAAGTAGATGAAACAATAGGGTATATAAGTGCTCTTTAGCCTTTATTTTGAAATAATACCCAAAAAACAAACATGGCCTGATACCTTATAAAATACAACTAGATCTAGTGATTTGGGTCCGACCCGTTAACCGTTTAACGGCCTTAGGCCGAATCCATCTGGACAAATTTTTAAAACCAACCCTTTTTTAGATTTATTTTTAAACATCGACCTATTTGAGATTTATTTAGCATTTTCGACCTAGTTTCAACCAGCTGGCTGAAACTGGGTCGAAAATGCTAAATAAGTTGCTAAAACTTCACGGGATTTAAAATCCCATGAAGTTTAGTCCTTAATTAATCGGCTTATCAAAGTTTCGTGGGGGGGGGGGGTTAATATCACCAAACTTCACAGGATTCTGAATCCTATGAAGTTGTAGAGTTCAATTCACAGAGAGCTCGATTGGAGCTCTCTATCAAATGATCCCTGCAACTTCAAGGAATTTAGAATCCCGTGAAGTTGGGGGTCATGCGCCAACATGCATGCACAATGCATATTCCGCCTAATACACGGCCTGTTGTATATACTGATTTTTCCGCCTCATTCACGACAATATACACGAAAATCCAACCATAAACACGAAATTTGCCGCATATATACGAAAATCCAACCATAAATCACAACAATATACACGAAAATCACAACAATTCACAACATGTTGTATATACTGAATTAGCCGCATAGATATACGAAATTTCAACCACATATACACACGAAAATCGATCAATACAAGCAACAATTGTCGAACAATCTAACCATATATATTCATGAGATTCAGAATCACAAAATAAAGATTATATCACAATATAAATATCATATCACAATATAAACATCACATACATCCTAAAAGTCCCCTCCTTCCTCTCCCTCTCTTACCCCTTACCCTACCTCTTCCACCCCCAACCCCCCCCGTCCCCCCCTCCCCGATGTCCATGATCATGAGCCTCGATGATCTGAGTATCTGGTTATGTATGAGGCTGAGAAGTACCGGTTCTATCATCATGCGGCGCACTCTGAGAAGTGTCGGCTCCATCATCACGCACCGCTCTAGAACCCGTCTTACGTTTTCGCACATACACGTTTAGAAAATTAGCGTGACGTGTCCTCGCGTCCTTCAAACTAGTCGACGTGATTCCTATGAAACACGTTCGCTATTCGCTGTCTAATCCTACTGAAGATGCCTAAAACTCTTGGATCCTGAACCTCAGCAATATTCTCATTTATATCGGCCTCAATCTCATCAAAAGCATGGATCTGCAATTTAATCAGAATATACGCAGCTTAGCAAATAATATATTTATAAAAAATTAAATCAGTATATACGCAGCTTAGTAAATAATACAAAAAAAGAATATTCTATTTAAATGAGTTTAAAAACTTACATAATCCCTCTCGATCATGGCCCTAGTGATATAAGTATCTGACGATGGGCGTGGTACGAATCTAGCCGCTGGGTGTGGGTCGCGTACTATTCATCTGCGTGTGATATTCCAATACCAACGCATATACGCGCGATAACTCACTGGATTTCTCTCATTCTCTATGAGATTCGACCTATTATTCCACCTGTTTATGTAGGCCTCACGGAATTGCCCCCAGTCCACATGATGCGATGTCATCCGTCGCATGCGATCGATTTGCTCAACAAAATCTGGCACATGCTGATCAAGATGAAATTGCCGTAGAACACGATCTGGGACATGCATCTCCACAATCTCCCAACATATCATCGGGACTCTAACTCTCCACAAATCAGCACTCTATCTGTAAATAGGTGCAATGATATCGATATTGAGATCTGGCGGAGAATAGGTCATCCACTTGAACTGAAAGTTAAAATTTAAAAAACGTGTATCAGCATCTACAGAAAAATTGAAATATAAATAATAAATTAAGTCTTTTTTTACCTATTGGTGTTGGAGGGCATCTAGCTCATTTCTGTAAAACTCCGTATGTCTGGTCAGGTTTTGTATTTTGAGTGCTTCACATTATACCTATTTAGCATAAAGAACATATGAGAACGAATTCAATATGAATAAAATTAAGAAAAAAATAATTTTAAATTCACGCATTATTATACCTGCATCCCAAGGCAACTGACCCTGTAGATCGCGGTGCGTCTACAAAATAGGTCGTCTAATATGAATGTGTTCCCACGACCAAACCTGTAGCAATATCATGTATCCCTTGAAATCCTTATTCTACATCAAGGAGATCCTGCCTTGTTCTCTATAGAGGTATGCCAAGACCGCACTACCCCATGATAGAGTGCCGCACACCTCAAAATCTTCAAGTAGGGTCAACCATCGTGCATGTACAAGATTCTTGCTCGCATCAGGAAATAACATACACCCTATCATGTGCAATATGTAAGCACGAGCATAAAACTGAATTGTCTCCTCTGTGGTGTCAACAGGTATATCTCCCATAAACGCCTCTCGAAGCCACGATAGCCTCATCGCACCACTCCTCAAATGGGGAACCTGCCTAAGAAGCCTCTTACATAAATCGGCCCAATTATGGGCATCCATACCCGTAACAACAAGGTCATCAATTCGGAGTCCAAGTATGATGGCTACGTCCTGAAGTGTAATGGTACACTGCCCTATATGCATATGAAAGGTATTGGTCTCTGGCTTCCACCTCTCAATCAGAGCACGGATAAGGTCCCAGTCAAGCCTAATCCATCTCACGTATGAACATTCAAAAAAACCGGCCTGAGCTACCAACTGTAGTACTCGATCATCCTCCATCTCCCAGCTCGAATGACTCTGGGAATGATCAACTATGTTGATTTCTGGTACGACCTGCGCATAAATAGCCATCTGCGTCTACTCCGGTTGCAACGAGCAAAATGCCTTTATATTTACCGTACAAGTGGGTGCCGTCTAAGAATATGATGACAATAATTGAACCCCTCGATGCAATGACCAAATACCCAAAATACCCCCGTGAATCGTCTATCTCCGTCGTAAACGGGATCCGATGATACTTCGTACAATGTACCCGGATTTTCTTTTTTCAGTGCTTCAAGATAATGTGGTAATATCTCATAAGATTTCTCCCAAACCCCGAATATTTTTATCATCGCCTTCCTCCGAGCATTCCAACACTTGTTGTATGACACGTCCAAGGTGGTCGTTTTACGCACTAAAATACGAATATGCTTTGTCCTTAGATCGAGATCCTCCCTTAGTTTAGGCATAATCAATCAATATATGAATGAGGAGGACGCATATTTTTGATTCATCTCTAATCGAGGATTGCTACATGTGTGAACTCCGTTGTAGTGTGTTATTTTAAATTGCCCGCCTACTCTTACCCCCAAGCGTGAATTAAGCTTCCAAGGACATTCTGTATTTCCGTCGTGGTGACCACCGACATATTCTTGCTCACCATCTTTATTGTAAAAATAAACTACATTATAGCTTGTTGCATTGCTTTTTGTCTGCCTAAACTTGACATTTTTTCGATGGACCATAAACAAAGCGCATGAATCAATTTCTCCTTGCTTTCAAATATATCGCCCTTTCTAAATGTGAAGTCGTCGCCTTGTGTATCATCATTTAAATTTGGACTAATAGGAATATTTTCCATTGTCTAGTCATTAATTCATCCATCTCCATGAAGTTCATCGAGCAGCAGATCCTCTAATTCGACATACTCATTATTAGAATAACATCGGTCAATTAATTGGTTGTCCCCTTCATTACGATCTATCAAACACGTTATGCTATTAATTTGTAAGCCGTCCTCTTCATCATCATCTTCGGATTCGACACTTGCATTCTCCTCTTCTATCGTCACTCCTGTGGAAGGCCTTATATCTTGATGGTGAGTGTTATCATCGAAGGCACTTAAAGTCCCCAAAGCGAAGGACCGCTCAAGTATTGTGACTGTGTCCATCCTATATCCCATTGCGGAGATAAAAAAACCGGTCGAGTCAACTTCAAGGTCCTCAAACATGCGAGAGTACACTCCGTCGTGATTCACCACTTTGACCAAATTTCTGTGATGCTTTTCAATAAATAATTTCACCGAATGCTTCTCGTCATTCAATATTCCGATGAGACCCATATCGTAATCACTTGCAATTTGAATGCCGCTTGTTCTGTTCCCCATAACGGGATAATTGCAAATCACGTTGAAATGATATTCACGTGGATTGGTTAATGTAAGTTTGTCTAAGCTTTAACCAATCCATCGAAAGTACATGATTTGGATATAAACAACGGTTTCGTCACACCTCCTTCATATACATGCATATTATTCTCGAGATAGTTAATCCTCCCATCATATGAATAAAGGATTAAGATTCGATCGTTCATCGTTACCTCTGAGGAGTAAAAATTTTCAATATCAATTAGTATTACACAAAAACACTAAAAGTAATATTTACAATTAAATTCCCTATTTTAAAATTTTATACTTTGTTTTACAATTCCTAATTTTTAGTTTAGCTCAAACCCTAAAATTTATTTTCCCCTAATTTTACGATTCCCTAATTTAAATAATTTTAACAATGTTCACTTTTAACAATTCAAAATAATTTACTAAGTTTTATGATTCACTAATTTTACAATTTTCCTAATTTCCCATCCAACTTTATATACAAATTTCTTTATTTTTTCACAAAATTCATAAATAATTCAAAATTATTCCAAAATCTAAACTAAAACAAGCTATTATGATGAAATAGTGAGAATATGTAAAAATTTAGGAGAAAAAATAAAAAAGTTTAAAGATTTTACCAAAAATTTGTTCAAGCCCTAAATTTGAAATCCGGCGAACTCCGGCGATTTTTCGGCCCTAAAGGATGTCGGCGGCGGTGATTAGAAGTGATCTGAGATACGATGTCACATGATCTGGTCGAGGAGGATGAGAGAGAACACTGGAGGGAGAGAGAGAGAGAGAGAGAGAGAGAGAGAGAGAGAGAGAGAGAGAGAGAGAGAGAGAGAACAAGGGGAGAAGGGGAGAGAGAGAGAGAGCAAGTGAATGAAATCACGTAAGGGAGAGATGCATATAAGCTGGGTTAGTATAGTGGGGGCCGTTGACTTCACGGGATTTGAAAATCCTGTGAAGTTGCAGGGATCATTTGACAGAGAGCTTCAATTAAGCTCTCTGTGAATTGAACCCTGCAACTTTACGGGATTCAGACTCCCGTGAAGTTGCAACCAAACTTCACGGCTAACTTCACGGGATTCAGAATCCCGTGAAGTTTGGTGATATTACTCCCCGCGCCACGAAATTTTGATAAGTGCTGATTAATTAAGGACTAAACTTCAAGGGATTCTAAATCCCGTGAAGTTTTCGCAACTTATTTAGCATTTTCGACCCAGTTTCAACCAGCTGGCTGAAACTAGATCGAAAATGCTAAATAAATCTCAAATAGGTCGATTTTTGAAAATAAAGTTTCATAAGGGTTGGTTTTGAAAATTTGTCTATTCCATCTCTCGGGTAGAAATTTTTTCAATTTTTACGCCCCTCTCCTCAAAAACCCTAATCTCCGACGATTGCTTAGCTTGTAGCAAAAATGGCGGCGGAGGATGCAGACGCCAAAACCAGGGCCGAGAGATCGATCCTAGGGTTTCTACAGTCCAACGAAATGATATCGGACTCTCATCAGTTCGCTTCCAGCATCGGAATCGGCCACAGCGAGCTCGAGAGCGTCATCAAGAGCCTCTTAGGATTCCAATTCATCGAATCTCAGGTCAATTATCGATGTAATTGATCTCATCCTTTTCTATTGAGTAATTAAAACCCTAGCCAACATTAAAATTTTCTAATTTTGGAAGCAGGATATAAAGAAGGAGCAATGGTTGTTGACTGATGAAGCGAAGTCGTACGCTTTGAATGGATCGCCGGAGGCTCAGGTGTTTTGGGCTGTGCCTGCTGAGGGGATATCAAGAGCTGAACTCGAGGTGACGAGTTGGTTTTTTTTTCTTAATGATTTTTGAGTGTTTTTGTTTGGTGATTGTGCTTGTTTATCTTTTTTGTTTGATTTTTATTTCAGAAAAAAGTAGGCAGTCAGATTTTTAAGATCGGTTCGTCACAAGCTATTAAAAACAAATGGGTGGAGATCGGGAAACAATTGGTCTCGAGAAAGGTAGACTTGTTTCTTTGTTTTTTACTTTAAATGTTCCGCATTGTCGTGTTAATTTGTCAAACTAGAATTCCTTAACCATTTAATTTGATTTTCAGCTACGAGGATTACATAATATTTGGTAATCATTACCCTATTTAGAAATGTCAACTGTACAGTGTAGACAAATAGAACTCTGTGTACACTAGTTAGTGGCCTCGGGGCACATGTTAAGCATGAATTGCTCACCTTCTGGCCTCAATTCTTTAGGTCTTCTGCGCATTCTCAAAAAAATCAAATGGAGATTTTCAGTTTATAGTCATAAAAATGTAAGGTTCAGATGGATTAGCTTTGCAGTCTTCATTAGCAACAAAGGATGAGTTTCCATGAAATACCAGACAAAAAACTCAATGATGATTATGATTATGGTAATTGATACAAATGAATATCATACATAAACTGTTAAAAAATTGTTTGTTAAAAGAGCTATGCAGTGTTCGAAAACACGCTCTACTCGGCTGAGTACTTGCCCGAGTACGCCTGCCTGACACCAAAACATGTTGGATAGCTGACACTAGCTCGATTATGCGGTCAAACTACATAATCGAGCGGTTAAAGAGCATGTGCCCACATAATGAAATTATGCGGGTGCATAATATATACGACTCGCACTCGCTGAAATACTGTCATGGTTCATTATGCGTACGGTCCCATATCAGGTAGCGATTAATTTGATTATGCAGCGATTAACTGGATTATGCAAAATTATGTGCTTTTAAAATTTTTAATACACACACATATTATCTATTATCTATTGTATATTAAAATATAAAAATTCATGAAAAATATAAAACATTCCAAGCAAAAGACCAGCATTATGTGCTTCATGCCTATCTAATTCTTACCGTATTCGCTGTAGTGCTGTCAAAGTTTTTAATCCATACCAGAGCTGTTGGTTTTTTACTTAGGCCAAGTCAAATTTAAATTTTCAAATTTAATTATATTTCATTTCCCAAAAACCTTTTTATCATTTCATGGTGTCTAAGGCTTTTAAGTTGAAAATGCATAAAAGAATATTTTAGGTAATACGTACTATAACAAGTTAAATGTGTTATATAAACAAGCTAAATTTGTTGTTTATTAACACAAGAGGGAGGAAAAGAGCATATCTCTACCTCTAATACAGGTGCCCTCAGGGCATTTGGCAACACAACCCTATGAAAAGTTAGATGACAAAAGATAGAGATATTTTTAAACTTGTTTTGCCTCCTTTCTACCTTCCAAGATTTAGTATTACTGACCATAAACTGATGGCAGGGTCATCTTTAATTATAAGCAACATCTAATACTATTTTAACCTACGTTACCTACCTGGGTACTTCTAATCTGAAGCTGTACCCGATACGTACCCATACCCGTACCCAAAGTCCTTGGACACTCCTTGTATATATGCATACATTTATTTGGGCATGTACTCAATTATACAATTCATATTTTAATTTAAAATACTTGTCATAGATTTTTTGGACGTATATCCTACGCTTCACATCCTTTTCTTGAAGCTCATTGGACATAAGTCAGGTTCTGAATAATGATTTTGAAGGGTCGCTTGGATGTCTAGTTCAAAAACTAGTGATTTTCCAATTTATAATCCACATAATAAAAGAAACATAAAAATGTTATAAGAGTTTTAATTCTCATCCTTGTTCTCATATAAATTATTAATTGCAATATATAATATGTGTATATAAATATTTATATAGGCGTGTCCCCATACCCTATCTTTTACAAATTTGCCGTGTCGATACTAGTGCCGGTACCCGCACCCGCACTCGTACCCGTCCCATGCAGCATAGATTTTAACTATATAAGTATTAATTTTCTCAACTTCTGATCTTATGACTTGAGAACATTATTCATACAGTCTTTAATTAGGTATTCTAAGCTGCTAAGGTAACTTCTATCTTTTTTGTGTTTGCTACATTGTCACCTAATGAGACGTAGCATAAAGCATGTTTAACAATAATGGTCTCTTGATGGAGGGTGAACCTTGGCGCAATAGTAAGGTTATTGCCTTGTGACCTGGAGGTGCTACATGCGGGGTAAGGCTGCGTGCATCTAACCCTCCCCAAAGCCCACAATGGTGGGAGCATTATGCACTGGGCCACCTTTTTTGTTATTACTTTCTTGTCTATGACGAAGTTATGGTTCTTATTCACAAGCCAACACTCATACTTTTTCAGCAGAGATGACATTGTCTAAATGTTTGAACGATAAAATGGATGCAATTAAAGAGATAGACACTTGAATATGTTCCTTTCAAGTGCTAGCTACACACTTGCAACACAAACATTTGGATAGGAGTCATTGAATTAGTCCAATAGCTGCTCATGATCTAATAGTCAGGTTATTTGTCAGCTCTTCTCTGTTATAAGATATATTATATTGTTCTGCTGTAGATATTCTTTGTTGCATTCTTCTCCCAATGATTCTGTTGGTGTTTCAAATGTACCAGTTTCATGAGAATGTTGGCAGATAGCACTGAATGATGTGATGCTTTAATTCAGATACATGTACATAGCAATCTCTTTTGTTTTATACATAATATGATCGTTTACAATGATGCTTTTTGTCCTTCTTAGGTGGAACATGTCGAAGATAGCGTCAAAGATTTGCTTAAAAATATTGAGGATGGAAAGGTGCATCTTACTATTTGATGGACTTTTTTGTTTAGTATATCGAGACATGAAGTTAGATTGGTGCCTTTATTTGATGGGTTGTTTTGATACCTTGTTGACAAGACATGTCTTCATGACAGGCGTCTCTGCTACATAGTTATATACACCTGACAATTTTTTTTTGAGTTGTACTTCTTATTCATTTACATTTTTTTTTTGTGTCACTAACTTTTGCATTATTACAGGTGGTCGACGATAAGGATATTGCTGCACTGAAAAAAAGGAAGCTCATCACCCTTCAGTAATCGTCCTTTCCTCTTGTGGTTGAGATTTTATTTGTTTAATGCCACAATTCTCTGTCTCTGTATGCTTTTGGTTAATTATGTGTCATCTGCTGTGTATATTGTGTGGATATTTTACTTATCCTTAATTTTGTGAGTGACATTTATACTACATTCAGATTTATATGATACACCTTTTCTACCTTTTCACTTTTCACAGGACATGGAAGGGTTACTCTCTGAAAAAAGGCCCTAAATATGCACCAGAGAGAAAGAAGGTTGCAACTGATCTAACTCGGGAACATCTATTGAGGTACTACCGCTATCCCATCTTAGCTGTTAAATGGTAATATGCATGGGAATAGTTTTCATCTGTCATGCATTTGTTGACACTAATAACTAATGCGAGTAAAACCTTCACAATAATGATGGTTCATCCATAATCGTACTGTAACTCTTGGTACAAAATATGGATATTCAGTACTTTGTTATTATGTATAACAGTATAAGTTTAGTGTATTACATAAGCTGGTACGATTTTTGATAATTCTATATCAATAACTTCAAAATTCACACAAAGTATGAGTCTCTCTGCCTTATATATTCCCATTGCACATGAACTTTTAAGATGTTACATGCTAACTGTTCAGCCTTGGCTTCTTTTTTTTTTTTTTTTTTCTTTTCTTTCCAGGGGTGACTGGAAGGACTTAGAGTTCAAAGACTACAACCTAGATGTTCAAGAGCAACCAATTGAGATAGGCTACCTGCATCCTCTGCTTGAGGCATAACCTAACTATCTCTCTCCTTTATTTTTTTTAATGATATCATGCTTATCTGTACCAACATTAATTGCTACTCAGTATGAATATTTTTATTGCTTCAGCATGGGTAGTGCTGACTTTTCCTAATACAAACATATTGTTGGAAAAGAACTATTACTTACTATAAGCATGCTAAGGAAGCTGATCAATAAAAAATGCTTATATTTTTCTAGCCTGTTAATCTAGTTTCAAAATTTTGAAAATATTCATTATCATATTAACTACATCTTGGAACTGAATAGACAATTATCGATTTACAAAGGACATGGGATTTCAATGATATAATTACAAATGCAGAGGTTGTCCAAGGAAGGATTTTGAGATATCAGTAGAATTAACATTCAAGGTCAATACAGTGTGTACAAACATAAAAATGGGACCATAGGTTGCAAGATGAGTTGAGCCTCAACAGGGCAGACTGCTTGTTAATGATACCCGACGAGTTGATGAACAGACATGCTTCAAGTAAGTTGACTTGCTCCAAGTGTAGTCTTTCGGTTCTAATTGGTATTGTCTGGATTAACACCAAGATCATCAGTTTCAGACCCATTTGAAACTTGGATTAGATTAGGGATCATATGAGAGATGTTCTGTTTTATCTGACCGAACCTAATTAGTTATATGTGCGGTGTCCCTCCTTTGTTTTCCTCATATTTTCATGGAATTATGTGTATTAATAAGCTTTGTCAATATGAGTATGCAATGTGGGCATGCAGTACTGTATGCATTCCGTGGGCATGCAGTTACTGTATGCATTCCTTACACCCTTGGATTTTCTAGATTTTTGGTAATAAAATATAATAAAATATTGAAACTTTTGTGGCAAAACTATTATAGCTTCGGAGAGAACCACATATCACTTAACTTCCATTTACCCTATAGTGAGGATGACAACAGATACTTTTAGTATCTCATATATCTGATTATGATTTGTGATGCAGACAAGATCCTGCAAGAGTACTTACTTTCCTTCAAAATGTTTATAGAGGAAATTTGTTAATGGTGAGATGAAATGATGAAGAATCTGCTAAATAACTAGAGGGATTATCATCAGCTCTTGGTTAGCTTTACAATTCATCCATCTTGGAATTGTGGCTGTAGTTATCCCAGAAGGCTCATGGGAAGGGTGAGAATGTAGATTTATGATGTTTTAGAGGGTGTAAATTCATTCTCCAAAAGTGTAACTACGTTGTCAGGATATGCTCATTATCCTGATTTTTTCGTCGACAAATCAGATCCTCCAATTTCCAGCAACTAATACTCTAGTGATGTTTGTCTACACATTAACCGCTATTCACTATGATCAGTGAATGAGCCTTTTTTGCTATCTTTTATTTATTAATGATTTGGACATTTTTGTTTGATGATGCTTCAAAACTATTTGTTTCAGGTGCGAGAAGCAATCCAGAATATCTTTCTTCAGATGGGGTAAGCTTATATGAATTGTTCTTAGGTGATTAAGTTTGTGTATATTGGTGGCAGTCCTGAATGCAATTTTTTTGGGTGCAGTTTTGAGGAGATGCCAACAAATAATTTTGTTGAGAGCAGGTACACAACCTTTTGTTTCTTTCCTAAATGTAAATAATATTATGTCATCTGCATGACATCATATTTCTGTTTCCAGTAAGGTGAGAGTTGAACAAGTGTCTAATTAACATTGAAAACTTGTTTTGCATCGCATCACCGTAAGATGGTTGCATGCAATTGTGATTTTAAGTAGTGAATCTCTTTTGTAGGTTGTAGGTTTTCTTAAAAAAGATTAGTTTGTCTCCAATCATGTTGGATATCTTTATTTCTCAGGTCTATTTCTAATGAGATATTCCTTTCTGGATAAAGCGGACCTTTCTTTTGATTGTCAGATGAATTGTTCACTATGATCTTGGGTCCCAAAAATAGTCGGTGAATGTTACTAAACTATGTTCTATATATTGTTGTAAAGAGTCAAGACTGAGTTTTGAAGTGGCTAACGTATTTTTGCTGCATACCTTTGTGCTCAGCTGGCGAAATAGGTGTGTAGTTGAACCAATATGAAATAGCGGTATCCTAATTCCTAACATATTTTAGATGTGAATGCTTAAGCTAAGACTAATTGCTTATGTCCTATATGTCACCTATTAAGTACACCAATCAATAAGAACTTCTCTGTTGCCTACCCAGCATACCATTTCCTATCTTTTTACAATCCTGTGTTCTATGTACCATATCCATATCCCTAAAGAAGGGAAATTTTTACACAACGTAATGCTATCTGCTGCAATGCCTTTCGAACCAATATATCAAAGACTATATTTCAGAAGGTAAAACCTGAACAAGGACTATGGATGAAGAACTGTAGTTGGTCACCGTCATGTCAGCAAAGGCAATGATCTTTGTGACTGGTTGAGTGACCAACGCTGGATTGGACAGCTGCAAAGCCTTGTGGGAAATAAAATTTTTGAGGGTAGTAACTAAGGGACTTCATCTAGAAGAAAAGTAAGGGAAAAGAAGTGATTGGTGGGTGGTGTTTCCATTGGCAGCATCCGGTTAAAAGCAGCATCGGTAGTCGGCTTCAATAGAGGATCCAGTCGTAATTTAATTAGTGCAGAGAGAATACAAATGATGTGATAACATTTGGAGTCGTTGAATCAGGGAAGAGAAATTGGGTTGTGGATTTCAGTAAGGGTATTTAGCTTATTTGATTACTTTAGTAAAGACCTTGAAAATGATTACCATACACATAAGCTCAATATGAACCATAATCTTTGATGTTGCAGCTTTTCTATATTGGTAAACCCCATCCAAAATTGTAGCTGAGGATGCACTCTCAAAAAGCTATTGTAAAAGGAACTTCAGGGCTAACATTAGTAGTAGTGGCCAATATTTGAAACAGTGTCGTGCCTGTGCAGAGCCTTTACTGAGGCCCCTTTGCCAGTTTATACAGGCCATTTCTTTTTAATTTATTCTTCGTCATGCTACTTATGCATGAAATATTGTGCTCTCAAACTCTCAAATGTTCTCTGATAGTCGAATTGTGAATTTATGATCAATTTGATTTCTTGTCCGTAGTTTCTGGAACTTTGATGCACTATTCCAACCGCAACAGCACCCTGCTCGTGATTCACATGATACTTTCTTTCTTAAAGGTTTGTTGCTTTTGAATTTAAATTTGACCCGTCTTTCTTCTCTTTCGCTTACAAAAGATGAGTAACAAACTCCTTTCTTTCAGTTCCTTCTACCACACGAGAATTACCTGAAGATTATCTGGAGAAAGTAAAACAAGTCCATGAGATTGGTGGTTATGGATCCGTGGGGTATGCTAATACCCTGATTATGTTATGCTTGTAAACAAGTCTCTGACAAAACTTATGTCCTCTACAGATATAGATATAAATGGAAAAGGGAAGAAGCAGAGAAAAATCTTCTCCGAACTCACACGACCGCAGTTTCCACAAGAATGCTTTACCTACTTGCTCAGAAGGTGCACTCTTATGACTAATTCGTTAATGTTAACCAAGTAGAAAGTTCTCTTTTCTTTTCTTCCAAGTGGGCATGTTGTTTACCATTGTTTCTCAATAATGTCTGACGTGTACAACACATACATGAACATAATTTGATGTATAACTGCTAAATTTTTATGTGAAAGCGAAAGATGAAGATCGCTAAGACTATCATAGCAGAATTGCCAGGCTTGGAATGGGCCTAGGTCAGCATTTGTCCATTCTGACTCTCAATTTCCTTGCTTTGGCTCTGCCGACACTTATAAATTATAATAGAGTAATAGATTGCTATTTTCTTACCAGAGCCCCTCAATTATGCTCATTTTCATGCTTCAAGTAGCTATCAAAGGATTTAGAAATTATGGAAACAAATTACATCATAAGTTAGCAATAATTTATTAATTTATCGGATGCATGGTCATGCGTGTGAATACATGCGGGGCTGGCATCATGTGAAGATTCTGGTTTGGGAGCCATTATGTTAACGTGGTTCTTTCTTACAGGATTTTTTAGCGTATGCATGTTTATACAAATGAGGATAATCTTGTTTCAACATCAGCTTGAGTTGGGTTTAGTCATCAAGGAGTTTAATATGTAATATTGTCATGGTTTCTTTTCTATTAAGTTTTAGCATTGATATAATATATGAAATGTATGGATGGGTTGGGGAGAGGTTACTTATATTCAGTGTGGTAAAAAGTAGCCAAAAGCGGTGGAGAAGCGGCCCCTTGGCCACTTCGCTTTGCCACTAAGCAGTGATTTTAAGCACCATTGGCGCTTAAGCACCATTGGCGCTTTTTGCTCGCAAAAGCTCGACAAAGTGGGGAAAAGCGGAAAAAGCACTGAAAAGCTGAATTTTTTTGAAACAACTTTTACACATGTGACTTACAATTGCATGGTTGTATACTTGTAGAGAATGCTTAAAATTATGAATGAAGTATCTCTAGTTACAATTGCGAAGTTTTAAATTATTATTTTTTTGAATTGTTATCCATGTTAAAAATTTTAATAAGATTTCGACCGCTTTTTTCCTTGGCGTTTTTTCCGCTTTGAACCGCTTAAGCCCCAAAAAGCCTAAGCGGTGCCTCACTGCTTCGTTTTGCTTTCTGCTTTCCACAACCTTGATTATATGTGCGCGTGTGCTCACGTGCGTGATGTGCTAAAACTCCTAGTGCATAACTAAGCTAGTTATATATATATATATATATATATATATATATATATATATATATATATATATATATGATGTGCTAAAACTCCTAGTGCATAACTAAGCTAGTTATATATATATATATATATATATATATATATATATATATATATATATATATATATATATATATATATATATATATATATATATGGAAATAATGGGTATGAGGTGGTGGTTCATTTTGCTAAATGAGCTACCAAGAGATAGCCATGTGGTGAGGTCCACCTTGCTAGTCACATCAAAAGGTGTGGACCTCACCACTCTATCTCTTGGTAGCTCATTTAGCAAAATGAGCCGCTACCTCATACCCATCATTCCATATATGTGTGTGTGTGTGTGTGTGTTTGTTTGTTTGTTTGTTTGTTTGTTGCTATTTTTGAAGTCTGGTAGACTATAAACTCTGGCATAATCTCAAGTATTGCAGTTCAAACTTGCTATGATGTTCTGAGTCTGGCTGCCCTGGACTTGAGGGCTATGAGTTCAAACTTCTTTTACTAGGCACTTTTACTTGCTATTTGGTCTTTTGAGTCTGGTTGCCCTGGACATGAGGGCTTCGGTTCAAACTTCTTTTTACTAGTCACTTCTTCTTTTTTATTACGAATGACTTTGATCTGGTTGTTTTCGTTTTCCTTTTTTAATGTCGAACTTGACCAAGAAAGGGGGGAAAAAAAATCCTTGTACCCTACTATTATTTGTTCCATCTGTTTGGTTTTAGGACTTAGCCTAGGGAATCCACATGGACCTGAGGCCAACCCATTAATGTGTCAACATCTTGTGATGCTGACAATTCCTGTCTATATTTAGGTCAAAGCAGTTCCAAAAGTAAAATATCCTTCCCTCAAGCAAAAGCACCACAATGTGTCCAATGTAATTCTCTTTCTTTGCGAGTTATTTTTTCAGTTAATATTAGATTTCAACATCTAACTTATATGTCATTGTTCAGAGCCTCTACACTAAAAAGCTTAAATATTATGTTTGTGATCCTTAGGTCCTTGATCTAAGTATATGCTCAACATACTACAAAAATACCCAAAGGATAGCTGTTGGGTTGTAGCTAAAAAATAATATATGGACCTCAATAATACTTCTATTCTCCCTCTCGTGGCCCTTACATAAGAAAAACTCAATTTAAACTTTGGTCGGAAAGGCAGAAAAGGAGGGTAAACAAATGTATTTTGACAATGATAATTTTTGAACCAGGAATCTCTTGAAATTTTATGTTGATGCCATATCAAAATCACTTTATTGAAATTTTATGTTGATGCCATATCAAAATCACTTTATCAGAAAAACTGAGTTCTAATTGATGTGTCATTATGTTCAGAAGCCTTTTACTCCCAAGAGATACTACTCTATAGATCGTGTTTTCAGGAATGAGGCTGTTGACCGAACTCATCTGGCAGAGTTTCATCAGATAGAAGGTAGACCTCTGCTTTGTTGTTATGATTAATGAATAATCTTATATTTGATCCAAATATTTAAATAAAAAAAAACTTAAGGTGTTAACAAGTCTTTGCAGCTCCACTAACTCTGGTTTCTTTAAGGTCTCATATGCGATCGGAATCTCACACTCGGTCACCTGATTGGAGTGTTGAATGATTTCTTTGCTTCCCTTGGTAAGACTACATCTGCATCGTACTTGAAGTGCCATTTATTCAAAATAAAAAAGAGCACCTTACTTTGCCCTTATATCTATTTAGTGTTTTGTTGTTTTAGTGTCTTAAACAATTTGATTCCATCATTGGCTGAAAGCATGTAATGTGAATTTAATGGTCTTGTATGCCAATAGAAAGGGGTTTGAAAGTGTAGCTCTGGAGCTCTATCTGACTTGCATATTGAGACCATGTTCCCACTAGGTTGTCTTGTTTATGTTACCTGTTCCTTGACTGCATATGATATTAACTTTCATTGCTGAGTTCCTTGATGTTTCTGATCCTCTCAAGTGACACATACAACACTATGTTCTAGTAAAAGTGCCAAGTATATTTATACAACCCACATGTATTTCCATCAGCGCTGACTTTTCTGAAGGTGTATGACTGCAAACTTTAACTTCCAAAGATATGAATAACTTACCCTTTTTATCATAGCTTTATCTTCTTAACTGCTTATATGGCTCTATTGATACTGATAGGATAGAAATCTTAGCATATTGTATCAACTCGGCTGCTAGATCTTATTATTATGTGGAGCTCCAAATTTGATGACAATCCCTTTAAATATTATGGAATAGCAGTCCTCCCACTCTGATTTTATACAATTGTTGCACCCTCAGCAGTCAGCATATTTATCCATTTGAAAGATTGCTTCTGGCTCATAACTGCTTATATGGTGTACTGGTAGGATGAAATTTGGGGATATTAATTAAAGAACTATGATGGTAGGTCTTACAATTATGGAGCTATACACCATTTGACAACCTTTTTAAACATTAATGACCCTCTTTAGTCTGTGTAGCTACATAAGTGGGTCCATAGCATACGTCTGATCTTAACAAGTATATCGGCTTGTACCTGTAGAGTGCATTTGCTTTTGAATCTTGAGATCTATCGTGCCATCTCAAATTCGAAAAGTTTGCAAGTGCCATTGTAGATCATTGGTAAAATCACTTTGCCGAGTGCAAGAAGTTGGAGTTCCTGTCCCACTTATGTGATCTCCCCAAAAAAATAATAAAAATAAAAATAATAATAATAAAAAGAAAGAAAAGAAAAAAAAATAGTGCATCATGCATGATTCCCAAGTAAAGGACGATAGTTACTTCAATTTTTACATACGTCTGTCATATCATACTTTCGGTTATGGTGCATTGCAACTATGGTTTATGCTGAATGATCTATACTGTACACCATGCAACTCCATCATACCTGATTCATTGTCAGCACTTCAAATAGTACTTTATCAGTCCTATCCTATGTTACACTTATTATGCTGCAACTTCATCATGGTCAGCAATTTATGTCTGGAATCTGCTATTCATGTGCACAAAATCCCGTTCCTGATGAGCTCTTGTTTCTTTGCGCTCATCCTTTAGTAAAATTGGTACATGATGCTGTTTTCCTTGTTATGTAGGCATGAAAAAGCTGCGCTTCAAGCCCGCTTATAATCCATACACTGAACCAAGCATGGAAATCTTCAGGTAATAATAACACACGGAAGTTTTGTCCGTCTTTCTGCTCTTTGTTTTAACTTTTAAGGGTTAATTGCTGGTAGACCTCTTGTACTATCATCCAATTGCCGATGGACTTCCTGTAGTTCCGTTGTTGCAGATAGACCCCCTGAGTAAATTTTTTAACTCTTTGACCCTCAGGAAAAAAAAATCTGTTTTCTTGATGAATAGACCTCCCGAGGGTAAAATAGTCAACAAAAAAAAATCACTCAGGGGGGTCTATCTGCAACGATAAAAGCACAGGGGTTTATCCGCAATCTTGCTCTTCTTCATCTATGTGATTTTGTACTTATAAGCTTATTTGGTTTTCTTTCAGTTATCATGAAGGCTTGGACAAGTGGGTGGAGGTTGGCAATTCTGGCATGTTTAGGCCTGAAATGTTGCGCACCATGGGGTTCCCGGAGGATGTTTCTGTTATTGCATGGGGTCTTTCTCTAGAGAGGTAACTATTCGTATGTTAAAGAAAAGTAGCACAGCCACATACAAAATTATATGCTTAGCATTATTAGGATTCCTAGGGTAACTTTCTATCAAATCGCCTTCAAACTTTGATTGCCTATCATATTTGTCTTGGAGAAATTGACCAATTGATCAAACTGGAGTAGTCTGAATTTGACTACAATAGGGAATATAACAAAGGGTAACTTGCAGAAAAACTGCTACATTATAGAGGTTTTTGCATCAAATCTTCATGTTGTATTAGATTTCTACATATAACCTCTTGGGACTAATGTGAGAATAGGGGTCATGTGCTGAATGGGGTTTTCCATGCAAAAAATGTTAACACAGGAAGGTTATATGTGGAATGCGGTGGACAAGTAGGTTTGCTAATGCTGCTGATCTTTATATTGCAGGGTTTTTCTGTTTTCTGCAATTTATTATCTTCAGGTTACGAGTGTAGTAACTAATATAATTATAGTAACTAATATAATTATCTTACTCACCCAATAATTCTTGAATACTGTTCTGACTGGTGCAATTGTAAATTGTTTGTCGTGCAATTGTACTAAATGTTTGTAGTGCAATTGTAAATTGTTTTGAAATAGTGGTAAAATATCAAATTGCTGAGCTTTTTGCTCATCATGTTTGCCTTCATTAATGACGTTGGTTTTCTATTCGAAATGTATTCTGGGACAACCAGGCCAACAATGATTCTATACGGGATTAACAACATCAGGGACCTCTTTGGACCGAAGGTACGGTGCTGTCTGCAAGTTTTACAGTAAATTACCGAAAAGGAATAGTTGTAACTTATAAGTCTGTTTTATATTTTCAGGTGGATTTCAATCTTATCAAAAACAGCAAGATATGCCGTTTAGGTTGGCAGTAATCCTCTCAGGTGGAGAGATTGCCTGGAATTAAATTTGTGGAACCCTGGTTGCCTTTGTTCAATGAAATTGATTTCTTATGTTGATAGGAGCAATTTTGAAACATGATGGTATTTCAAATACAACATTTGTGTTTTCTGTTCCTCATTGAAATACAGTGTATAACCAAGCATAGGGACAACACGTAACTACTGCATGTAATATGTATCTGAGGAATTAGGTCAAAAGTTCAGACTTACAGCGTATAAATATCACAGTTCTTGCCAACGGAACCCCATATCTTGATGTACATAATGTTTACGCTTGCATCTTGCACGAGTCTGAACCTAATTCTGGTATATCTGGCTGAGTCAAAGATTTAAGTCTGCCAGAGATCCGAAGTAACTTGCAAGATAAAGCTAGTGGAAAGAATATGCATTTTTTTTAAAAGAAAAAGGAATGCTAGAATTACCAAAGAATTTTAAGCTCGAGAATTTATTTTATAGAGATTCAGTTAAGTTTTATTCTTGTAGCTGACTGCAAAAGATAAAACAGTACCCTTTATTTTTAGATGAGATCTCTTTAATTTTTAGAAGAGATAGGTGGTGAGAGAACAAGATGTTGAGGATAATGTCATCAAGCTTTGGCTGTGCCTAAAATTTTCAATAGTTCTCCGACCTCAATTTGAGGAGAGTTAACGCTAAGAAAGATGATTATTCTGTTGTAATCAATTAGCATTCTTCGTCGTAGAGCTTGAAAGTGTGAAGTGCAACATCTACTGATAGAAAGCTTTTACAAGTGCATTATCAATATTCCCTTCATCTTATTTAGTTGTACCCATACCCGTTTAGATTGACTGCTTAATCAAGTCATCTTGTAGTTTTGACAGTTTAAAGGTCTTGTTTGTAGTGGGTGCAAACAGATCGGATACAGCTTGAATATGATAGTTATCATATTCATATATGTTTACCAATTACGGATATTGATTTGTCTTGGTAAGGAAATACGATATAAATATAAATCTAGATATATATGAGAATACAAAATGGATATGACAAAACAAATAAGATTAATATATATAGTTCATATGATAAAAAAGAGTTCATTAACATATTCATTATCTCCGAAAAGCTAAAATTAGATCTCTTTCATCAAATTTAACCTCAAATCCGTTCTAAAATATTAAAATAATAACAAATGTATGATCAACATATATTTGGATATTTTGGATACTGATCTGGACATTCCACTACATATTCGTAACCGTAACTATATCTTATCGTATATAGATATTTAGTAACCATATCCACATCCTAATTCCTAACGGATACAGATATACCTGCGAATATAGATATTGTTTTGCACCACCGTCTCTCTGTCTCTCCGTGCAGCTGGCGAGAAGAGAAGCCCCACATATCACCCTACAACTACACGGACTTGAGAGAGGAAGAAGGTGACGGAAAATACTCTCCGTATTGTTTAGTGTGTATTGTGTTGTTCCTTTTGCATGCGTTTATACAAGGGATAGAATTAATAACCCTAATCTAATTAGAGTTCTATTTTATCCCTAATACCCACTTAAGTTATCCTCCTCAAACCGATTTAACTAGGTGACCCACCCATCCACTCACTCGGGCGGGTCCACAATCCACATGCCAACAATTTGATACCGTGGACGTGCAAGAATCCCCATCTGTAAAGTTCCAACAATCAAGAACACATTAAAAATGATAATATTTTTCCCCAAAAATTTTTTTTAATAATATTTTATCCCGAGAATACATCTCATTGGGCTCCTAAGGGCAAATCAAAGTAGTATCCATGAAACGCATCCCTGAGTTCTTGTTATGTGTTTTACATACAAGAAAAAGTACTTGTTATGTTCACATATTGATTGCTACAAATCTAGGGAGGGAGGGAGGGAGGGACCTTGTTATGTTTACATAGTGGATGTGTATTAATTAATTAAAGGATAGTTTAGTCATATTTTATAGGATTAATAACATTCCGGTATCATGAGGTATGGTGTGTAACTACACGGATAATCTCGAAGTTTGCGTATCTACACGGGTAACCCTAAAATTTCTGATTATAATTACACGGATGACCCCAGAATTTGACATCAAGTTAACATTTTTATTTTATTTTTTTGCTAACGTGGAGTTCTTGTTAGATGTTCATTATGCTTAGTGTTAAGATTAGGGTTAGTATTAGGATTATGGTTAGGTTACAACAAGGATTATTAACTAACTAAGTTTAGGGTTCAGATTAACCACTAGTCAGTAATCATTGTTATAATCCTAACCGGCTAACCCTACTGCCAATCCCAATCCTAACCCTAACCAAAACTCTAGACCAAATTGTAACACTAACCAACATCCAATTAGATCTCTAAATAAAAAATAACAGATGTCGTTAACCCATCATTAGATTTCAAGGCCACTCATGTAATTACACCATACGTCATACCTCATGATACTCGAATGTAATTAATCCTATTTACAAATATTAGCAATCTTGATAATATATGGAGGAAAGCACAAAGGCTATTTTGTAACATTAAAAAAAACATCAGATACGCAAAATCAGACTCAGAGAATTAGACATAAATTGACAAATAGCTAGATTTGAAGAATAATTGAAACCCCACAATATATTTGACACAGAAAAAGAGACTTAGTGTCTCTTATGTCAAAGACATGAAAGCTGCAAAGTTTATCTGAGAAAGACTTCAAGGTTTTTAATTACATTATTATTGATTAAATAATAAAATAATAGGCATAACTGGGAAAAAGAACTAATATTTTGACCCTTAACATCTTCTAGCTTTAACTACCCAGCCAACTACCAAACCCCATGAAATTTTCAAGAATGAAACTTTCCAACTTATATTAGGCACAGTGTCTGTGTACTGTGCAATCAGAAAACGATCCCTTAGCATCCCTCAATTATTTCACCACAAAAAAAAAAAATACCCACCCCACCCCAACAAAAAATTAAAAACCAACCCCAACCCCAACACACCCACACACACAAAAAGTGTGAACCATAATTTTTGCAGGAAAAAAAAAACCTGCGTAATTTACCCTACAGTGAAGAACCAAATAGTTGTTAAACCTAGAGGTCATGGGTTGTTGCCTTGGCGCAACGGTAAGATTGTTGACTTGTGACTTGGAGGTCATTGGTTCAAATTCTGAAAACAGCCTCTTCGCATGCGGAGGTAAAACTGCGTACATCTAATCCTCCCCAGAGCCCACAATGGTGGGAGCCTCATGCACTGAGCTACCCTTTAGTGAAGAACTAAATAGTTGTTAAACATGCAAATTTACCTTCTAAAGGGCATTGTATCTATGATACATCCAGAATCTTGGAGATGTTAGAATTTACAAGCTTTTGTACCTGAAACTCAGTTAATTTAAGAGTGACAGAAACCAAAGCACGAAGAGCCGTTCATTTTAGTGACATGAACCATACCTCAGTCTGTTTACTTTCAGCGTTAAGCTTAGCTGTACCCAGAAGATTTTGCCAGTATTGACAGCAACATCAACCAACCATGACAATATTTTCTAAATTCTCACAAAATGCAAGTATATTTTGTTTCTCCGGGCACCACCTACTGTAATAATATGACAAATATCTGAAACAGATGCCAAAATCACACAGACACTGCAACATGTACATAACCTGCATGAGATGGTAGTTGTCTTTTTGTATCACGTTTAAAGCCAAAATAAGAGTTTCCTACAGGCAAACCATACTCGCAAGCGAGAGGGATGAATCTTGTCACAGCTTAGATAAACAAGCAGGAGCAATCTAAAATCATCGATCCAAGTATAAGTTCAGGAGATAGATGACTTAGGAGATGGTTGCAATGACCCAAGTATAAGTTTATAAACGCATCAGGAGCTAAGATACCAATACATTCAAATGCATATATAGAATCACTCTGTTCATGAATCAAACAGTTGAGATCTGTTACCAAAATGGAGCAATGTATAAAAAAAAATTATTTTCTTTAAGAATACATCTTGTGGATCATTATTTTGCATGCCTCGATAGTGAATCTAACAAAATTATTACAAACAGATTGTCATAAGCTGACTACAAGGTATAAGCATTTCAGCATGCACTCTGTGAATTAGCAACAGATTCAATGAACAAAAGTTATACCACAAAAAATTCTGGTGAAAGCTTCCTGCATCATCTGGCCATGATTTCTTACATTTATAGTACTAAATTGTCTACAATTCCAGATTATCAAAATTTTTGCAGTCATGAGATTATGCAGTGGATGCATGGTAATGACATGGTAAATGCACCGAATGCATCAAATAGCAAACGTGTATCCATTACACAACTATGTATTCTCAACTTGCAATTTTATATGACCAAAAAGGCAGATAGAACATTTCTGGGGCACTATCACTACAGAATTTTCTATTCTGACCCCATAGGTTGTTTCCTAGGACACTATTAGGTAAAGAAAAAAACTATATATCTTGCATGCCATGTTTTATCTCTCTTGAGGGGTGTTTGTGCTGAGTATGCATGTTCCTTTTTCGGTTGGGAGTTTGGTCCTTGCTCCTTTTCTTTGTCCTTGCTTATCTTCCCAAAGAACTTAAAATTTTTGTGACTATCGAAATAACCAAGAGGAATGACAAAAGCATGGTTTAAGTTATCTATATTCCAGAAAGGAATAGAACTATAGTAGACACAGATACCTCATGTTAGACATGTCAATTGACCAAAATATAGACAAGAGTACAGTTGTGCATAAGTCATTTCTGTGTACATATAAAATACTTACATACATCTATATATGTGTGCATACACGCCCAATGTAATTGATCTATAGGGAGTTGTCCACTATCGCTAACAAGCAGCATTGCTATCTGAAGCCAGCAACCTGATAATTTAAGTTTAGTAAAAGGATGGAAAAACACACCAATTCATCTTATCATCAGTCTGAATTGGTGAGTTCTCTCCGCCTTAAAATAAGGTTGATGTATCTCTTTTTCTCGACGACATCCGAGCAATAAATACAATTTTGCAAATTCGTGTTCACCTCACAAATAGTACTGCTGTCATTCAAGTATAATTTAAATACAAGACTCCCAAAGCTGATGATAATAAACTAAGGGCCAGTTTGACATTTTTTTTTAAAGGTGCTTCTACTTATTTCTTTGAGAAGCAGTCAATTATGGTGTTTAGTTTAAAAAAATTTGCAGCTTAATGAAATTGCTTCTGCTTTTAAGAAGGTGCTTTTAGAAGCAACATGATGGATGCTTTTAAAAGCAGCTTCTATTTTTAGTGTTTATGTCATATATACTTTTATCTTTTAACAATGATTATCAAGCATAGTTCTACCAAACACATTACTAATTTTTTAAGCACCTTTTGATAGTTGATTACCAAACAGTAGTTTCAACGGCTTATATAAGTTGTTTCTACAAGGTGCTTTTATAAGCAACTTATTATAAGCTTCACCAATACCAAACTGGCCATAAATGTCTGAACAACGTTAATTTATCAATATAAGGAGAATACTTAACTACTCCAGTATACGAAATGGCATCAAGTCGAATAAATAATCTAAAGGGATCCTAACGCACATACCAAATTCTCATTTACAAGTATTTTCGGCAAAGATAGTTAACTAACAAAAACTGTTGGCTTGTCAACCAAGAAAAACAATGCTATAAGGGCCCGTTTGGTTTGACAGAAGTATTGGATGTAGGAGATAGATCAAAGAAGTAACTTCTAAATTTATGAAGTAGGAAGTAGTAGAAGTAATAATTTTTTTTGTTTGTTTGTTTCACATATTTCTTAAAATTGTGGAAATAATACTTCTTATTCTTCATTCCCTTTTTTTGTTTAGATAGTAATGAAAAGGTGGTAGGAAGTAACTAATAAAGGAAATATTAATAAGAAAAATTATTTATTTCCTAATTAATGCACATTTCACTGCTTTCAATCTACTTCCGAGCCTTGAGGAGCGGAAAAATATTTAGGAAGTAGGGATGACCCATAGGCATCACATCAGCATTTAAGAAAGTATTGGAAGAAGGTTTTTCAGAGAAACAAACATATTTTTTTGCTCGGAAGTAGTAGATATAGCTTCTACTTTCTTTCCTTCAGCTACTTCATAATTACTTCCGTGCAAACAAACAAGCCCTAAACTGAAGGCTCCTTACATCTTATCAAATTATCATATTGGGAACTTAATTTTTGAAAATAGAAACAACTCATTTCAACATTAAAGGAAAAGGGAAAATATGATATTATCATATTGGTTAAATTACCAAATTGATGTTTTTTGTAACCCCTCTTAACTAGTTTGGTATTTAAAGTTTCTTTGGCGACTTTTGGTATTAAAAGTCCACTCATTCTGCAATTAGGCATTTTTCTTTGCCCCGTAAAAATTTTGGGAAGATTTTGTCAATTTTAAACACATTTATAGCAAAAAAACTATATTTTCATTCAACTAAAAACCGATAATCATCCTACTAAGCATCTACATCTTCAAAACCATATGAGAAGACAAGAAACCTATAGTTTTATCTATGCCACATCAGTTAAACAAAGCCACGTCAGCGTTCTAATAACCTTGAAATTAAGTCATGTGAGGTCACATGCAATCTTTCCGTCAATGGCGGAAAAAAATGTCTAATTGCATATTTGGCATACTTTCAATACCAAAAAGTAGCCGATCAAACTTTTTATACCAAACCAAGGGGGTTACAAAAAATTTCAAGTTGGTAATTTAGCCTAATGATATTAATAGCATTTATTGGCACATAATAAACCACAAATAATAGAATTCAAGCCAGATTCAAGAACACAATTCACCTGAATGATTCTCATTCTACTTAAAGCCATATTTGTTCTACAATATACAACAGAAACTATACTAGTTAATGCACTAAAATCACATATGCCACCATTAAAACTTCACTCATATAAACCCCAAACCAATCAAAGATCAGCACCAATCCTATCTAATATCTACACCCACAAAATATACAAAATTTCACTAATAACACCCAAATCAAACCTCAAAGTTTAGTCTTGTACCTGCAATCCGAATTCTCCACCGTCCGATTCCTGATGTCAACCCTAACATCGCAAATCGTGTACGAAACCAAATGCTTCTTGATCACCCCCAGAATCGAAACCCTACCAGCGATCGTCGTATACGTCGTCAAATCCAGCGACCCCGCGATCACGTCGGCGTACACCGACGAGTCCCCGATCAAACGGCCAGCTAACACCGTCAGTACGACCTCGATCGTCTCCGTCCCCTTCGCCTTTATCTCTCCCGGTGGGATAACGGCGTCGCCGGCGAGCTTCGAGCGGTAGTAGAGCTCGGCGGTGCCGCCGTTAGGGTAGCGGAAGCTGACGCGGTTAGGGTTGTAGGCGGTGATGAGGAGATCTAGGGTTACGTTGAGGTCGAGGGAGAGGTTGGGGATGTTGAGGCCGGCGTTGACGGCGGCGAGCTTGACGGCGTCGACGGTGGTGACGGCGTGGCGAGGGCGGAAGACGGTGAGGGCGAGGATTAGGATGAGGAGGACGAGGAGGATGACGGCCGTTAGGGTTAGGGAGAGGCAGAGACGGAGACGGTGACGGCGGGGGTGACGGCGTTTGGGATCGGAATCCATAGTAGAGACAAAATTGCAGTGGAGTCCAGACTTTCGACGATCTGCTCACATTTCTATGAGATTCGTAAGAGGGTACTTTTAATTTTGTGTTCACTGATGTTTTCACCCTTGAGTTCAAACGTGGGTCCCAGAAATTGTGGGGTCTGTGACTTTTGAAGTGGGTGTTAAGTTGGGTGCGGGTGTTTCTGCTGTTCTGAGGGAACACTTTAATTAAAGGCGAGCGTAAAAAAGAGGACAGGAATGGTTTTCCCGGGTGAAGTTGGAATTAGTTGACGTTGCATCTCAGGGGATGGGCAAGTTGTTGGGAGTTGGGTGGTCTGTCTATTTATACTTTGTAAGTGGAAATGTTTTAACCTTTGACTTGACTGAACTCTTCAAATTTCAAACAAAAATAAAAATAAAAAAAAATTTCCGAGCTCTATTGAAAATGATCAATAATACTACATTGATGATCCAAAAGGATCGTGGTAAAAAGTAAGGGAAAATTGCTTCTAACCCCCAAAATAGGAATAAGTATTCCGCCCCCCCTCCCCCCAAAAAAGACTTTTTCAACGAGCTCAAAGCATACATAAACTTTTATTTTTTTCCTTTAGCCCCCTCCTGTGTACTTTGAAGTATGAGAAGACCAAAATACCCTCAAGTTATCGGTTCTCTCTCTCCAGCCGGCAATCCATCTGAGAAGGAGAAATATTGTAGCATTAATGATGATTAGAATGTGATTTTGGAGGGAAAAACCCTATTTTCCTCCAAATTCTTACCATCTTCTACCTCTCTATCCTCAGTAACCCCCCAACCAACCAATAAATCCTCTTTGCTTACCCCAACTACTCTCTCCCGGCCATTTAATCTTCCATAAATCCTCTTTGATTATTCAACTACTTTTCTACAAAATGACGGATAGATCCCTCCTTTGCATAGTTACTAACACAAAAAGCAACGAGGAGGGTGAGGGTGTTTTCGTAGTTATCAATGAGTCAACGGAAATCATTGGCTTAAAGTATCAAGTGTCCCAGAGGCTTAAACTACCGTTGCATTCTCTTTCACTGAAATTCATATCCGAAAGGGAAAAGAAGTTCGGTTTGCAATTGATAATGGCGGCGACTTGAGGTTGATGTTCGAGTATTGTGGTCATAATTGATTTACAGACATAAACTTATATGCTATCTCCGCTGGGAAATCCTCAACTTCTCAGAACACCAAACTTCTCTAGAAAATGTGTAAGCATTTCAATTATAATTTCTTTATGAGTTGGTTGTTAGGTTATGAGTTGGTTGTTAACCTTATAAATTGGTTGCCGAGGTTATGCGTTGGTTGTTAAGGTTATTGGTTTGTTGTTAAGGTTATGGGTTGGTTGTTAAGGTTATCGGTTGGTTGTTTAGGTTATCGATTGGTTGTTAAGGTTTTGGGTTTTTGTTATCCTTATGAGTTTTTCCTCACTTTTACAGGACTATCCCGATAGAAAATTCGCGATGCGCACCTACTACACTCATCCAACCATATAATGATGAGCGTATTTCTAATGACAATCCCACTGGAGACTCGATCATGATGATAGAAGACATGGTTAACAACCAAACCAAGATCCCAGCTGAATCGCACATGGCCATAAGTCAAACTGGACAGAAATTTAATAGTGCTGATGAAGTTAGATTAGCACTTCAATACTACTCAATTGCGAAAAGGTTTGAGTATGATTTTTACCATAATGAACAAAGACATATAAGAGTCCATTGCCGATTCAGGGACAAGCGAGATTGCCCTTGGATGTTGCTTGCTTCCCCACTCCGAAATTCCTGAATTATGTCTATAAAGAAGTTCTGCTCTACCCACACTTGCGGTCAACATGGAGCTAATGCTGGCAATTCAAGGGCATCACGAAAGTTCATTGCAAACCAAATACAATCTGTTTTGAAGGTTAGACCAGATCTTCGGCCAATTGATATCAAGAACGACTTGTTCTCAAATTACGCATCAATATTAATTACAGTAAAGCGTGGCAAAGCAAAGAGAGAGCACAACAGGACCTGTTCGGTGACGATAAAGAGGCTTACGATTCACTAAGATGGTAAAACTTATCTTATTAAATAAGTATTTGTACCTTAGCTGTCATGCCTCTGTTATCCTAACTAGTTGTTAGGGTTATGCATCGGCTGTTAAGGTTATGAGTTGGTTGTTAGGGTTATTAGTTAGTTGTTAAGGTTATGAATCGGTTGTTAAGATTATGAGTTTATTGTTAAGGTTATGGCTTTGTTGTTAAGGTTATGAGTTTGTTATTAAGCTTATAAGTTTGTTGATAAGATTATCAGTTAGTTGTTAAGGTTACTGCTTGGTTAATAGGGTACAATAATGAGGTTAATATACAGTGATTACTTGTTATATTTATGCAGGTATGAAGCCATGGTTCAAGCAACTAATCCAGGAAGCCGTGTTGCTATTGACGCTAATGACGGCACGTTTAGGCGTTTGTTCATAAGTTATAATGCTTGTATTGAAGGGTTCATTGCTGGATGTAGGCCTCTATTATTTTTGAATGGAACATTTCTTAAAGACCGCTACAGAGGTATATTACTTAGTGCTATAGGATATGACGACAACCATTGAATATTTCCTATTGCTTATTGCATATGCGACCAGGAGAATGAGGAAAATTGGAAATGGTTCTTACAAGGAGTTTGGACCATACTATATGATAGGGAAAAGCCTTACGATCCTCCACATCAACTGGTCATGATTTCTGATGCTGACAATGGTATTAGGTTAGCAGTTGAGGAATTCTTTCTAAATGCATTTCATTCAAGGTGTGTTCTACATCTAGTCGAGAATTTCAAAAAAAAAAAAAGATGAAGGAGTTGGGTCACAAAGCAAATATCGCTCAAATATTGGGTGATTTATTACAAACCGCGGCTTATAAGTACACAATTTCCGAATGGGATGATTACATGGAAGAATTGGCAGCGATAGATCAAAGGGCTTATGTTACTGCAATGAATTACTCACCGGAGAGATGGGCAAATACTTATTTCCCTGGTATAATGTATGATAATATTGTTTATAATTTAATTGTTAAGGTTAGAATTTTGTTGTTAAGGTTACAATTTAGTTGTTAATGTTACGCCTTAGTTGTTAAGATTACAATTTTGTTGTTAAGGTTACAAATTTGTTGTTAAGCTTAGAGATTGGTTGTTAAGGTTATTTCTTAGTTGTTAAGGTTACAATTTAGTTGTTAATGTTACGTCTTAGTTGTTAAGGTTACAGTTTTATTGTTAAGTTTTCAGTTTTGTTGTTAAGGTTAATGTTTGGTTGTTAAGGTTACATATTAGTTGTTATGTTTACTTCGTAGTTGTTAAGGTTACAGTCAAACTTATGATTTTTTTTCATTTGATTTACAGGTATAGCCATGTTACTTCGAACGTTGCTGAGTCCTTCGACAGTTGGATAAGAAAGACATGAATATTATGAATCTTACCTCTGGTGGAGACGATACGAAAGCAAATCATGGAGCGCATGCATGAAAGAAGGCTTATGACAGCGAAATGGTCTGGATACTTATGTCCAGAAGCGGACATAGTGTTGAGTGATAATATTCATCATGGAAGCTTCTTACCTATTAAACATTCGACAGCAGATATTGTGGAGGTTGAATCTAATAAAACTTGCCGTGTAGATTTGAAGAATCGGACATGTTCATGCAGGTCTTGGGATATCACACGCATTCCTTGTAAGCACGCTTGTGCTGAAATTACTTGGATGGGACGAGATATTTATCAATGTTGTGATTGGTTTATGACTGTTGAAGCATTCACAACAACTTATGAGCCGATCCTCTATCCTATTCCAGATTACGAGAAGCACGTTGTACCGCCAGAAGACCGTCTGTTAAAGCCTCCCCTTACTAAAAAAAGATATGGAAGACCATGTACCAAACGAATAAACAATGGTCACTGAACACTCGTCCTGTTAAGTGCTCCCGATGCCACACGGAAGGTCACAATCGACAAACATGCAACGAGCCTATTTAGTTGCCAACCATATGTATTAAATGCTAACGTTTTGTATTATTAGCTAACAATATGTACCCTTTTGGAATGTCTGTTATAATGTTGTGCATTCAGATTATGTCTTTGTTAAGTTAAAGGCTAAGTTGTTCAGGTTACAGCATAATTGTCAAGGTTAAAGCTTTGTTGTTAAGATTAGGACTTTGTTGTTAATGTTAGGGCTTATTTGTTAAGCTTAGGGCTTAGTTGTTAAGGTTATGGGTTTGTTGTTAAGGTTAGGGCTTCATTGTTAAGATTGTTGTTATCTAAAATGATCTTAACAATATTATTGTTGTAGCTGAGAACACTCTAAGGTTACGTCTTAGTTGTTAAGGTTAGGGCGTTGTAGTTAAGTTTAGGGCTTGATTGTTAAGGTTATGGGTTTGTTGTTAAGGTTAGGGCTTCATTGTTAAGATTGTTGTTATCTAAAATGATCTTAACAATATTATTGTTGTAGCTGAGAACACTCTAAGGTTACGTCTTAGTTGTTAAGGTTAGGGCGTTGTAGTTAAGTTTAGGGCTTGATTGTTAAGGTTAGGGCTTTGTTGTTAAGGTTAGGGCTTATTGTTAAGGTTATGAGTTTGTTATTAAGGTTAGGGCTTTGTTGTTAAGATTAGGGCTTGGTTGTTAAGGTTATGAGTTGGTTATTAAGGTTATTGTTATCTGAAATGATCTTAACAATATTATTGTTGTAGCTGGGAACACTGTAAGGTTACGTCTTAGTTGTTAAGATTAGGGCTTTGTTGTTAAGGTTAGGGCTTGGTTGTTAATGTTAGGGCTTATTGTTAAGGTTATGTGTTTGTTGTTAATGTTAGGGCTTTGTTGTTAAGGTTAGGCTTGGTTGTTGTTAATGTTATGGGTTTGTTGTTAAGGTTATAGGTTTATTGTTAAGGTTAGGGATTTGTTGTTAAGGTTATGAGTTTGTTGTTAAGATTATGGATTTGTTGTTAAGGTTAGGACTTTGTTGCTAAGGTTAGGGCTTGGTTGTTAAGGTTATGGGTTGGTTGTTAAGGTTATTGTTATCTGAAATGATCTTAACAATATTATTGTTGTAGCTGGGAACACTCTAAGGTTACGTCTTAGTTGTTAAGGTTAGGGCTTTGTTGTTAAGGTTAGAGATTTGTTGTTAAGGTTATGGATTTGTTGTTAAGGTTATGAGTTTGTTGTTAAGGTTAGAGATTTGTTGTTAATGTTAGGATTTATTTGTTAAGGTTAGGCTTTGTTGTTAGGTTAGGGCTTGGTTGTTAAGGTTATGGGTTGGTTGTTAAGGTTATTGTTATCTGAAATGATCTTAACAATATTATTGTTGTAGCTGGGAACACTCTAAGGTTACGTCTTAGTTGTTAAGGTTAGGGCTTTGTTGTTAAGGTTAGAGATTTGTTGTTAAGGTTATGGATTTGTTGTTAAGGTTATGGATTTGTTGTTAAGGTTATGGGTTGGTTGTTACGGTTAGGGCTTTGTTGTTAAGGTTATGTGTTTGTTGTTAATGTTAGGAATTTATTGTTAAGGTTAGGACTTTGTTGTTAAGGTTATGTGTTTGTTGTTAATGTTAGGAATTTATTGTTAAGGTTAGGACTTTGTTGTTAAGGTTAGAGATTTGTTGTTAAGTTGTTAAGGTTAGGGATTTGTTGTTAATGTTATGACTTGATTGTTAATGTTAGGGCTTTGTTTTTAAGGCTAGGATTTTGTTTTAAGGTTAGGGCTTATTTGTTAATGTTACCTTTTAGTTGTTTAGGTTATGGGTTTGTTGTTAAGGTTATGGGTTTGTTGTTAAGGTTATGGGTTGGTTGTTAAGTTTAGGCCTTTGTTGTTAATGTTAGGGTTTATTTGTTAAGGTTAGGGCTTGGTTGTTGTTAAGGTTAGGGCTTTGAGATCATTAGTTACATGCTTGTCATCTAACAACTCCTTAATAATTACAATAATTCTGTAAGTAAATACAACATTTTTGTATTTACACCAATTCTGTATTTACAACAATTAAATACAACATGTTTATAATATTTACACCAATTAAGTATTTACAATAATTTTGTATTTACACCAATTCTGTAAGTACATACAACATTTTTGTATTTTACAATAATTTTGTATTTACAATTAAATATTTACAATATCTGAGGCTTTTGGAAAAAAGGTAACAGTCTATGACCAAGAGCTGCTTGCAATGTCATCATCGTCAAGTACACCGAGATCTTTTTTCTTCTTTCTCCCTTCAATTATTAATTTAGTTGCTAGCTTCGATCGTATGACCCATGTATTATGAGCTTTAGGTGTGCGGTGTTGGACGCTTCTACCTCGAATAATAGCTTTTATATACATGTAGACGTAGATCCCGCAGTCATACCTAGACATAAAACAAATATACACCATTAAAAAATATTATGAAGCCCTAACCTTCACAACCAATCTCTATCCTTCACAACCAATCCCTAAGGTTCGCAACCAAACTGTAACCCTCACAACCAATGCCTAAGCTTAACAACCAAGCCTAAGCTTAACAACCAACCCTAAGGTTAACAACCAATCTGTAAGCTTCACAACCAATGCCTAACCTTAACAACCAACCCCTAAGGTTAACAACCAATCTGTAACATTCACAACCAATACCTAAGCTTAACAACCAACCCCTAAGGTTAACAACCAATCTGTAACCTTCACAACGAAACCCTAAGCTTAACAACCAAACTACAACATTAACAACCAATCAGAAGTCATAACCAACCATACGTGAAAAAGAGTTTCAGAAAACTTACGATCTCTTTTGTATCTCGCATGGAACTGGGAATGGATTGAAAAAGCTATACAAATTATTCTCGTCGAAGCCAGCTTTAATATAGTTGAAGGCTTTAATGATGTTCATCACAGGATCCATATGTCCAGTTCGATCTACCAAGGAGTCATAATGGCGCGCAACATTATTTTTTAGATCAAACTCCAAGAGATGCCAATGATCATTTTGGACAATGAGAACTAATTGGTCGGTAATTCCTTGATCGATGAAACTTTTGATGAAGATTTCATATTGATTATCACATTTTAATTACATTTTATACCCTTATTACCTATGTTATATGAATAACGATATTACTAATAATCATTTTATCTTATTTTGCGTGCTAATAAAGAAATAATGAATAAAAGCCCAAATGACTCAAATTCTCAATTTCTACCAATATTTGAAGCCCAAATCAAGACAAACCAAGGCCCAAGATACCAAATTAATCCAAGAGAAATTCGTGAAGAAAAATCAAGAAAGACAAATTAGGTTGGGAACCAATCGGTTGACTAACCTGCTATTAACCTACATAATCGTTATTAACCGATCGCCAACCGACGGTTCCCAAATGCATTTCGATTAATGGTGGATTTCTTCCTTGGCTAGGTTTGATCCAATGGTTCACATCAACTCCGTTGGGCTATAAATAGGGGTGAAGGCTGAGTGTTTTGAGTGTGAAATATTTTGTAAAAACTCCATTTGGAGAGGAGGGTCACTCTTAATTGAGAAGACCTTCCAAAATTGTAACTTTTGTTACACAATAAATGAAATTTTTCACCCCTTCAATTTCCTTTCTCTTCTTCTAATCCAAGGACCAAAAGGAGGATTAGATTAAGATCAGGAGTTGTTGGTTTCTATTTTATTTCTTTTTCATTTTCTTTTATTGCTTTGTAGCTTAGATTTACTTTCATGCAATTTAATTTCTTGCAATTTACTTTCATGCAATTTACTTTCTTGCAATTTACTTTCATGCAATTTAATTTCTTGCAATTTACTTTCATGCAATGTATTTAATTCTTGTATTTACTTTCTAGAATAGATTTTCCTTTTCTTTAATTCACCTTGAGGCTAGAACCCTCTAGGGAATTACCCTTTTCTAAGTGTGGAGCCAATATTTGTGGGATCCCTAGAGATTGTTTGAAACTAGCTAACAAATCCAACTCATTCTCATGAGATTGAGATAAGCTAAGTGGATCTACTCTAGATTCCTCATATCTTTAATTAATCCTCCATACTTTACCTTCTTTATTTTCCACTTATCCTTGTTTTCCATTTGTTGCTATTTTCCTTTATTCTTGATTTTGATTTTCCTTTACTCTCTCATCTCTCTCTCAATCTTGTTTTCTTTTATTTTGTACTTATTTTCTCGCAATCTCATTTTCCCTCCATGTGCATATAATCTCAAACCTAGTTTTGTTATTATGTGCATATAACCACCACCACACTCTCAACTTTATTTTTCTCCTCCTTTGCACATAATCCACAATCCACTCTCTTTAACCTCTCCACATCCACATTCACCATTTTATCACTTCCATTTTATTTGAATAAACTCCTAATTGTCACGCATAATTTGAGAACCAAAACTTGAGCAAAACTCCTCCTACTTTCCCGTTCCTCGTGGGATCGATAATCTTTTATACTATAACTTGATAAGGGTTGTATACTTGCAACTAAGGTAATCACTCAAAATTACCCATCACATATGCAGCCTTGTAGTCAGGTTTTCCTTCCTTCACATGTATTGTATGTTGTAATCAAGAATTAGACTGGTCAGCCACTTTTAACATAAATTAAAATAGACCCACCTCTGCAAAGATATAGATACTTACTGAAAAGAAAACAGAGACCAGCCCATATTTTTGGCGACATGATTCGTTCTGAGGCATATTCTGCCATTCACGTATTGTTTCAATTAGCGATTCAGTAACCTAGAAGATGACAAACAAACAAGAATAAATAATAGTAACATAAAAGATGATAAACAATAATTATTAAGAATAAACTTTAGCTTATAGAATCATCAAGTCGACCACCAAGTAAGAGGTTCAGAAGCTCAAATCTATCAATAGATGCCCACTGAGATTTGTACACTTTAATCTCTCTGCAAAAAGAATGAAACAATTAATATACCTTAACAATAAATCCGTAACCGTAACAACAAATTCGTAACCTTAAAAACCAAACCGTAACTTTAACAACAAATCTGTAACCTTAACAACAAATCCGTAACCTTAACAACCAAGTTGTAAACCTAACAACAAGGGGATAACCTTAAAAGAAAAACAATAAAATTGTAATCTGAGATAAATACTTACTTGTTGCACCTACAAATACAGAAATGATTGAAAGCTTTATTCTCCTCTTCCGTCAGCAGGGCCGCAACATTTGCCGATATCTTATAATTATGAAAAAATGTGGGATGCTCATCATAAAATTTTATGATGAAACCTTCAGGAAAGGGAATGCCTGCGTTTAAGTCATTCCTGAACTTTTCTTCTTCCTCACTCATAGGAGAACTCATGAAGGTTTTTCAAAGTGAGCGGGGATCACCATGTAGCCCAATAGGAGGAGGCAATTCCTGTCTCTTTTCCCCCACTTCTACTATTTCCTTTTCCCCCAAAATTTATTTTTCTTTGGCTACCTTCTATTTCCCCTCAGTGTAAGGGGTAATTACATGTTTGGAAGGCTTCACTCTTCTTTTTGCTCTACTTCTTTTAAGGGATACGGGCGCCCTTGCAGCCCTCTTTCTCTTATTCATCTTAAAAATGAGAGGAACTCCGTCATCTTCCTCCTCAAAAAATAAGTCAGCTCCAGGTGGAGGAGGGACTTCCTCTGGTCGAGGCCCTTCCCTCTCCGTATCAATGTCCATGGTATCAGCTGGAGGGAAACTCTCTGTTGGAGGGTCTTCCCTAGCAACCACGTCCTGTGGAGTGCCTGAGTCAAAAAATAAAAAAAAAAAAAGTTAGTGTAGACGGTCAAAATATATTCCCATTAAGACCAACGATGGGCTTAATCCAAGAAGTGGATGCTCATGGGCTAAACACTTCAAAGTGGGCCGAAAGTCAAGCCCGCAATAAGCCGTAGCGAGGGTCATCCGATACCGCCAACGAACCTCGCCAAAGCAACCCACACCGACTCAGACACGAGGCAACTTCAACCGTGTGGGCCGAGTTCTGTGTCAAATTCAAGCCCACCAAGCAAAGCTCACCAACTAATGAGATCCGCCTACATAGGTGGACCAAGTCATCCACTCCTACCAAGCGAAGTTCGCCAGCCAATGAGCTCACCACAACAGTCGTGGATGGGTCATCCACTCCGAAGGCGCACTCCACGTCCGTGAAAGTAACCTCACTCATAGATACGCAGCGACTCCTCCGCACGCAACGCCAGTGAACATCGCTAGGGCTATGAAGTTCGCCAAATAGCCGTTTCAAGGCTATTTTTAAGGGGATAACTGCCCCATTATCTCCCGATTTAATGGCCACTAACCCACATTTTTAGGAGGCAATTAACTCCAGCTTTTAGTTTATAAAAGCAGAGTAAAAAAATCATTCAACCACACATACACAGGCGAGAGAATAGACACCTCAGCGAAGAGAAAATATTGATCCAGTGATTTTTAGAGAGACGTTGCTAAAAGAAGACTGAGCTAGCTTCTAAGCAATTCAAATCTCATCAACAACAAGAGACTCAGCGTCTGATCGGTTCGTCAACGGAGTACAAGATTCACGCTCCACCGGCACGTAGAAAAAGAACCCCAGGAAATATAAATTTTCCTAAACTTCAATTGTATTTCTTTCAATTGTAATCTGTGTCAATTGCAATATAAAAAGAACCTGAAACAGTTAGTAATTAACATTTACTTCACAACCAATCAATCTCTAACCTTAACAACCAATCCGTAATTCACACGTAATAACCTGTACAAGCTTGCTTCTCAATGTCAGTAAAAGTATCAGCTGGAGGGAATTCCTCTGTTGGAGGGACTTTCCCTTGTTAAGGGCCTTCCCTCTTCGTATCAATGTCAGAGAAGTCAGGTTGAGGGAATTTCCTCTCCATCTCAATGTCAGCCACGTCTCGTAGAGTGCCTGAGTCAAAAAAAATATAATTATTTAAAAATTTAATAACCAACCTTAACAACCAATACATATACTTAACAACCAACTGTAACATTAACAACCAATCAGAACCTTAACAACCAATCAGAACCTTAACAACCAATCCATATACTTAACAACCAACCAGAACTTAACAACCAATCTCTATCCTTAACAACTAATTTGTAATCTTAAAAACTATACGTTATCATTCACAATTGAGAAAATGGTCTAACCTGTACATGTTTGCTGCTCTATTGCTGGGCTAGACATCTCTCCCGTCAGCCTCTTATTGTTATATACAGTGAGGCTTTTGCATCGGGCATTCTTGAGCTCCTCTCGACCTTCTCACTTGTGCGCAGCATGAGAAGCCACTTTTATAGATAGAGAAGATATCTCAGAGTCGGCCGGCAGACTGATCTTTGTATTTCTTCTCTTGGTCGCGACGTAATTTTTGATTCATTATCGCGATCCTCTTCCAATAACTTCGATTCTTTGAGGCAAATCCATTTGATCAATCGCCTCATTGTGTCGCCGACCTCATCAATATTATGTGGCATGGTCTATGCATAAAGTGATAGAGTATATTTAAACTAACGAAACTTGATGATGATGACAGTGATCATCTCGAGATGATTTGATCTCTCGATGATGCCGAGGGAGCCTTACTTTTATTTTGAATTTCTTTCTGGATTTCCTTAATTCGGCTTTTCCTTTAAGATTTCGACGATGGTTTTCTTTCTCTGTTCTGAACTGAGTAATATTTCAAGCGATTGAGGACTGAGATCCTCAATCCGGAGCCACCCAATTTGTGAGGGGAGGCCGTAACATACTTTCTATTACTGGCTTCTTGATGTTAGTAAGATCATAGTACCACAACTGCACATGAGAGAAATAGAAGATTAACAACCACTCTATGACCTTAACAACAATTATGTAACCATAATAATAAATCCGTAACCTTGACAACCAAATCGTAACCTTAACAACCAAACCCTATCCTTAACAACAAGTCCGTAACCTTAATAACCAAACTGTATAGTTAACAACCAATCCATAACCATAACAACCAACACGTATACATAACAACTAATCCCTAACCCTAGCAACTAACACATATACTTAAGAACTAATCAATCAAGATTGCATAAAATTTAGTCATTGCTCTCAACAATAAAAAGTAGGATTACTTACACAAACAAGCTGGGTACACCCTTGCAGATATAGAGTCCTCTTTCCTTTTTCAGGGCTCTTTACTTTTGCAGGGCCCTTCAATGTCTTTTCAATTGCATCATATGTCTCATTGAAGATATAGGTCCTCCAAGCAGTGTCATTTACTTATTAAATGCTGTCAACATACTTGAACAAATATCTTGAAATGCCAAGAACACTGTTTGGACACTGTGATCATGCTCACCGATAGAGAATCAGGCAGACAAAGTCCTTCACGCCTTCACTGGCCATTGAATGTACAAGCTTTTTGAGTAGATCCTCAATATGGTGTCTGGTGGGTACTGGAGGAGAAGCCTTCTTGTTGTCACCTTCACCGTCACCGTGACCCTCATGTCTAGTAAAAAACCTAGACTAAATTCTATTACTCCGATCTCTGTTGGGTCTAACAAGATCCCCTTCATTGGAGAACCATGTATGGCTCATTATCCATTCAAGGTTGAATGAGCACTCGATTTCTTCTCCACTTTGTGCATCAGTGAAGACAAATTTCATCTTCTTCTGGTCTCACTGTCTCATCACGTGCTCGAAAGTGGGAAAATCAAGATCGAGAGGGCCAAAGTGAACGTAGCGTCTGAATACACTATCTTCGTAGGTGTTCGCGGGGAAAGTTGGTTTGTTATTCATTGCTTGTTTGAACTGCGGTACAATTCGCTGGCCTACAACAAAATTTCAAACAAAGAAAATGCCTTTATTTTAGGCGCATAAATGAAAACGAAAATTACAACTTCCTTCCTTTTGTGAACAAACACGAGGATCTCTATTTTCCCGATCCTCGCCATGGGTTCTTTGCCCGTGTCGGACTTTTGTTCGTCCGCTGACCACCGCAATTCGATCCCGTGTAAACCCGGTTCTCGAACTACAGACGAGGGGCTCGTTTCACGAAGGAAACGGCTACCGAGGGGATCACACTCACGAAGGAGAGGATCGCCGGGATCACACTCACGAAGGAGAGGATCACGGAGCGGGTGAGATCTACAAGGAGAAATCACAAGCATCCCCCGAGGTTAAGACTAAGCTTAACCTAGAGGGTATCTGTAGTTCGACCGAGTTTGCTTACCTTCCGCCTATAGATCCGGACGTCGATCGACTTGAGCTCGCCGTGCTCGGAACCGTCGCGTTGTAGATCTCGTGAGGGCTCTTCAGAAGTCCGCCAAAATCCAAGATCAAATCCAGCCCCGAACCACCAAGACCCCCCCCCTATTTATACATCTCAAGGGGGTGGCTCGGCCAACTTGTCGAGGTACTCGCCATGTTATTTGAGCCACCTCGTCATTTGGCCAGGTCCCGTTATGTCGGTTGAGTCGTTTTTCGTCGTTTCGGTCTTCGGGCTTGGTTTTCTCCGGTGATGTCGTCGTTGTGTTTGAGTCCGTGATCCGATCAACTTCGAACTCGAGCGGCTCGTTTGCATCGACGGACTAAGTACGATTGATTAGTCTGCGTCGGCGTTTGAGTTTAGCCAACTCGCTTCGCTGAGCTCGCTGTCGGTTTTCCACGACGTCAAGCTGGATTCGCCTCGCCGACTCACTTCATGGGTTCGCCGACTCGCTTTATGCATTTTCGCGGCGTAATCCGTCGGCGGCGTTACGGTTAGCCGTCGGATGGATCGTCGGTTGTCAACCCACCGCATTTAGTCTTGTTCGCATCGATAAGCAATTTTAACGCCACAGATACCCCTCTAAAGCGTCTCGGTCTCGATTCTTGATGAGTCCGGGTGCTTTGACATGATGAGCCCTTCACTCTTTAATTGGCGTGATAGGACTTGTGAATGACCACGGCGTTTGATCTCTCCATTCCTTGATCTTTCCGGTGCTTTGTAGGATTGTCAAGGTATTACTTGCATCGCATTTTTGTCCGACCATGTCGAAATCTCGACCGTAAGTCGATAGATGAATTTCTTTTGAGGTTGGCTCCAGATTTGATTCCTCCAATTCTCGGGTTCTCCGATGCTTTGTAGGATACCGGGGTGTTAAGTGTCGCATTTATTGCTTGACCGCTGTCGGAATTTCAAACCGTAGCTAATTGAGTTCATTTGTTGTTGACTTCGTGTCGGTGGATTGTCGTCCAATTGACCATCGAGGTTCCTCCGTTGATCGGGAATTCTTCGATCCAACCGCTGATCGGTGAATCCTTCGCCGACGACGCTGCTGGTCGGGCGCCGCCATCGCATTACTCCTTGTTGGAGCACGATTATCCTCGATGGGAGGAATTCTTTTGGGATTTATCCCACCCGCATCGCTGACGATTGGCCTTCTTGTGGCGGCATGAATCGGCATTGTCTGTGGGAGGAATTCTTTCAAGGTTGAACGCTGTCCGGCCAACATAAGCACCGCCGTAATTGTCAATTTATCCCTCTTTGAGGTTCCCGGTGGGAGGAAGTTGAGGGTTATCGAAGTTATCCTTAAGAATATGGTAATATTCTCCAGGAACTTCTCGTTAAGAACCAGGAATTAGTTTATACTCGTAATCCTATTTGGAGTAGGGCATGGGAGAATATCTGGAAGATTGAGTCTGCCCAGGCCACCTTGCTGATGATTTCGACCATTTAGAGGTTAAGCTCCAAAGTCTACAAGATTTTGAAGTAGCAGACTCGCCTCATATATCGAGGCTCGCCTCGACAGCCTTGGCCGGATGCTTATGCTATTATCGACTCGGTTCAAATGCAACAGGCCGTGCATCATTTGGAGACCGCCATTGAAGCTTCATCTTCCGTGGGACATTTTGGTCTTGTGTCGCCGCCGAGAAGCGAGGATAGTAGAGCTCTCAATCGTGAGCTTGCGCGAGGGAGAGCCCGATCGCCTTGAAGCTAACGAAGGCCAACAAAGAAAAGACTCTCATGGTCGCGGCCCGAGAAATTTGAACTCGGGCGTAAGCCGGTTGACATCAAGAAGGAGACCGCGAGGCCCTTAATGGCAGCCGAGGAGACTTTCAGGTCGAAGCCGTGGAGGAACTTCAACAAGCTTTCCTCGATAAAGTATCGAGTTAGAGCAAAACATATTTCGTCCTCTTTTGTGCTCTATTATGATTCTTTTATTTCACGTAAATAATTAACCATAATACTTATAGGATTTTGGCAAACCCTCACCACAACGGATTTGATTAGCCTTTACCAACTACCGCTTGAATTGGGCTGGCGTGCGGATTGTCGAGATCCGTTCCGCACGCGACGCTAGGCCGAATAATGAAACTCTTCTAGACTTCGTTGCTATGATATTGAATACATAGGCTTGGTACTCTTTACGGGCAAGAGATCGCCCGACAGCGTGTGGCGTTGGCTTAATCCCTTCTTAGGCTTGGGATGATGTACCCCTGATCGAACTCGTGTCTTCTTCAATCGAGAAAGACTAAACCGCAACGCCGTAAGGCGTTGACTTTAGGGTTATTGGCCAACCCCGACCTTCAACGGGTTTGATGAGCCTTTACCAACTACCGCTTGAGTTGGGCTAGCATGTAGATTATCTAAATCCGTTCCACACACAGCGTTGTGCTAAAAGAATGAAACTCTTCTAGACTTAATGCTACGATGTTGAGTACGTAGGCTTGGCTTTATCACGGAATAGACTACCCCAACTGCATGGTGGCGTGGCTTTATCCCTTCTTAGGCTTCGGATAAAATGCCCCGTAATCGAACTCGTGTCTTCTTCAATCGAGAAAGACTAAACCGCAACGCTGCAAGGCGCTGGCTTTATCCCTTCTTAGGCTTCGGATAAAATGCCCCGTAATCGAACTCGTGTCTTCTTCAATCGAGAAAGACTAAACCGCATAAGGTTGATTGAGGTGGGAAAGGAAGAATGTATTCTATTTCGAAGGTGGAGAGGAAGGAGGATCTTGTCTCCTATCTCAGGGTAAGGGATGAACAAGAGAGGAAGGTTTTGTATCCTATCTCTTGCGGTGGAGAGGAAGGAGGATCTTGTCTCCTATCTCAGAGTGTTGGAAAGGAAGGATTTTTGTCTCTGCTTCAAAGGAAGAGACTAAAATGGGATCTCCATTTTGAGAATCTTGAAAGATGAAACTAAGAGTGGGATCTCCACTCGAGAATCTAAGACAAGAGAGGAAGAATGTATTCTATCTCTTGCTTCAAGAGGAAGGATGTGTCCTATCTCGGGTAAATTTGGGAAAGGAAGAATGTATTCTATTTCCGATGAGAAACTAAGAGTGGGGTCTCCACTCAGGAATCTTGGAAGGGTATGGATAGCTTTGGCTTTTGTAGGATTGCTAACCGATTTGAAGTGAACCTCTCGCCGGGAAGGAATCGAGAGGGAATTTGTCGATGGTTGGACGGGGAGATTTTTAGTGGGCCCACCGTCAATGAATTTGATCGGTGAGAGAATTTTGGAGGAAAACACAATAATTTAGGGTTATCCTCATGAATATGAGTGAGATATTCTCGAGGAACTTTCCATCAAAATGGGTTATCTGAATGTACTAAGGATAATACTTTTGAAACTTCCCATTTATCTAAGATTAATTGCCTACGCCATTCTCAGGTGATAAGGCGATATGCACCGCTTGAATAGATCGCGGTCTATTATAAACGGTCCTTCCCATTTGGGTTCAATTTACCTTTCTTTTGGAGTTGAGAATTATCGTCTGCCTAGAAATGCGGGACGAGATCTCCTCCTTAAAGGTTCTCTGTCGAACTTTCTTGTTGAAAGCCCTCGACATTCTAGCTTGATAGAACTCAATGCATTGTTGAGCCTCCAGCGCTTCTCATCTAACATCTCAAGTTCTTGAGGCGTTTTTGATGTTGTTCTTCGGTCGCCATCTCTCGGTAAGGGCGACGCTAAGTGACGGAATCCGATTTCCAACGGAGAATTGCTTCACACCCGTGAAACAGAGTACGGGTAGCTCTCGCTGGCGACGCATCGCAGCAGCGATATGCCTGCTTCTCCGAAGTTTATCATCCCGCCTCGCTTGTTATTCTTCACAAGCTTTGACAAAATCTTGATTATCGTCTTGTTGAGCGCCTCGGCTAACCCATTCGCCGGATTATAGGCCGCCGACGACATCTTGTATCTTGAATTTTTCGCAAAACCCGATGAAGGAATTGGCGATAAATTGGGGACCGTTGTCATGCACGATCCGTTTTGGGACAATGCGTCGATAGATGACATGGTGTTTGATGAATACTCGACGCATCGCCTTGACCTCTTTAGTGGGATTGCTTCACCACTTGGAGAAGTAGTCGGTGATCGCTAGAATAAACCGATCTTCTTTAACCGACGGAGGAAAAATGGGACCTACAACGCCCATTCCCCATGTCTCAATGGCCGTGACGTGCCAAGGATGCAAATGCCTCGAGGCCGATGCATATAATTCCGCGGAATCGACACGCCGCATTTCCGAGCGCATCGACCGCCATTAATCATCGTGGGCCAAAGTAGCCCATTCTCCGATTCGCCAGAGCTTGGGACCAGCCGCGCACACATTCACCTTCGTGTGCTTCCCGAAGGACCTCTTCTGCCTCTTTGTTTGAGAGGCATCGAAGTAAAAGACCATCGTACCCCCGACGATATAGCATCTGGGTTTCTGTGTCGTAAAAGAATCTTGGAGCTCTTCGCCGGATTGACTCTCTCTCCTTCACGTCTTCTGGTAGAATACCATGTAAGACGTAATCGATGATAGGAAAGCGCCAATCTCGGGGCTCCAACTTGGTTTGGGTTGCATGTACTTCTTTGGTAACTACCCCCTTACCTTCTTGTGCCTCATCGTATAATGGTACGAAGAGTTGGTGAGTCCTGACCGTAACTAGTTGCTCGGTCTCGTAAGGTTGTGCTAACGACACGCCAACGCCGCACCTGCATGAGCTGCTTGGAGGCGGGATATATTCGATGAAGAATCCTTCAATGAGTTCGCCATTTCAACAGCCTATTCGATGATAGGGATTAGATCCGATTCTCGACCTCGTAGTCACCACGAACCTGCTTAACTATCGGTTGTGAATCAGATGCTTCGAGATATTCGACCCCCACCAAGGCTAAGTCCGATAAGTAGCGTTGTATTGCTACGTTATTGGAACAAGGTTCGTGAGTGAATAAGCACGGGCATGACATGATTCCCGAAATCAAGACAACTCCGACTCCATGGAGATTTTAGAACATCCGGTACTTGCCACATTAGTGGCCCGAGAAGTTCACAAAATACAATCGCCATATTTGTTGGTGCGATGTAGTGTTGACTTCAACTTCATCCGAGATCATCATATAGCTTCACCGCGTCCGCTGTTCGTCAGTGCCTAAGAGATCGCGAATCGCTTGTCCTTTGACCGACTTTTGTTGTTTGAAGTGCAAGTCGATTGGGACAAGAGCAAGGCCCATTTCGCCAAACGCCAACTCATTGAAGCCTACTGTCATAATATTTGACCGGATTTACGCGAGATAACATAAATCGCCTCGTCCGGAATAGTGGCGACCGATGCAAGGCAATCGCCGCACCATTGGGTATCGAGATTCGCCACCAATGTTCGGCCTAATACATCACTGCTCGCGGATCACTGCCGCCGCCCCGCCGCGAAAAGGCGCTTAACGAGTGATCCGTTGCCTTGACGATCGTGAATTTTCCCGGACAAGGTGCAACAAGAACAGGAGGTTTAGCGAATCGATTTATCTCTTCAAACGCCGACACGCGCCGCCCCAAATAAACGACACTCTTCTTGTTCAACTTGGAGAACTACTGCACTTCCTGATAGGTTCGATATGAACCGCCTGGATGTATGCCAATCGCCCTTGTAACCCCCGAAGTTCTCTTGATTTCTGAGGTTGCAATTCTTGAATCGCCTTCACTTTGTCGGGATCGGCGTGGATTCCTTTGTCTGTGACGACAAAACCGGGAACTTGCCACCGACATCCCAAGGAAGGATTTGGCGGGGTTCATCTTTAGTCGATGAGTCCGCATGAGTTCGAATACCGTTCTAAGATCTTTGATGTGATCTCCTTTGTCACGGCCACGCACCAAATCGCCGACGTAGTATTCGAATCTTTCTCAAGATGATCCCGAAAATCTCCGCATTGCTCACGGTATGTTACCAAGATTTTGAGGCCGAACGGCATGACCGTAGCAATATACGATGGGCTGCTCAACTGTGGTTTTGGCCATCGGTGCATCTTGATTTGATTATACCCCAAAGCCATCCATAAAGGACATTCTTTCAAATCCACATGCGGTTGTCAACTATGACATCGGTGATTGGAAGAGGAAAGTCATCTTTCGCAAGCCGCTGAGGTCTCAGAGTCTACTGCATCCTAATCGACCCATTCTTCTTCATGACTGACTATATTCACCCAATCCGGATGTTGAATTTCCTCGATGAATCCGATTCTATGAGTTTCTTCACTTCGTCAACAATTGCCTCCAATATTTGTGGATCTAAACCGCCTTTGCCGTTGCTTGACAGTTTGACATCCGCCTTTGATGTTGAGGCATGTGTTGCCACATTAGGGTCGAGTCCCGCATGTCCTCGTAACTCCAGCTAATACATCGATATACTCCCCGATTAGGGCAATCAACTCTTGCTTTTCTTCCAGGGAAGAGTATTGCGATGTTTATGAGCTTAGGATGCTTCTCATCACCCATATTAACCCGGACTACCTCGCCCTTAGTGGGGTTCTCTTTGTTGAATCTATCCCCAAACCGCTTCGAAGTTGATGGATCCATGGGTCTTCCCATGTTGGCATATCTTCATCACCCTCAATAGTAGCAGGATCGATCAGTAGCCATATTTGACATCAAAGCCTTGAAAGCTCCCAGGCCGGTGTCGTAATCCCAAGCCAAGAATCGACATGTCCGCCTCATCGTGGATTATCATCAATTAGCCATGAGCATTCATCTTCCGAGGAGGATTCGTGACCCAATCCCCTTCTAAATGCATAGTAGTTATCGGCTTCCCTTTTGGGACATATGCGCTTTAGGAGGGACTCGAGGACCTTCAAACATAGACCTTCTCCTTGTGTCAAGTCGCACCCCCACTTCTTCATGATACCCGTCTCCGACTATATCTCAATGTGTTGAGGATAGGCCGTTGTCATCTTCATCTTCTTCTAAGAAATGATTCGCGTTGAACCGTGATCTCCTTTTCCAAAACCAAGTCTTTTCACTACTTGATCTTCGCGGATGACGAAAAGTTGTCCCAAAGGAGTCTTGGAATTGCTTTTGTGTAAAGCAAGAAGACCGAAGTTGGTAAGTGCAACTCTGGATCGTTGTATAAACCTCGCCATTACATCATTCAAAGACAAAGGGTACTCTAAATGCGTCATTTATTGATTCATCGGCAATTTGCCAATTACAATGTTCATCGGCGATTCTTCATCGCCAAGATTGATTACAAGGGGTACAATGTCATTTAAAACAAAACCACCACTATAATCAAGCCCGCGACGCCTTTCACCGTCTGCCTTTGGGTCGATGATTCAGCCGACTCATTACCGTAGAGAGAGAATCGAAAATAATTCTCCACCCCTTAAACGTGCTTGTCCGCGACCACCGCCTTGACTCATTATTCGGTTCTACATATTTGAGACGATGAAGAGTAGATGGGACTATAACGCTACCGCGGATCCAAGGTCCACTCCAACAATAAGTTATAGGAAGTCTACTGCGTCAATCACATAGCGGTGACTTGGACTTTAAATCCCCATTTGGCACTTTATCCGGATCTTACCAAGCGCCGAGACTACCGGGTGTTAAACCCATAGATCATTGTGCTTGATGCCGCCCATCGGGCAGGATTCCAAGGTGATACATGGTAGCGGGGCATAATGCTCATACCGAACCTCGATCGACTTGGATCCTGCTAACTTCACTAGAGCCAATATACCGCGGAAGTATAGCCGCATCGTTTGAATCTCGCTCCATATCCTCCTTTGTAAAAGTAATGCGGGGAAGTGCTTGGTTGCCAAGTTGCATTGTTGTGCATTCTTTCCTGAATCGGCTTGATCTCGAGTGAGAAACACCTCGAGTCACCTGAGCTTGTAGAGCTTCCCGCCTTTGACAATCGGAGCAACTCGTAGAGAGTTATTCGCCGGATGTTAACGGCCATGACGTCGAAACGGTATGGAGAGTCGATGTTCCTGCCTATCCTCAACGGGCGCATTGAATCGACCGCCGAGTTGAGCTTCCCGACCCGAGGTCGCTTCTCCTTTGCTTCACCGCTTTTCTCTCGCGACGAGAGAGGAGTCGCGGTCACCCCCAGCCCGACAGTTGTCTTAGCGCTTGATTTGAGTGTTCGGATACTTTAGGTCGAGTCTGGCATGTCCTCGCTCAGCGAATACATCGATATACTCCACGATTAGGGCGATCAACTCTTCTTTCTCTTCCAGGGAAGGTATTGCTGATGTTTATGAGCTTAGGATGCTTCTCATCACCCATATTAACTGGACTACCTCGTCCTTAGTGGGGGTTCTCTTTGTTGAATCTATCCCCAAAGCTGCTCTGCGAGTTGATGGATCCATGGGTCTTCCCATGTTGGCATATCTTCATCACCCTCAATAGTAGCGGGGATCGGCCAGTAGCCATATTTGACATCAAAGCCTTGAGCTTCTCAGGTGGTGTGGAGAATCCCAATGAGAAGAATGGGGCGAATGTCAGTCTCCCTCATCGGTGGATTATCATCAATTAGCCATGAGCATTCATCTTAGAGGAGGATTAGTATCCCAATCCCCTTCTAAATGCATAGTAGTTATCGGCTTCCCTTTTGGGACATATGCGCTTTAGGAGGGACTTCGAGGACAAACACATAGACCTTCTCCTTGTGTCAAGTGTTACCCACTTCTTCATGATACCGGTGTCTACGGACTATATCTGAATGTGTTGAGGATAGGCCCGTTGTCATCTTCATCTTCTTCTAAGAAATGATTAGCGTTGGGGCATCTCCTTTTAGTAAACCAAGTCTTTTCACTACTTGATCTTAGGTGGGATGGCGAGTGTTGTCCCAAAGGAGTCTTGGAATTGCTTTTGTGTAAAGCAAGAGGCCGAGTTGGTAAGTGCAACTCTGGATCGTTGTATAAACTGTCATTACATCATTCAAAGACAAAGGGTACTCTAAATCGTCATTTATTGATTCATCGGCAATTTGCCAATTACAATGTTCATCGGCGATTCTTCATCGTGAAGATTGATTACAAGGGTACAATGTCATTTAAAACAAAACCACCACTATAATCAAGCCGGCCGGTATCGGACTTCACGCATTTGTCAGTGCCTTGGGCGATGATTGATTTAGGACTCATTCTGGTAGAGGAGAATCGATTAAAATAATTCTCCACCCCTTAAGCGGTTGTTTGTCGCGACCACCGTCTTGACCTCATTATTAGTGTCTACATATTTGAGACGATGAAGAGTAGATGGGACTATAGCGTTAGTGGATCCAAGGTCGACCCAACAATAAGTTATAGGAAGTCTGCGTCAATCACATAGCGGTGACTTGGACTTTAAATCCCCATTTGGCACTTTATCAGGATCTTACCAGTAGAGACCGGTGTTAAACCCATAGATCATTGTGCTGTTGATGCGGCTTCTTGGCGAGGATTCAAGGTGATACATGGTAGCGGGGCATAATGCTCCTGTGGAACCGGATCGACTTGGATCGGTTAACTTCACTAGAGCCAATATACGGTGAAGTATAGCGCGATCGTGCTTGGAATCTCTCGTGCATATCCTCCTTTGTAAAAGTAATGCGGGAAGTGCTTGGTTGCCAAGTTGCATTGTTGTCGCGATTCTTAGGAATGGCGATGCGAGTGAAACACCAGTCGGCCCGAGCTTCTTGTAGAGCTTCGGGTTTCCTTTGACAATCAACTTCGTGAGGTTATTACTGGCGGGATGTTAGCCAGTGGCCATGGCGTCGAAGCGGTATGGAGAGCCCGATGTTCGGTCTATCCCTCTGTCAGGCGATTGAATCGGGTTGCCGGAGTTGAGCTTCACGGACTGAGGTATTTCTCCTTTGCTTGGTTGCTTTTTCTTTCTGCAGTGAGGAGGAGTCGTGGTCACCCCGGCTCGGCGATGTCTTGGCGTTTGGATTTGGGTGTCACGGATACTTGTAGGAGTATTCTTGTCCACTCCTAGTAGCGAACTTCCGCTCTTCTTAGGAATTGGAAGGTGGATACTTTTCATCATCCTTCTCACGGAATTCTTTGAGCGACATAGCTTGCCTTTTCCTTGGACTTCTTTATGGCGAGGATGTAGTCCTTGATCGTCTTCCGGCAAGTCGGGGTGGACCCAAAGGATTTCTCCGTTCTTTGTGGGTAATGTGTCGAGCCCCTTCTTCGTTGCGGTGAGGATCTTCATTCACCATCTTCATTCCTACCTTCTGGCCGTCGGTTGGAACCAATCAGAAGGCGCGATCGAAGCTTATAGAGGCGCATTTGCTCCCACCTTCTTCTCTTTAGAGGGTTTTGGAGTAATGACTCCAACATCGATCAAGGCACGAATCTTGTCCTTGAGATGGTAGCGAACTTTGTAGGATGATGTACAGCGGTGCACCACATTTAGGATCTCAGAACCTTGTTTGCCTCCTCTTGGTTTACAATTGGGGCAAGCTGGATTTTGTTGTTTTCGAAGGTATTTGAAGATGCCCTGAACTTCCTCGCCCTTGAACGAGTAAGTTCGGGAAACCTCGAACCGATGGTTTATCTCGAGTTTGTTACGCCATTGAGGCGCGATTGCCGTGGTGCACGCTTGTTGCGACCGCTAGGTTGCGCTCAACGCTTGATTAGCGCCTACGCATTTTGCGGCGCTTTACCTTTGCCACGGGGACAAAGTTACGCTTGTGAGCATCCACCATAGGTGACCTCTCTCGCTTTCTTCCTCCTCGGGAATCGCTCGGCTTGCTCTCCACGTATCCTTAAATCTTTCCAGTTCTCGACGTAGCTCCTATTGCTTCCAACACGCCCAATGACAAGTTGCATGACAAGTTTGAGAATGAACTTCTCGTTATCGGTCTCGGCAATTCATTGCCTTATTTCGAACCTCTTGACGGTTATCCATCGCTTCGTTTCTGCGCCCAACAAAGAACCGATGGATACCTCGGTGTCATCGTCGAAGAAATTGGTGAGAAACATGGCCTCCATATCATCCCGCCTATTAACGCCTCGGTTTGAGACGGCGGTACCAATCAAGGCAGCCCAATGGGTGCTAACGAATGACCGAACCATCAAGGGCTCGTTGTCGGAGATAACACCTAGATGAGACTTGAAGTAGATCAAGTCTTTGAGTGGGCGATCCCTTCCCCCAAACGTGTAAAGTTGATGAGGTTGAATTTTGTCGATACCGGATTGATTCCCACCTTTGCAAGAACATGGTATACCGTCTTCTTTACCTCTTGGCGGAAATCAAAGTATTGATTTTGCTCTCGAGGTCTTTATTTTCTCATTTTCCCCTAAGTCTCCGTTCGGGTAAACTTGGGGAGGAATGACGGTGTTATCGCTAAGCGTTTTCTTTGGCGACCACGATCACCTACGTTTTGGCCTCCTTCCCCGTCCGTGTCGCTATCTATTAAGTTGACATTATTGCGGCGACTTGGCTCGCCTTTGGCGGTTGATTATCGCCGATCTGTTGGTCATGCATTGCTCTCATCTGGCGCATGGCGGTTCCATTTCAAGCTTAAAGTTGTCCTTTGCTTGGTTAGGGCCTCTTCAAGCATCACGGGACACTTGTTCCGCTACGATCATGAACGCCACGAGGTTGTCCTATCTTTGGAAATTGTATTATCGTAGGCTGCCATGAGCCAAAGATCCCACACTTCATCATCGAGGGTAATCCTTTCTGATCGGCGATAATTCGTCGCCTAACACCGACCGCAATCGAAGTCATTCGCGATGCTCCGAACGCACGCGACGACGCCCATCCGCCTGGTCATATTGATGGTAACACTGCATTCACGCCCAGGCTTCATCTTTTTCACGGAAGCGCTTTGACTTGTTCGCATTCTCGTGTCGAAGCCTATCAAAGACCGACGCTTTTCGAGTCGTTCTAGCGCAGCTTGCACCGACAACACCGCCTTTGATCGGGCTGGCACAAGCAAGGCATGTTTGATTCGGCTCTCTTCGATTTACTAGATTCCCCAAAGACGATAGTATAACTTCGTCGGTATGAATACCGAGCAACCTATCGTAGGTTGGCACGAATTCTCGTGTATAACGTTGTCATCGCCGATGAGAGCCGCCTTCCGAGAACAAATAGGCCTTTCATAAGTCACTGCCGCGACGCATCGAGTGTGAATTGATTCCGCTCGGACTCGACAAGCCCGCGCCAGCAGTCATGGTGTTTTTCTTGTCTTTGTGGGTGCGACCGCATCGAGGACCCGTGATTCCTTTAGTGGACCTAAGCGATCCTTAGCGGCAAGCTGGCGGTCGTGGCGAGTTGGCTTCGCCGGAAGTTTGGGTGCATAACCGGAGGTAACTTCGCCGATGCCACTTTGTTGAGGTGCTCACAATTTCGATTTGAGCACGAGCAGAATTGGCTCGCCTTGGCGGTTGATTATCGCCGGATCCTGGTCATGCATTGCTCTCATCTGGCGCATGGCGGTTCCATTTCAAGCTTAAAGTTGTCCTTTGCTTGGTTAGGGCCTCTTCAAGCATCACGGGACACTTGTTCCGCTGATCATGAACGCCAGCGAGGTTGTCCTATCTTTGGAAATTGTATTATCGAAGCCATTATGGAGCCAAAGATCCGACACTTCATCATCGAGGGTAATCCTTCGCGATCTTGGCGATAATCGTCGTTTCATCACCCCGACCGCAATCGAAGTATTCGCTGCGATGCCCCTCGAACGCGACGCGACGACGCCCATCCGCCGGTCATATTGATGGTAACACTCGGCACCATCGCCTGGTTCGCATCTTTCTACTAAGCGCCTTGACTTGTTCGCATTCTCGCGTCGAGCCTATCAAAGACCGACTTTTCCCGAGTCGCTCTAGCGCATTGCACTGGATAACACCGCCTTTGATCGGGCCGAGCACAAGCAAGGCATGTTTGATTCAGGCGTTCCTCTTCGAGATTTATTTAGCCCCCAAAGACGATAGTATAACTTCGTCGGTATGAATACCGAGCAACCTATCGTGGTGGTCACGCACAATTCTCGTATAGCGTTGTCATCGTCGGATGAGGCGTCTCCTTCGAACAAATAGGCCTTTCATAAGTCACCGCCACGACGCACGCCGCGAGTGTGAATCTTCGACGCTCCTGACTTCGATTTGAAGCCCTGCGCCGCCACCGCAGTTTTTCTTGTCTTTGTGGGTGCGACTCGTGATCGAGTGACCGTGATTCCTTTAGTGGACCTAAGCGATCCTATCGGCAAGCCCGCCGGTCGGATGCAGAGCCGGGTCACGAAGTTTGCGCATACACCGAGGTAACTTCGGCGCCGATGCCACTTTGTTGAGGTGCTCACAATTTCGATTTGAGCACGGGAGCAGAATTGGCTCACGGGCGAGCTAGGCTTGATGCCGGTTCGCCTGAGTGGAAGCTTCGGCGGACTTGATTTCAAGCTAGGCGATTTGTCGGCGACTTCTTAGCGCCTCCTTCTTCAACTTCGCGGGCTTGTTGCACCAAAGCCGTGCTTTCGCCGAGGAGCGCTACGACGCCCGGATACGCCCGGCGTAGAACGGTTCCGCTGACTCGACCCATTCGCTCGTCGGCCCTCCTAGGAATCGGCTACCATCTCAGATTCTCGACCTCGAAGTCAACTTAGATCTTAGATCCGCCTCATAGCGGACCCCATCCATTGACTCTTTCGCTGGGCTAATTGTTTCGCCAGCGCCGACGCCGCCGACGCGCTCTCTTGGAGAGTCACAACGCGTCATGGATCGACTTCCGCAGAGATGGGGTTCTCAAGATTGGCCGCTGTTGTCGGGAACCACCGCTGCCCGCAATCTTGACAAATGGGTGGTGGATTTTCTCGCCCAGATCCGAGGTCGACCGTCTTCCTTGGCACGAGACCATCTTGGACTTATGGGGAACCGGATCCGACGAGGAGGAGAGGTATTCTTCATACTTCTTCGGGTCAACTCAACTCGACCTTCCTCGATGACCGGATCGGATCCGCTGCTGCACATCAATTTCGGGCTTTGTTGAAGCCGCTTCGCTCCCCACGGGTTTCCAGCAATAGCTGGCGCGGTAGTTGGTTTAGATTATTGTTTGAATTTCGCTGTTTGCTAACAAATTAAACCGCTCTTTATTTTTAGCGCAGGTCGTCAGATCTTTTCGTGATCTCGCTGGCGGGTTTTCTTTGCTCGCGGGGATCTCTTAGCCCGGTTCGATCATCGCTATCTTCGGAAATGTTCGAATTAGCGAGCCAGCAATGCCGAGGGGATCATATCTTCATGATCGGGATCGGCATTGGTTTGGCGAGATAACGCGAGCGCCGATTTCTCCTGTAGACCTCACCCACCGGCCATCTCCTTCGCGGAGTGTGATCCTCGTGCCATCCTCTCTCCTCGTGAGTGTGATCCTCAGCGCCGCTTCCTTCGCGGAAACGAGCCCCTCTACGCCTCAGAGTTCCGCAACCCGGTTTACACCGTGATCTAATTGCGCTTCAAGGTCAACGGACTTAACAAAAGTCCTCTGCTAAGACAAAGCAAAGAATCCCACGCAAGCCGGTGATCCCTTAAAATAGAGATCCTCGTTTGTTCACAAAAGGAAGGAAGTTGTAATTTTCGCTTTCATTGTACGCCTAAAATAAAGGCATTTTCTTTGTTTGAAATTTTGGTGTAGGCTAAACGAAGCCGCATTAACGAAGTTCAAACAAGCAATGAATAAATCAATTTTACACAACAAAGAGGGCCTACCAATGACGCCGCCCATGGCACTAGAGAATGCATGAACTCAGTAAGCCGTAGTGCCGAAGTGGGTCAACTCGATACATGCTTTTCCTTAGCCTTTGACTTTTCTCTACAAAACAAAACCACAAGACACAATTAGTTTGGAAAATAATCTATAACCATAACAATTATGGTGTAATTAAACTGTAACCTTAACAACAAACCCATAACCTTAACAACAAACCCACCACCTTAACAACCATTCAATAACCTCAACAACAAATCAATAGCCTTAATAATAAAGGCATAACCCTGACAACTAACATCCTAAATGTCAGCAGAAATCTTTACAACTAACACAACATGCAACATCATACACAACTAAATTATGCACTCAAACTCACTTATTTTTGGTTGTCGTATGCATCTCTTCCGTTTCGCTCCTCTCCGTTCCTCTTATTAGATCTATGAGAGCTCTAGAGATGCCGCTTCGGACGGCAAGTGCTCTGCTCCCGAGATATCCGTGGCGCTATACTGGTTTTCAACAGGATGATAAGCTGCGATGTCCTCTAGAACATCAGCAATTGTTGCTCCAGCATCAATCCACTCTGATGCTCTCGAAAGTCTTCTTTCAACGACGTATCGTGATGAGTCGTCGTCATCACTGAAAGAGGCAGGGGCGACTACTTTGGGCGTTGATTTGTCAGCCATTTCTTCGGTCAGGTTGTAGTCTTCCGCTCGGGTCTGGGTTGATTTAGGGTTAGGGTTTTGAAATGGGTTTGCTCGGTTCGTTTGGGACAGAAAAGAAATGGGCGGGCACGCTCGACGAGGAGAAGTTTTGAGAAGTGGAAGGCGGTTAAATCAAAGGGCATTTTGGGGATTGGTTTTTTTTAAATAACAGGTCACGTGGGACTGGGTTTTGGGGGCTAAAGGAATAAAATCTGACTTTATGGGTGCCTGGGCCTCGTTGAAAAAGTCTTGGGGGGCGGAATACTTATTCCTATTTTGGGGGCTAGAAGCAATTTTCCCAAAAAGTAAATATAAGAATTTTTTTTGAAGTAAAAAATAGGGCATAAGCCCTATTTCAAAAGAATTGTATTATAGATAAGGGATATACAAAATATACTTGAAGTTAGATTTCAGAGCACTAGAAAGGGAGGAGGTAGAGGACCATAGCCGTCACTCCCACCAACATTCAAATACTTAAAATCTAACAAAAGTATATAACCAACGATTATATACATCACCAGAGGCTAAAGAGCCAACAACAAAATCAAAAAGAAGAGTATAAATAACTAAAAAGAAACTGAAAGCTGACAGAAAAACCAAAACAGAGCATCATTGAAGCTTCTTCCAAGGAGATGTCCAGATATAGTGCCCACCCTTGAGCTCAATGAAAGAATCAAGCTTCGCCTGAGTCATCACTTGCTCTCATAATGTCCTCGATCCTCTTATCCTTCAAAATAGATATCAGCTTAGTAGCCTTCTTATGTTGGGAGTTCCCTGTCCAGAAAAATATAAAATAGGCAATATTAGAAACCACTATGATGGGATCTCTAATCTTGCCATTGAATACCAAAGCATTTCTCTCCCTCCAAATGCACCAACACAGTGTAGGCATTAAAATTGACCAAAGTAACCTGGAGTTCGAATCATTAAAAGTTTAAAAATGATTATAAGTGTTATTGCTTTTTTAAGGTCAGCCTGTTATTATGCGTGAATACTAATAACTTCAATGGTAGATTAAAAGTTTTCTGATAACGTGATATATTCATGAAACTCAAAAGTTACAGTAAAAATTGAGGGTTATAGTTTTATATTTAACAATAAGCAAAATTAACACGAGGTTTCTCTAAATATAAAGATCTCCAGTGAAATTAGACATGTGACCAACTGGACCTTACAAGGAATTCATATTTTATCTTAAATTGAGGTTTGAGATTTTTTTTGGTGAATATTGAGGTTTTTCTAAATCTAATTATAAATTTTAATATATATTTTTATAACCCAATCCAAATTAAACCCAAGAGCGTGGGAGCTATATTGGAACATCTCAACCGTCTGGATCACATGCGGTGAGTTCAATTATAAACTTTAATAATTGTGCCTTAATTCTAACCTTTGTTTTATTAGAGTCTACTGGAGTGGCAATTTATTTACAAGATGCAAATTTTATTGATTAATTTTAGTATTATAAGAAGCATGTATAGTTATTTGTTAGGAGAGATTTTTAAAATAGGTCATATTTAAAATTTAATTAGCCAAATCGATCAAAAAAATTTAATAAGCAAAAATCGACCACTTTTCAGTCACGTCAACATAAGTAGCTGAAAAGTTATTGATTTTGCAAAATATGATTTTTGTATGTGTAAACTACGCATACGCATGAAATTAAATCTCTTGTTTAGAGAAAAAAACATGTCTGGATCTTATGTAGGGATTTCCACGCACCTTGATCTTCAAGCAACGATCGGGAAGCAATCACACCGAGATGGCGAAAAGCTCCAACGAATCACCCCGTGACTAACTCCAAAAATACAGAATTGAGAGAGGAAGGAAGAGATGGCAATATTCCCCTTTTTTCTTCTGTAACTTTTCTTTTCACAGTACATTCTTATCTAAATGGAGAAAAGGATCTAATTCTAATCCAATTAGAATTAGGCAAATATCTTATCTCTAAGATAAGATAAGTCCCACTTATTTGGGTGTATCCTTATCCATATATGACTAACATACTCCCACTCACAAAAATAAGTGGGTGCCATCCACAGCTCCCTAAGCCATTGACTCCCTGAGTCAAAATCTCCTCGAGATTCTTCTTCCTTTTCAATACTACATCCATACATTATTAGTGCGTCGTGGACCGTTAAGAACTTGCATGTGGGTAGCTTTGCAGCCAGATCTATTAGGACCAGCACAGGGATCTCCCAAAAGAAAATAAAAATACACAACAAAGGTGTAAGTACGCGGTATCTCGTACCCCGGATATGATCAACCATGTCTGCTCAAGTACCCTCAATCCCTCAAAGAAGCGTACATGAACACCATGGTCTACCCTCGATTCATCGTACTCTTAAATCCTGCCCTCGGCATAAATAAGAGTTGCGCATGCAATACAATCAGGAGACTAATCGATCTTTCTGCCCGAATAGTTGAGCATGTTAATCACCCGCTTTCTTGACACTGCCTCGTATGTGCGGTATTGTCTTATTGCGAGCGGCCGGTACCAAGTAGCGGGGCAGCGTAGCGACCTTCGAGGCAGTCCGATATCTCTAAAGTCACGGTGGCGCCCTCCATTATTGGTGGTCATCTATAGGGGCTCACACAGCGAAGGAGCAGGGATTCATCCCTTGACCTCCTTATTTTCGATCCAAGCACACGTCATATGGTTACGTGCTACAGAATTACTTCTCTTTCCCTGAGAGCATACATCATCAAATGAATACCGTACAGACCCAAGTCCATTACCTCATAATAAACTTGTCTGGCCATACCACCCCACGATACGCATGGGATCTCCCGACAAGCCAGCACCCCGTGCGCTAAGTTAGACCCCTAGTCTGGCTGATAGTAACAGGTAAAGTGGACGTGGGATTTCCACTTTGGTCACTTCAACATATAAGTATACAGCAACCTCATCCTGACCTAGTCAGGGCGATCAATAGAGCGCTCCCATTGTCGCCATATCTAGTAATGCTATAGTGGTGTCATTGCTCCAAGCCAAATGATATCTGGCACTCGGTCTCAGCTTCGACAACTACCATAGCTCCGAAGGGATCTCTTATGTGATAAGAGCTCTTACCGGCTAATATAACTTTTAAATGGTGCACCCAGTGCCCTTTGTATACCCTGTATACATTACATATAAATATACTCCATGCTAAAATAATCAAACATAATAAGACATAAGCAAATCCCAGATATGCATAAATATAGATGAGAAAATATCTATCAAAAATAAAATAATGTCTCATAAAGCTGTCATCCATAATATTCTAAGTGTTTCAGTCCTAACTAGTACAAAATGTCACCACGGACGTAGCCCTAAGGCTCTAGTGTGCTGAATGAACCATTCCTTAGCTATTCCCATTGTCAGTGGATCCGCGATCATCTGACTCGTAGGGATGTACTTCAGCACAACCTCCTCCTTCTCTTGCTTCTTGATGAAATGGTACAGAATCTGGATATGCTTCGATTTCCCATAATACCTTGGGTATTTCGAATAAGCAATCACTGACATGTTATCATAATAAAGGATCACCTTATCCTCTGCATGTGGCACTATCGCTAGACTCTCTAAGAACCTACATAGCCAAACTGTCTCTTGTGTTGCCGCGCATATCGCTACATATTCTGCCTCCATGGTGGAAAGGGCAATGCACTCTTATTTCTTACTACACCATGAAATGGCCCCGCCATTTAGTAAGAATGCATAACCAGGCATTGACGTGCGCTCATCTTGGTCGCCGGCCCAGTTGGCATCTGTATATCCTCATAATCGAGTGTCTGAACTGCCATAACACAATGCAAAATAAGCAGTCCCACTCAGATATATGAGAATCCTCTTAACTCCTCTCCAGTAAGCCATATCAGGATTGGACTGATACCTACTCATCAGTCCTACTGTGAAAGATATATCGGGTCTTGTACACATCATAGCATACATAAGACTACAGACGACACTTCTATAAGGAACGGTTAGTATTTGTTTTTTTTTGCTTCAGTCTTGGGACATTGCTCTCGACTTAGAGCATGACTCTTAGTGACTGGAGATCCAATGGGTTTACAACCTTTCATGTTAAACTGTTCTAAGATCTTCCTTATGTAAATCTCCTGAGACAAATCTAAGGTCCTCTTAGAATGATCCCTTAAAATCTGAATTCCATGGACAAATCTAGCATCACCCATATCCTTCATCGTAAAGGTGGAGGACAACCAACTCCTAGTGGCATTAATGGATTCCATTCTGTTCCCGGCCAATAATATATCATCAACATATAATGACAGGATCTCAAACATACTACCAGCTCAGTGTAGATAGACACAACTATCTTGATCAATTGCCCGAAAACCATAACTCGGTATGGTTCGATGGAATCAAAAATACCACATCCTGGAAGACTGTTTCAAGCCATAGATAGATCTCTTCAACTTGCACACCTTGTGTTCAAGTCCTTTGGCAATTAAAATAGTAGGCTGATTCATATAGATCGCCTCTTTTAGTTCTCCATAGAGAAAAGCTATTTTGACGTTCATCTGGACTAGTTCAAGATCCATCTTCGCTACAAAAGCCAATATCATGCGAATAGAGTTGATTCTCACCAACCGACGAAAACGTCTCTTCATAGTCCACCCCACTCTTCTGGGTGTACCCTTTCGCCACCAAGCGTGCCTTACACCATTCGATTGTCTCGTTCTCCTTTCGCTTAACCTTAAAAACCTACTTGTTCTCAAGAGTTTTGCATACGGCTGGAAGATCCACCAAGTCCCAGTCTTGGTTCTTCCGCATAGACTCAAGCTCCTCATCCATTGCCGCCTTCCACTCTTTCGTCGCAGACCCAGAAATAGCATCCTCAAAAGATTTAGGTTCCGCAATATCATGCGGTGCTACCATGAATGCTTCCCCATCGATCTCAAAATGTCGTATGGGTACTAGTACATGTGACGATCTCCGAGATTGAGATTCCATAGATGACTCCAAGTCATCTGCAGGAATCTCACTCCCACTGTCTCCAACCGGTAGAGAACTTCTTCCTCTTCCATCGCTAGCTCTGTGACAGTCTCCTCGGTCTTGTACAAACCCAAATCTTGACCTATCTCTCCTCTGCGGGAAGTCCTCCTCTAGGAACTCAACATCACGTGATTCTAACTCGGTTATAGTCCCATCATCCTGCTCACCTATAAACACATATCCCTTTGAGTGTTTGGAATAGCGTATGAAAATACACTTTTTTCCTTTAGGGCCCAACTTCTCATGCTAATGAGAAGTGGTGTGTATATAAGCAGCACACCCCCATGGACGTAAGTGATCCAACACTGGTTTGTCGCCCGTCTATAACTCATAGGGTGCTGACTGTACTGATTTTGAAGGTACACTATTCAGAATGTATGCCGCTGTCAATAGCGCATCTCCCCAAAATAAAATGGGTAGATTGGCATGTGCCATCATACTCTGAACCGTATCAAGTAGATTCCTATTTCTCCTCTCCGTAACACCATTTTGTTGTGAAGTATAGGGCATTGTCAGTTGTTTGACTATCCCTTTTCATTACACAGTTCCTTAAACTGAGGGATAAATACTCTCTACCACGATCAGTGCACAAAGCCTTAATGCTTTTGCCTAATTGATTTTGCACCTCGCTCATATAGCGTTTGAAGCAATCCAATGCCTCAGATCGGTGTGAAATCAAATACACATGACTATACCTAGAGTAGTCATCTATAAAAGTGAGAAAATAAGGTGCTCCACCACATGTCTTCACATTCATAGGTCCACAAATATCAGAGTGTACTAATTGTAATGGAGCGGTTGCTCTCTTTGCTTTGCCAAATGGCTTTCTTATGGCTTTACCACGAGACAATGTTCGCAGGTGGACAGGTCTACCTTGGCTAGAGTACCAAGGCGGCCGCCCCTGGCGAGCCTACTCATCGTGTCCCGCCCAATGTGACCTAGTCTACTATGCATCGTGAAAACAATAAAAAATATAGTTTAAGTATTTGGCCTAAAAATACATTGTATACCTAATACTTTGAATAAAATAGCAGGTTAAAGCAAAATATATCATCTTACAATGATACAAAACTAAACATACAATAGTTTAAAATTAATTCTTTCAAGTATGTTAGATCCAAGGTGATCTAGAAAGTGTGTGGCTCGAAAAGTAAATGAAGGTAAAACTTTCGGGTTAGAGATAAAAAAAATTTAAAAAGTGAATGAGTTTAAAAATAAATGAGGCAAAAAAAATATCTACAATTCACTATCTTTGCGACATTAACATGAAAAAACTAAAATACAATGGTTAAAACATCGGTTACATAGTACACCTAACCATTTAGAAAAAATAACTATGAATATGAGTGGGCTCAAAAAATGGAGGGGAACTTTGGGCTTAGAGGCAAAAAAAATTTATGGATTAAATATTTAGTTAAAAAACACACTGTAGCTGACCACTTAAATCAAAAATATAATGACTCACAATGTATGCCAACCGTTGAAACACAAAATAGATTTAAAAATAATATTGAGTATTTTGTGGTTAAGAGTAGCTTGGAAATGAGTGAGTTTAAAAATAAATAGTATGACTTTGGATTTAGAACGAAAATATACAAGGTTATAACAAAATATATAAACTCACATATGATGAGTTGGTGAAAATGTAAAGTGAGTTTAAGATTTGTTCGAAGAGTATTTTGGATCTCAAGAGTGATCTTGGAGGTGAGTGACTTTAATAATAAATGAAGGCAAGATTTTGGGCATATACACAAGAACTCCTTTTAGGAAGAGAGCAAGTTTAAAAGGCTGGGCTAAAATTTTGAGTTTACACACAAAAATATTTTAGATGCCGCCTCATTAGCATGAAAAAAATACAAAATACAACATTGTTAAGTATTTGATTTATAAAATATATGGTGTACCAAAACGGTAAGATTTCTATGAAAACCATCCATATAAAAGTGGGGTGGTTTACACCATTAATTGAATAACCATAGTTCACAAACTAACTATTTAACCACCCATGAGTGGTATAGATTACCCTATTGGATATGCTGTTCTGATAGAATCCTTAACCTAACCACTTAGAATAAAATTTTACATGTTAAAATGAAATATAATAATTTACATGTATAGAAAACGGCCGAATACTTTTGATTTAGGAAAAAAATCTTTGCAAAGTGTGTGAATTTAAAAATAAATGAGCATAAAACCTTAAACTTATAGGAAAAAGCTCATCTACCATTTGCGACATTGCAACAATGTGAAAAAAACCCTAAAATAATGGTTAAGCATTTGGTCTAAAACACTGTACACCTAGATTCTTAGCAAGAAATATATTAAGTCAAAGTGGAATATAACAACTTAAACCATATGTACAAACCGTCACAAATTGAGTTTAAAAATAGGTTGGTGTAGTTTCTAAGAGTGATTTTGAGGTGTGTAGTTTAAAAATAAATAGATCTAATACTTTAGATTTATAATAAAAAATCCTTGTAATGGGTAGGTTGGAAAATAAATAAGGATAAGATTTATAGCTAAATAACCAATCTAAAGTTGCAACTAATAATATAACTAATTTATGAAATAGAAATTAAGTTTAAAAGTAATTCATTAGAGTATTTTAGGTCAAAGACTGATTATGAAGTGAGTGAATTTAAAAATAAATTAGAGAATTTTGGGTTTATAGTAACAAAAGCTCTTTATATGGTCCTTCATTGTATTATTATATTATATTATTGGAGTTGATGGAGTATTTTGGGTTTATAATTAATTTTTAAGTGTGTGGGCTTAAAAGTAAATTTGGTTAGCTTATTGGGTTTATAGGTAAAATTCTTATTTATTTATTATTACTTTTAACTACATTGAACTGATGTTGCGGAGCTGAGAAAAGTTTCAAACCCGCGGAGCATTATGTACTTGAGATGGATTTTTGAAGTGGTGGACTTAAGCAAATTTGGTTGAACATTGGGTTTGTAAACAAAAATTACTTATTGTCTCTTTTAACAATAAGCTATTGGGGCGTACTGTATAATGAATAGTACCAAGCTACAATACTAACCTTAATATATATTTATTAAATTGTTGGATTTTCAAACTGTCGGAGCATTATGTATTTCAGATGGATTTTTAAAGGGGTGGACTTCAAAGCAAATTGAGTTGGGTTTGGTAATATATATATATATATATATATATATATATATATATATATATATATATATATATATATATATATATATATATATAGCAAGGCTCCTATAAACTTAAGTTGATAGGGAATAGCCATACACCAACTTTTCTATCTATTGATGTTGCATTGGAACTTGAAAGATATAAAGCCCACTTTGAGATTTGTGTACATCTTGATTTCACACGTCCCAATGCAAGATTAATGGATATAAAAGTTTGTGTATACTATATACTAGTATGCAGTAGGCAAAGCACTGAGAATTTAAATTGAATTTATTGTAGATGCTACAAGACCAATTTTTTGAAATAACTTGAGAGATTTATTTTTGATCTTGTAGCATTCTTGTAGTTCTCTGATACTTTTGGAGTTTTGCTTTTATATGAAAAGTAGTTGATATATATATATATATATATATATATATATATATATATATATATATATATATATATATATATATATATATATATACACTTATTAAATTTGTTAACAATAAGCTATTGGAAATCTTGTATAATGAATAGTACCAAGCTACAATACTAACCCTAATATATATTTATTAAATTGTTGGATTTTCAAGCTGTTGGAGCATTATGTATTTGAGATGGATTTTTAAAGGCTGGACTTCAAAGCAAATTGAGTTGGGTTTGGTAATATATATATATATATATATATATATATATATATATATATATATATATATATATATATATATATATATATGCTCTATGAACTTAAGTTCATAATGAATAGTGGTGCACCAACTTTTTATCCACTCATCTTGTCTTGAGATTTGTGATGCACAAATCTCAAAGTGAACTTTATATCTTTGGGATCAGAAGCAAGATGAGTGGCTAGAAAAGTTGGTGCACTATTCATTATGAACTTAAGTTCATAGACTTCTCTATATATATATATATATATATATATATATATATATATATATATATATATATATATATATATATATATATATATATATATATATATATATATATATATATATATATATATATATATATATATATATATATATATATATATAGCAAGGCTCCTATAAACTTAAGTTGATAGGGAATAGCCATACACCAACTTTTCTATCTATTGATGTTGCATTGGTCAATGAAAGATATAAAGCCCACTTTGAATTTGTGTACATCTTGATTTCACACGTCCCAATGCAAGATTAATGGATATAAAAGTTTGTGTATACTAATTATGTGACAGGTGCAAAGCAGGAGAATTTAAATTGAATTTATTGTAGATGCTCTGATACCAATTTTTTGAAATAACTTGAGAGATTTATTTTTGATCTTGTAGCATTCTTGTAGTTCTCTGATACTTTTGGAGTTTTGCTTTTATATGAAAAGTAGTTGATATATATATATATATATATATATATATATATATATATATATATATATATATATATATATATATATATATATATACACTTATTAAATTTGTTAACAATAAGCTATGGGGTGTCTTGTAGAATGAGCGATTAATAGCGCTTCTGATACTAACCCCAATAACTTTAGTATATAAATAAATTTAGGATCGGTTGTATGCACAAAAGCGGGTGGACGATCTGGCGGTTCAATCAAAATGAATTTGTTGACCAGTCCCTTGGTCCAAATGAAAACCGATTATCCTAATTGGCTTAAAATGGTCAGCCCCAAAATTTGTGAATAAGAAATAACGTAAAATTAGGTATATATTTTACCCGATTTTATCAATCCAACCTTAGAGTCTTCCTTCATGTGATAAAGATAAAACGCTTTACAGGGACATATACCTAAGCAACTAGTGGCTAAACGACATAATCCAATCCAAAATGATTTACATTTCATTAATCATCTAATCAAGCATAAAGTAGACCTACTTGTCAATTCCACTATCAATTTTATATTATTTTCGAGCTTCATTCTTATGCTGTGTGCATTTTTACTGTTTTTTGGAAAGTAGTGCCCAATTCATAGTACAGCGGCAAAGTCCTATGAAAATCTAGCTTGGCTTGGTAGAGCGCTTAAGGAGAAAATGTAAAGTAAGTATAGGTACAGATAAGTAGAGTAATGGATATCCCTGTAAGCCTTCGTATTTAGTTTGGTTTATTTTGTCTTTCTTCTTGTACCCCCTAATTTGGAGGATTTTTTCCTCTCTTACTTTTTAGTTCATATTGTGTTGTTTTTCTCTTAGCTTACTTCCCCTTGCTCTCTTTCCTCCTCAAAAAGCTCAAAACTAAACACAAATTTATCTTTTGTCTCTTACTGTACCTTACCTCCTCTCCCTCTTTCTAAACCATGTCTTAGACGCAACTTTTGATAGTGTTCTAAAATAATTAAAACTCATCGGAGGGTTCTAATAGAATAATATATCAATTCTAGCTTGCAGCAATGAAAAGCACGC